>JAWNPC010000346.1:602500-910669 GCA_035045365.1 Drosophila leonis | reverse complement strand
AGATACAGATACAGACAGATACAGATACAGATACAGATACAGATACAGATACAGATACAGATACAGATACAGATACAGATACAGATACAGATACAGATACAGATACAGATACAGATACAGATACAGATACAGATACAGATACAGATACAGATACAGATACAGATACAGATACAGATACAGATACAGATACAGATACAGATACAGATACAGATACAGATACAGATACAGATACAAACAGATACAGATACAGATACAGATACAGATACAGATACAGATACAGATACAGATACAGATACAGATACAGATACAGATACAGATACAGATACAGATACAGATACAGATACAGATACAGATACAGATACAGATACAGATACAGATACAGATACAGATACAGATACAGATACAGATACAGATACAGATACAGATACAGATACAGATACAGATACAGATACAGATACAGATACAGATACAGATATAGATACAGAGACAGATACAGATACAGATACAGATACAGATGCAGATACAGATACAGATACAGATACAGATACAGATACAGATACAGATAATTTCAGATACAGATGCAGATACAGATACAGATACAGATACAGATACAGATACAGATACAGATACAGATGCAGATACAGATACAGATACAGATACAGATACAGATACAGATACAGATACAGATACAGATACAGATACAGATACAGATACAGATACAGATACAGATACAGATACAGATACAGATACAGATACAGATACAGATACAGATACAGATACAGATACAGATACAGATACAGATACAGATACAGATACAGATACAGATACAGATACAGATACAGATACAGATACAGATACAGATGCAGATGCAGATACAGATACAGATGCAGATACAGATGCAGATACAGATACAGATACAGATACAGATACAGATACAGATACAGATGCAGATACAGATACAGATACAGATACAGATGCAGATACAGATACAGATACAGATACAGATACAGATACAGATACAGATGCAGATACAGATACAGATACAGATGCAGATACAGATACAGATACAGATGCAGATACAGATACAGATACAGATACAGATACAGATACAGATACAGATACAGATACAGATACAGATACAGATACAGATACAGATACAGATACAGATACAGATACAGATACAGATACAGATACAGATACAGATACAGATACAGATACAGATACAGATACAGATACAGATACAGATACAGATACAGATACAGATACAGATACAGATACAGATACAGATACAGATACAGATACAGATACAGATACAGATACAGATACGAATGCAGATACAGATACAGATACAGATACAGATACAGATACAGATACAGATACAGATACAGATACAGATACAGATACAGATACAGATACAGATACAGATACAGATACAGATACAGATACAGATACAGATACAGATACAGATACAGATACAGATACAGATACAGATACAGATACAGATACAGATACAGATACAGATACAGATACAGATACAGATACAGATACAGATACAGATACAGATACAGATACAGATACAGATACAGATACAGATACAGATACAGATACAGATACACATACAGATACAGATACAGATACAGATACAGATACAGATACAGATACAGATACAGATACAGATACAGATACAGATACAGATACAGATACAGATACAGATACAGATACAGATACACAGATAGAGATACAGATACACAGATACAGATACACAGATACAGATACAGATACACAGATACAGATACACAGATACAGATACAGATACACAGATACAGATACACAGATACAGATACAGATACAGATACAGATACAGATACAGATACAGATACAGATACAGATACAGATACACAGATACAGATACACAGATACAGATACACAGATACAGATACACAGATACAGATACACAGATTTAGATACACAGATACAGATACACAGATACAGATACACAGATACAGATACACAGATAGAGATACAGATACACAGATACAGATACACAGATACACAGATACAGATACAGATACAGAAACAGATACAGATACAGATACAGATACAGATACAGATACAGATACAGATACAGATACAGATACAGATACAGATACATAGATACAGATACAGACACCAGATACAGATACAGATACAGATACAGATACAGATACAGATACAGATACAGATACAGATACAGATACAGATACAGATACAGATACAGATACAGATACAGATACAGATACAGATACAGATACAGATACAGATACAGATACAGATACAGATACAGATACAGATACAGATATGAATGCAGATACAGACACAGACACAGACACAGACACAGACACAGATACAGATACAGATACAGATACAGATACAGATACAGATACAGATACAGATACAGATACAGATACAGATACAGATACAGATACAGATGCAGATACAGATGCAGATACAGATACAGATACAGATACAGATACAGATACAGATACAGATACAGATACAGATACAGATGCAGATACAGATACAGATACAGATGCAGATGCAGATACAGATACAGATACAGATACAGATACAGATACAGATACAGATACAGATGCAGATACAGATACAGATACAGATACAGATACAGATACAGATACAGATACAGATACAGATACAGATACAGATACAGATACAGATACAGATACAGATACAGATACAGATACAGATACAGATACAGATACGGAAATGCAGATACAGATGCAGATGCAGATGCAGATACAGATACAGATACAGATGCAGATACAGATACACATGCAGATACAGATACAGATACAGATACAGATACAGATGCAGATACAGATACAGATACAGATACAGATACAGATACAGATACAGATACAGATACAGGTACAGATACAGATACAGATACAGATAAAGATACAGATACAGATACAGATACAGATACAGATGCAGATACAGATACAGATACAGATACAGATACAGATGCAGATACAGATACAGATGCAGATACAGATGCAGATACAGATACAGATACAGATACAGATACAGATACAGATACAGATACAGATACAGATACAGATACAGATACAGATACAGATACAGATACAGATACAGATACAGATACAGATACAGATACAGATACAGATACAGATACAGATACAGATACAGATACAGATACAGATACAGATACAGATACAGATACAGATACACAGATACAGATACAGATACAGATACAGATACAGATACAGATACAGATACAGATACAGATGCACGTACAGATACAGATGCAGATACAGATGCAGATACAGATGCAGATACAGATACAGATGCAGATACAGATACAGATACAGATACAGATACAGATACAGATACAGATACACATACAGATAAAGATACAGATACACAGATACAGATACAGATACAGATACAGATACAGATACACATACAGATACAGATACAGATACAGATACAGATACAGATACAGATACAGATACAGATACAGATACAGATACAGATACAGATACAGATACAGATACAGATACAGATACAGATACAGATACAGATACAGATACAGATACAGATACAGATACAGATACAGATACAGATACAGATACAGATACAGATACAGATACAGATACAGATACAGATACAGATACAGATACAGATACAGATACAGATACAGATACAGATACAGATACAGATGCAGATACAGATACAGATACAGATACAGATACAGATACAGATACAGATACAGATACAGATACAGATACAGATGCAGATACAGATACAGATACAGATACAGATACAGATACAGATACAGATACAGATACAGATACAGATACAGATACAGATACAGATACAGATACAGATACAGATACAGATACAGATACAGATACAGATACAGATACAGATACAGATACAGATACAGATACAGATACAGATACAGATACAGATACAGATACAGATACAGATACAGATACAGATACAGATACAGATACAGATACAGATACAGATACAGATACAGATACAGATACAGATACAGCTACAGATACAGATACAGATACAGATACAGATACAGATACAGATACAGATACAGATACAGATACAGATACAGATACAGATACAGATACAGATACAGATACAGATACAGATACAGATACAGATACAGATACAGATACAGATACAGATACAGATACAGATACAGATACAGATACAGATACAGATACAGATACAGATACAGATACAGATACAGATACAGATACAGATACAGATACAGATACAGATACAGATACAGATACAGATACAGATACAGATACAGATACAGATACAGATACAGATACAGATACAGATACAGATACAGATACAGATACAGATACAGATACAGATACAGATACAGATACAGATACAGATACAGATACAGATACAGATACAGATACAGATACAGATACAGATACAGATACAGATACAGATACAGATACAGATACAGATACAGATACAGATACAGATACAGATACAGATACAGAAACAGATACAGATACAGATACAGATACAGATACAGATACAGATACAGATACAGATACAGATACATATACAGAAACAGATACAGATACAGATACAGATACAGATACAGATACGAATGCAGATACGAATGCAGATACAGATACAGATACAGATACAGATACAGATACAGATACAGATACAGATACAGATACAGATACAGATACAGATACAGATACAGATACAGATAAAGATACAGATACAGATACAGATACAGATACAGATACAGATACAGATACAGATACAGATACAGATACAGATACAGATACAGATACAGATACAGATACAGATACAGATACAGATACAGATACAGATACAGATACAGATACAGATACAGATACAGATACACAGATAGAGATACAGATACACAGATACAGATACACAGATACAGATACAGATACACAGATACAGATACACAGATACAGATACAGATACACAGATACAGATACACAGATACAGATACAGATACAGATACAGATACAGATACAGATACAGATACAGATACAGATACAGATACAGATACAGATACAGATACAGATACACAGATACAGATACACAGATACAGATACACAGATACAGATACACAAATACAGATACACAGATTTAGATACACAGATACAGATACACAGATACAGATACACAGATACAGATACACAGATAGAGATACAGATACACAGATACAGATACACAGATACAGATACACAGATACAGATACAGATACAGATACAGATACAGATACAGATACAGATACAGATACAGATACAGATACAGATACAGATACAGATACAGATACAGATACAGATACAGATACAGATACAGATACAGATACAGATACAGATACAGATACAGATACAGATACAGATACAGATACAGATACAGATACAGATACAGATACAGACACAGACACAGATACAGACACAGATACAGATACAGATACAGATACAGATACAGATACAGATACAGATACAGATACAGATACAGATACAGATACAGATACAGATACAGATACAGATACAGATACAGATACAGATACAGATACAGATACAGATACAGATACAGGTACAACTCATTTTATTTTTATTATTTTTATTATTATTATAAAATTCTATTCAGTTTATATTATATCACTTATTTTCGCTTTTTCATTTTTATAGCCTCAACCCATTGAAAATGGTAAATCAGGGTATAATGATTTTTTTTAAATGTCAAATGTATGTAACAGGCAGAAGGAGGCGTGGAAGACCCCATAAAGTATATATATTCTTGATCATATTCTTGATAGCCCCGTCCATCTGTCTGTCTAACTGTCCGTCTGTCCGTCTGTCCGTCCGTCTGTCCGTCCGTCCGTCCGTCCGTCCGTCCATCCGTCTATCCGTATGTATGAAAGCGTCGACCTCAGAACATATAAGAGCTTGAAATTTAAGGTCCCTGTGTAGCTCGCGCATATCATGTTTATTTTTAAAAATCGATAACTATTTTCGTTTTATTGTTATCGATTAAAAACCTTATCAGAATCAATGTATTAAATTATATCTCGTACATCTGCAGATGTAGAGTCTCCAAATTACTATATTTGGATTAATTTATATTTTATACAATTATGATTTTTGTTTTATTTTGAATATCGGATAAAATGTTGTTTTTATAATTTAATTTTATTATTTTAAATGTTTTCTGCTTTAATAAATACATAATTGAGTATTGTTTGTTGTTTTATTCTAATACTGTCGGTTTACACTTCTTTAATATGCAAAAAGACTACCTCTCTCGATGATTTCCAATGCAATATTTAGACTTCAGGCGTAAACGATACATACTTAACATAAAGACTTAATATAACAGATATATATCGATCTACCATTAACATTAACACATGACAAACAAGTAAGAATGCTCTAGTCGAGCCTGCTCGACTACGAGGTACTCTGAACCCTGCGAAGATGGGATATTCCATCACTTTACGCTTCTTTTTTATATACATACATATGTACATTACAAGCAACACATACACATACACACATGGGCTATATTATGGAAACTTATTTGTTGAATAAGTTTGTTTCTAGATCGTCTTTCGTAATCAAACTTTTAGAGCGTAATAATGACATTCATATGTATGTATTTGCTAAAGCACAAGTCTCTAGTATTTAAAATACGTTTTTTGTTGTTTGTATTCATTACACGGATATACACAGTAAATCGGAAATCTATAGCTATTACGGTATTCAAGTTACGTCTCAAAAATGAATAAAAGTTATCGATTTTCATCGATAATAATTAAATGGGATGAGTTATCGAAAAAAATTTATAAACTCGTACTGCGTAGGGTATACACGAGTATACATTTCAAATTTCAGATCTCAAGCTTTTGTGGTTTACGAGATCGCTGCGTTCACACGGACGGACAGACGGACATGGCTATATCGACTCAGCTTATCGAGCTGATCAAGAATAAATATACTTTATGGGGTCTGCCACGCCTCCTTCTGCGTGTTACATACTTTTCACAAAAACATTATACCCTGATTTCCCATTTTCAATGGGTTCAGGGTATAAAACTAGTTGATCTGGTAGAACAATTATGCTCGAACGCAAACAGACAAACGATCTAATACTAAAATATAATAAAATAATTAGAAAGACAATTTAGTTACCAGATATAGAGCAAATAGTGTATTTCGAATTCAGATTTATAAATGTTTAAGAACAATTATTATACATATATGTACATATTAAATTTTAGTTACTATTACTTAATTCCTATTTACTATACAACATTTATATTTAGCGTTAGAAACTCTTTAAACTAAACATTTATACTTAGCATGAGAAACTGTTTAAACTATGTTAAGCAAGATAAAGCATGTAGGAGCTGATGCTAAATCGAAATATAATATATATATTGTAATATATTGAAAATGGGCCAAGCGGTGATCTGCTAAGCTAGTGCAGAACTAACAACTCCACTAGTCAAAAATAGTCGCTACCCAAGAAGAGTATAATCATCAAATGTGATAACAACAAATGTTCAGAAGTACAGGGAATCGCACAGTCAAGCCCTCTTCTTCAGCTTTGTTTGACAAGCACCCCTTTTAAATGAAACGAAGAATTTTAATTTGTTACGATTATATCTGAAATATGCGCATGCTTTTATCGTTCGGTGTTCATTCGAATATTAACAGAGATACCAAGAAAACGAAAGCGAAGCTTGCACGTAACAGAGCAATATAAGTATTATTCCAATTCAAATATAAGACGCATGAAAGTAAGTCTCTCAGCAGGAAATTGTGCCCGCCCTGCAGATCATCTGGACTCGGTTGTGCCACGTGCCGTGTGGAACGCCATGTGGAACGTCGTTGATGCAAAAGTTTTCCGCATCTACAGAGGGAGGATGAGCTCTACGTCTGAGGGAGGATGAGCTCTGCGTCTGAGCCTGAGGCCGGATCCACCGCCTGTTGTGTTGCCCGCCTGTTTCGCACCAATAAGCTTTAATCAGTGCTATTCGAATCTAGATAGAAAATCTAACTAGACTATGGAAATATATTAGTAATAAACACTCTAAACTCAGTAATTGAACTTTATCGTAAATGGGGAAAGCCAAAAATGAACCTTGATGAACATTTCTACATATGTACATATATTCGATGTCATATGCTATATCTGTATATACATACATATATCTGTTTCGACTTCAGATGGTCCTATACCATCAATTACAACTTTAATATTATCAAGCAGGAATAATAAGCGACTGCGCTATACTCTTTTTGCTGTTAATTCCAACTTTGGGTTGATTCAACGGATCATTCAATTTAACTACTAAAGTCATAAGTGATAGTACTTAGTCATATATCATATGTAAAATATATATATTGTAGAAACTACTATACATATATAAAATTTAGCGACCATTAGCTTTTGTTTGTTCGAATAAACTAACAGACGGACGGACGGGCAGCCAAATGCAGCAGAAGATTGCTTTAATGTTCTTCACCCCTTTTTTCAATTTTGTGAGGGAGCATTAAGATTTGAGATTTGTTTTGTGTCGCTTCTTTATTTCGAACTTGGGGCATTTGCTATGTTTTCCGCAGAAGCGTTGCTATGGGTGTGGCAAAGGCAACGTCGTGCAAGCATACGATTACGACTAAGATTACAAATTGATTACAGTCAATTGTTACGTTATTTCGCATCGCTGCTGTACCGGTTTTTAACTCCCACATGTTGTTACTGTTATTGTTTGCTGTTTGTTGTTGATGTTGGCTGAGCAGCATGCGACCGCCTGATATGCTCGCTGCGTCCTGAGTGAAGTCTTGCGAGTAAGCGATAAGAACACACTGCCTTACTATTCAGAGTAAATGTTGCCAGACAAGGGCAAACCGAAGCCGACGTCGAAGGCAATAAGTGGATACGTATGTCACGGGATATTTAATTCGGCTGCATGTACCAGAACGATAATTGGGAAAATCAAAAGTTTATTTTTTTTTGCATATTTACAAAAACTATGAAAACTAAGAATGCTGCATTGCATAGTTCTCGTCCAGGGAGCAAAGTGTAACACCTTAATGGGCCGACCATTCTCATTTATATGTCTGTGGTGTGGGGTAGACGATCCCCCTGCAAGATGCTATGATTTTAGCTCAACATCTCTGGAACACAGTTTATCTTCTTCGGATTCCAATAACAAAATTGCCAATTCGATTGAATCGTCTTGAAATTGTCATTGTATTTGTATTTTGAATTGTCTTGACTAGAACCGATGAGTTCAGTTTAGTTTTGTAGAGCATAGTCAAGTTTCCAAACCTGAAGAAGTCGAATTTGTTTTTTTCAAATCGAAATATATTTCGCAGTTACAAAAATACTATTTGATTGTGGAGAATTCGTAAGCTCGAATCTTAGCTGAAAGCATTCGTAATTGTAGGCTTTTGTGAAATTGTATATATTTACATATATGCATAGATAGAACCTGGTGTGATTAAATCCGCAGAATAGTCGATCTCTGAGCTTTTTATTGATTTTGTGCGATATCCGTCTGACTTTCCTTCCATCCGTCCGTCCGTCTGACTGTCTGTGTGAACTGTATGAACTCAAAACATATACTCGTTAGTTGCCTCAGCTTATGAGTTGCTAAGATTTGTTGGATAACGCACTAGAGGCGTGGCAGTTCGAGTATATTCTAGTCGGGTGTTTCTGATTAGGGCACTCTTTCTTAGAGTAGTCTTCCTTTTTTTCTTTCGTTCGCAATCTTAACTTTTACTTTCCACTTGTATTTTTGTGGCATACAAAAACACACACTCAAGCACTCCCAGAGTGCACACTTACATGCCCACTTAGCACTCTCGGTCGTATGATACATATGTAGGTATAATTTACACCAAATTTGCTTAATCCATAATAAAACGCTACAATTATCACATTTGAAAATGCCAGGCAGCCCCTCTTTCTGGTTTTTCATCGTTGCTCCCCACTGAGAATTTAACTAACGAACCATTAAACAATTAAAGACTCGAGTACTAGCAACAAGGCAGCCAGGCAGACAGCCAGGCTGATGGCCAGCCAAGCATTTGACCAGCCAACCAAATACAAACAACCAAAAACACATATCAGAGACACACCATGGTGTGTGCAATCGCTGTGGGAAACTGTTAAGCGGGGAAGAGGGAACGGTGAAACGGGAAGCTAGGAAGGGGAACAAGAGGGGAATCAATCATCGGGGTTCACCAAAGCACAACAGCCAAGTTTCACGCACGCCCATCTCTCTTGAGAGCCAACCACTGTGAATATGCTTCAATTATTATGAGCATTCCGGCCCGTACCTCCCACATCTCCCATCCTTCCCACACATATCGCATAAGGATTATCACTTAACAAAAGTCCAATCCCGACCCCCTTCCGTGACTGGCTGTTCTCTAGAACAAGGGGGGCACTCTGTTGAGTAGCAGTAAAGGATGCATACGTAATTAAAAGGACCCATGCTGAGTTGCCCTTCCAACAAATAATTTTTAAATGAAAAGCGTAGCACTGCTGAATGGCGAAGATATAAACATTTTATTTATTATTATTTCAGAATCTAGTTTTACTAACAATCTGCTGCAATTTAGCTAGTTCATATCATTAAATTCGATTTGGATAATGAATATTAATTATGATATTTAAAAAAAAATTGAATTACATTTATACCTACATATATATTTAATAATGAGGAGCATATGTATATATTGTAGATATATATATTATTGTTATTGTTGATGTATACCCAGGTTAGTTTATGCAAAGGTGGCAATCCTATCTTTTGGCTATATTTTTGTTGGTTTGATACTGAAGCCCGTTATTTAAAACTCCAAAACTAGTATGTATCCTTCGTAGTTGAAGCGGAGCATCATAACAATGGTAATTTCTGCGACGTTTATCAATTGATTGTTGTGGCAACTTATTTCCGATCATACCAATTGTCCCTTTGTTTATGGTTGGAGTATATATTATATCTCAGAGCATGTTCATCAGCGGGAGTCTACGTGAATAACAATATTCTGAATAGTCGATGATATTATTTCCTTGCCTTTGCCGCTCCCGTTTCAAACAAACTAATTATTCCATTCATGAAAGAGCTCCTATAACTGCAAAATGTAGAATCTTAACGCAAGTTGTATGTATATAGTCTACAACGTGCATCTACTTCATCTCTATCATCACCAATGGAGTACATTTGAAGGAATTCATGACCACTTTTTGGGACCAGGAGCAAGCAGCCAGCTTTGTGATTGGTTTGTCATTTGATTTTAAAAGTTGACATGAACGGGACTCTCTCAATTTCAATTTCCATATACAATTTCCATTTTCACTTCATCTGCAAGCAAGATTTATATTTCCTGATATTCGATCAAAAATGGTTGCATTCAACTGTAGATCCAGCAAAATGACTCTAGTTAAGGAGGAACTGGCAGAAAGTTTAGAAAGTTGATACGTCTATGATGATTACTCACACAAAAAGTATATATTGTCCTATGCATATCACATTCAATTTACAATAAATGTCAATTAGAGTAATTTGTTTTGACGATCTTTCTACAATATATTTTAAATTCGCGCAATGTGCGTCTTGATATCCGATAACATGGTCTGTATTTTCGCAAAGCGTTTCTCCGCTTTTTTACCCTGAACCCATTGAAAATGGGAAATCATTATACCCTGATTTCCCATTTTCAAAAGGTTTTTGTGAAAATGTATGTAACAGGCAGACAAGGTGGTGTGGCAGACCCCATAAAGTATATATATTCTTGATCAGCTCGACAAACTGAGTCGATATAGCCATGTCCGTCTGTCCGTCCGTCCGTCCGTGTGAACGCAGCGATCTCGTAAACCACAAAAGCTAGAGATCTGAAATTTGAAATGTATACTCGTGTATACCCTACGCAGTACGAGTTCATAATTTTTTTTCGAAACCTCATCTTATTTCCTTATTATCGATAATAATAATAATAATAATAAATCGATAATTTTGCTTCGTTTTTTAAGCGTAACTTGAATACTGTTATAACTATATATTTCGGATTTACTGTATATATCTGTGTAAATAATAAACACATTTTGTAATTTTTGGATTTTTGATTTCAAATACTAGAGACTTGTGCTTTGTGTTTTTTGTTTTCTATATTTAAATTATTATTACTATTATTTTTAAAAGCAAAACTACTTTTTCGACAAACATGCTATTGTATATGATTGTGAAAGTGCAAGACTGAAAATTTAATTAAATTCTGTATCAGTTTGCGATAGATACAAGATACGGAGTATATTTAAAAACGCAGATGTGACGGGGTTTAAGGGATCTTCTAGTCGGGCACCCCCGAATAAAGATTTTAATACTCATTCACGAAAGTGAAATGCGTATATTGGGTTTGTGCAATATCCGTCTTGCTGTCCGTCCGTCTGTCCGTATAAACGCAACCATTTCGAAGCTATTTAACAACCCAAGACCAAAAAGATGTGGCGGATATAGCTACACCCATAGAGGGAGAGGCAAACAGCAAAAGTTTATATCTCCTAAAGTTTTAGAGCTAGAAAAATAATTGTTACGCCCCTTTTTACAGTACATTACCGTAGACTATTTACAAGGATTGGCCAAAAATTACATGTCTATGCCCACTGGGGGTGTGGCAAATCGGTTCTGAATATATGCGTTTTGCACAAAATCTGTTATATTTTGAGCACTATTGATGCTAGAGACTTGAAATTTGAAATATATACTCGGGTTGACAACCCGATAACAATAAGATATAGGCGGATATATCTACGCCCATAGGGGAAGTGGCAAATCGCAAATTGAAAGACTAAATTCTGTTTCTTAGTTGACCTCCTCTATTGATTTGCCAAAAATTAAATATATATAGGAATCAGAAAATGGAGCTGGTAGCGTTTGGGTCGTAAAAGAGTATTTTGCAGTCGGTATCGCCCGACTGCAACGTTCATGCTTGCTTGTTATACCCTGAATCCATTGAAAATGGGATTTCAGGGTATAATGGTTTTGTAAAAGTGTATTTAACAGTAAGTCTTAAAAAACAACCTATAATAGTAAAATAACTTAAAAACAAGTAAGAAAAGTCTAGTCGAGGGTGCCCGACTAGGAGATCCCCTGAACCCCGTTCGATCTGCGTTTTTAAATATATTCCGTATCTTGTATCTATCACAAACTCATACAAAATTTAATTTAATTGCTAATCTTGCACAGAAAAAAATTTTTAACATCGACGTGATTTCAACCTGGGTCTGCACGGCGACGCGCGCTCTGCTTCTATCAATACCACTTCCTTCGAAACTAAAGGCAGCTAAGAGTAATAACAAAATTCAATCAATGTGAATTACAAGTGTTGTGATTCTTAGAACAGAAAAGAATGCATGCGTTTAAATGTCTCAATGTATGTGTGCACATGTAGATGAAAAATGCGGCACTGCTAAACTAAATTGCTAAAATCCATTTTATTTTATTTTATTTTTATTTTAACGCGAGTATACATTCAAAATTTCAACTTTATAGCACTTTAAATAACAGGATTTCTTAGATGCCGGAAACAGATAGCCATTTGCCATGCACCTAGTGGGCATATCGGGAAAACTGTAACACTTTTTAACAAACGAGAGTACCCATGGGCATATATTTCAAATATCAAGTCTTTAGCTTCAACAGCGGCGAAATAGTTTGCGTTCCTACGTACAGCTGGACATTGCTCAAAAACAATATACTCATTTCACTTCATGAATTAGTGTAATTAACTAATAAAACAACACTCTTTCAATTAGGAATCCTAAATGATAATTACAATAGTGAATATATTATAATAAATTATAATAATGGACGTTATAATGACTATAATGACAATAAGATAACAACGATAGTTTTATTATGACAAATCAATATTCTAATTCTGAGCTATAAATTTTGGTTGTTAAATATTATTCTATATTACAAGTTTTATGGACATGTCCTAAATATTTCAGCACTTATTTGTGTTGCTCACATATGATATGAACAAAATACTGAATGGCCGTCTATGTGAGGTACACAAATAATTGTTGAAATACCTCTAACATATATTTCAATAAGTATTGTAAATGCGCAACGAACTGTTTACAGATACAGATGCAAGGATACGAGGACAATTGCCACCCTCCTATCAAATAGGCATTTAACATTTCTAAACATTTTGTTATTACATACTACTTACTCACTTTGTCTCTGTCTCTAACTCTCTCTCTCTCTCTCTCTCTCTCTCTCTCTCTCTCTCTCTCTCTCTCTCTCTCTCTATCTATCTATCTATCTCTGCCTCTCCCTCTCTATTTAGTACTTATCTGTGACACGGACCACGATGGCATCGCATTAAAACCAACCGAGCGAAATATCAAAATTCGTCAAAGTCTCGAAATATTATCAGCGGAAAAGAATCGAGTTTTAAACATCTTACAAGCGTAACTGACTCAAAGATACCCTCTTATGAAAAATGTATACCTGCTACTCTAATATATATTTTGAAAACTTTCCTATTTTATTTAACATTAATGAAAACAGCCAATTTTTTAAGTTCCATATATATGTAGGTTACCATAAATTTTAGCATTATTTTTGTATACCCGTTCACGATGAGAAAGGAGTATATTAGCTATGAGCTTTCTTTATACAGTAATACCTAACGGATATCAATGAAATTTTCAACACATGATCCATACACATTCCTTAATATAAATATATGATAAGACAAACATTTAGGGGTAAAAAAAATAGGCGATTTTGTATGCAACCGAGTGGACAAAGACGATAACTTTAGATGAAACCAAAATATATACAATCTTGAAGTATTGAATATAGGTTCCGGTAATACGCTCAAGCGAATTTAAGACTAGCTTAAATTGGGACATTCCCCATTGGTCTTTTTCAGCTCAGCTCTCAGCTCCTAACTGGATTTCATGTGCCGGCCTGGTATGGTAAAGAAATTGTGGATGCTGAGGGTGGATGGAGACTGAGCCTGGGAAACATGTGCTGTGATTCAACAAATGGCTGGAGTAAGCGTTGGGTTTGAAAAGCCAACTGAGTGGAACAAATAGAAAATCAACATTTTTGTCAAGTCTTACGAAGTGAAACATTAAATAGTCGATTTTTTCTGAGCATTAAACCAACCGAATCACAACAACAAATAAGAACTACTGTGAGTGCTATAGTCGGGAGCGCCCAACTAAGAGAACATTCAATCCCTACAGTTTCCTTAGAACATTTTTCTATTTTTTACTATTAGAGTAGTAAAGAGGGAAGTAGACAACATTTGTGTATAAATTGGATATTGGACTCTTTAATTGTTCATATTTAGTGTAATTCTGCAGCGGCACCGCATATCAAGGACAAATTCTCTAATATTCGCAAGTGATTTGAGTGATTTGAGGTCCCAGTCAACTTCGTATTTGCGCAGGCCCCTTACTTTTAGGCTTGATCAACTAAAATATTGCAAAATCAGTTCGCGTACAGCGTTGTTGTTGGTTATTTTCAATTGCTATGATTAGAATCTCATATTAGTTGCAAATAATTTTTCTTATCATATAGTATGTTATTCATTAACCGACCTTTGCCCGCAGCAAAACTTTTAGACTTTTAGATGCACGTATGCCTTCGTATAAAGACGTAAAAAGGCAACCCTTAAAGCAAATCGTGTCCAATAAAAGTGGTCGGGTCCATAAAACTCAGTAATAATACAAGTAAAACCATAATTGCATGTTTTCACACGAGAATCGATATAGAGCCGTCTTGTCCCTTTGGGGGTTGTTGATCACAAAGGTCGCGGTGATCTACACTATTTGTTTGAGCTAAGAAAATAAATTCACTAAGATCACGCTGATTTTTCACCACATGCTGTGACTCTGAAGGTTCCTGTGCCCATTCGCTAGTTACAAAGATCAAAATCTTCGATCTTTAAGAAGAAAACAAAGCAAAACAAAACAACAAATCACAATAAACAGAAGCTGAGCCAAGGCAACTTCTCAAAGCAAATTTCGGTTTCATAAATTCGTTTGACATATATAGATATGTATGTATATATGTATACTTTTAATTGTGTATACTTGTACATCTATGTATATATGCATATAACAATACTACTATGCAAATGTGAATACTCTCAAGTAATGTTAACCATTCTAAGAAAAATATTGATATAAAAAGCCTAGCATAATATCTAATAGATCTGGCGTGCTGAGGTCGAATCTAGAACTATAATAGCCCTCTCATATTATGCTTATTATATATTCTCACCTAAAAGTACATTTGAGGTACAAAAATTCTTTTTGTACAAAATCATCAAGATATTTATGTATTCGATATTATTTATTTTTTTTGGAAGTTTACAGCTTCAGTGAAGCCTTGAAAAATTGTATCGTACAGATGGACAGATTATATATATATTTTGTTTTATATTTTTGTTAGTTATTATTTGTTGTTGGTTTGGTAAATATGTCCGTTTGTGTATTTATTGATATATGTACATACATATAGAGTTTCCTAGTCGGGCACTCCCGACTACAGCGGTCATATTGGTTTATACATATATACATATATATTTAAATATATGTATATATATATATATATTTATATATATATATATATATATATATATATATATATATATATATATATATATATCGGGAGTGCCTAACTAGGAGAAACTAAAGTAGTGTGTATTTGCCAAAGCTCAAATCTCTACTATTAGAAAAAAATTTCTTGTATTGGGTAGAATGGGATATTCATCCAAAATCAAAAAGACTTATAGTCTGTTTTTATACCCTGAACCCATTGAAAATGGGAAATCAGGGTATAATGGTTTTGTTAAGCTCTCAAATGTATGTAACAGGCAGAAGGGTGCGTGGCAGACCCCATAAAGTATATATATTCTTGATCAAGGAGACGAGCTGAGTCGATTTAGCCCTGTCCGTCTGTCTGTCTGTCCGTCTGTCCGTATGTATGAACGCGTCGATATCAAAACATATAAGACCTAGAGACTTGAAATTTTTTTTGGAAGTCCCTGTATAGCACGCGCATATCGAGTTTGTTTTAGAAATTCGATAACTTTTCCCGTTCTTTTGTTATCGATTAAAAACCTTATCGAAATGAAGTAACTAAATTATATCTCGTACATCATTCGAGCTAGAGTCTCCAAATTTCATTTATATTTAATACAATTTCGGTTTTTGTTATATTTTGGATATTGGTTCAAAAATTTTCAAAAATTTTCAAATTGAAGTTTAGTTGCAAATATAGCCAATATGTGAATGAGTTTGCGATTTTAGACAACTGACAAATATTTAATATAATATTTAGATCATATGCTGAAAGTTTCATTGAAATCTATTAAGTATCACAGAAGTAATTAAACAAAACGTTTTGTCAATTGCAACATGTGACCAGAAACCCACCCCCGTTTTCATTTTTTCTATACATGTGCACACATACATTGAGACATTAGAATGCGAGTATTCTTGTCTGTTCTAAGACTCACAACAATAACAGCTGACTGCTTGAATTTTGTTATAATTCTTAACTGCCTTTAGTTTCAAATTTGCTACTGCTTGTCTAAGCAGTGCAGTGGCGGTGTTGATAGAAGCGGGGCACGTCGTGCCTTGCAGGTCTGGGTTCAAACCCAGCCGATGTCATATATTTTTATGTCGTATTTTCTTAATTTTTTATTTTTTTTCTTTTATTAAATTATTATTTTCTTTAAAAATCATATTAAATTCTTAAAAAAAAAACATGCTATTTGGTTGTGAAAGTGCAAGATTAGCAATTAATTTAAATTTTGTATAAGTTTGTAATGTGTACAAGATACGGAATATATTTAAAAACGCATATCGGACGGGGTTCAGGGGATCTCCTAGTCGGGTACCCCCGACTAGAGTTTTCTTACTTGTTTTTTCCTGGAAACTTCAAAGAATATGGTTTAAAATGTTCAAATATCGATGATATAAAAAAATGTTTTGGTTTTTTCTCCTTGTCGCGCAAAAACAGAATATAATTTTAGCCATTGATCTATATCTTTCAACACATCATGTTCTGAATAGTGTCTTTGATCTCAATAGTAAAAATAAAATAAAAATAAAACAAAACATTAGGCAATTAAAAATTACGTTTATTTTAATACCCTGAACCCATTGGAAATGGGAAATCTGTGTCAATCAATGGCTTAGTGAAAAAGTATGTAACAGGCAGCAGGCGGCGTAGCAGATCCTATAAAGTATATAAATTCTTGATAAGAGCAACGAGCTATGAAGTCAATATAGGCATGTTCGTCTGTCAGTGCTTCCGTCCGTCTGTCTGTCCGTATGAACACAGCGATTTCGTAAACCACAAAAGCCAGATATCTAAAATTTTAAATGTATACTCGTGTGTACAATATGCAGTACGAGTTTATCATTTTTTTTTTCGATAACTCATCCCACATAATTAGTATCGATAAAAATGTATAATGTGGCCTCGTTTTTTAAGCGCCACTTTACTTTTAGTTTTTAGATTTACAGTGTATATTCATGTAATCAATACAGACACTTTGTAATTTTTGGATTTACCTCTTCCCCCTAAATTTGCAAAAAAACGTATTTCAAATACTATAGACTTGTGCTTTAGCAAATACACACATATGATTGTCATTATTACTTTCTGAAAGTTTGATTACGAAGTCCATCTAGAAGAAAACTTATTCAAGAAAAAAATTTCCATAATATAGCCCAAACTGCGCAGTTAGTAGAGCATGTCCTTATGCGTGCGTGTGTATGCATGTGTACATGTGTGTTGTTTGTAATGCATACATACATATGTATATAAAAGTAAAGCTATTGCAATATCGGCATTGCTAAGCATTGTTAAGCTCCTATAAAGATCAAGGAAAACAAGTAAGAAAACTCTAGTTGGGGGTGCCCGACTAGGAGATCCCCTGAACCCTGCGAAGATTCGATATTCAAATCATTTTACGCTTCTTTTATATATACGTATGTATATACAAAGAACACATATATACACACACACACACACATGCACACGCACGCACAAGCACTTCCTCTGCTACTGCGCAGTTTACGCAGCGACTGCGCGTGGGCAGCGCTTGGCCTGCAGTATGGGCAATAGTATGGAAACTTTTTTGTTGAATAGGTTTGCTTCTAGATGGACTTTCGTAACCAAACTTCTAAGGCGTACTAATGACATTCATATGTATGTATTTGCTAAAGCACAAATCTCTAGTATTTGAAATACGTTTTTTTCAAATTTTTGGGGGGTGGGGCGTGGCATCTGAAATCTATAGCTGAAACGGTTTCAAGTTACGCTTGAAAAACAAAGTAAAATTATCGATTTTCATCGATAATAAGGAAATGGGATGAGTTATCGAAAAAAATTGATAAACTCGTACTGCGTAGGGTATACACGAGTATACATTTCAAATTTCAGATCTCTAACTTTTGTGGCTTACGAGATCGCTTCGTTCACACGGACGGACGGACGGACGGACGGACGGACGGACAGACGGACATGGCTAAATCGACTCAGTTTGTCGAGCTGATCAAGAATATATATACTTTATGGGGTCTGCCACGCCTCCTTCTGCCTGTTACATACATTTTCACAAAAACATTATACCCTGATTTCCCATTTTCAATGGGTTCAGGGTATAAAAATAAAATATTAAGAAAATCCGAAAAGTCTGTGTCTATGTATGTGTGAAAAAAAAAACAATAAAAAATTTTTGCCATCGGCGGGGCTTGAGCCCAGATTTGCGCACGGCACGGTGTGGTTTGCCCCGCTTCTAACAACACCGCCACTGCACTGTTTAATTAAACAGTAGCAGATTCAAAACTAAAGGCAGCTAAGAATTATAACAAAATTCAAGCAGTGTCAGCTGTAAGTGTGATTCTTAGAACAGACAAGAATGCTCGCATTCGAATGTCTCAATGTATGTGAAAACGGGGGTGGGTTTCTGGTCACATGTTGAAATTGACAAAACGTTTTGTTTAATTACTTCTGCGATACTTAATGGATTTCAATGAAATTTTCAGCATATGATCAACATTGAATATTGGTCAATTGTCTAAATCGCAAACTCATTCACATATTGGCTAGATTTGCCACTTACCTTCAATTTGAAAATTTTTGTACAATTTTAAACCAATATCCAAAATATAACAAAAACCGAAATT
Source organism: Drosophila leonis (assembly GCA_035045365.1). NCBI lineage: Eukaryota > Metazoa > Arthropoda > Insecta > Diptera > Drosophilidae > Drosophila > Drosophila leonis. The sequence continues at coordinate 890,362 of JAWNPC010000346.1, read as the reverse complement.
GTATAAAATATAAATGAAACTAAATTTGGAGACTCTAGCTCCAAAGATGTACGAGCTAGAATTTAAAAAAGTTTCGATAAGGTTTTTAATCGATTACATTAAAACGGGTGTAGTTATCGAATTTTTGAAACAAAAAAATATGGCTATATCGACTTCTGCCTGTTACATACAAAAATTCACAATGCAAACACCTGAACAACCCATGTTTGCATTCATCGTGCAAAGTGGTTTACCGAGGCGTAACCGCAGAGTTATGCCCTTATGATTGCTTTTTGTTGTTGTGGGTGTGATTTTGGTTTGTGGTTTGTCAATAACTAAAACGGGTGAATGGAATCAATCTTTAATGTCGTTGCTAATGTTGCTATTGTCGTTAGAGAAATAAAGAGATGTATGTATGTATATATAAACGAAGACAACTGATTAAGGACTAGTAGATGAGCCTTATTAGAAAATGGCCGCAATAAGAGATAACCTAAACTCTGTGCAGATCAGGTGTTTCAAACATTCCATCATTCAAACCCAGAACGCATACTTCGCTACTTAAGTAGTTATTGTGCTTCTTTTTTCCTTAACTCCACAATTTTTGCAATATGAATATTACAATCTGCTATTTCTTGTTAGCTATTATTGTTCATTATTGTATATCATTTATTAGGTCTGCCTGCTTGTTACTTAGCTTTGCAAAACCTTACATTTCAGCTTTTAATGGGCTCAGCGTCAAAGAAGAGAGAGCAGAACGGTTCATGTACTTGCTATCCTTCGCTGTGTATATAAATTTACTCACTTAACGAAAGCGGCGAACTTTACTCACTGAACGAAATTTCGATAAGTGAGTACAGTGATGAAAATCGGATACGTATTTGTTTTAAAAATTCACATCAGTTGAATCAAATTAGCAAACAAATTGAATCATGACAATGATTTTTATTTTTAAATTACCTTATTACTGTACTGGTTAAGTTTCTTAAAAGTGAATTAGATTACTCTGCCTGGACGCTTCTTTAAATTCACATATACACACATATATACATATTTGTGTTCATGTATAATTTACAAGATTCAGTTTTAAACAAAGTATTGTTGTTTTATACAATTGTATTTTATACAGACATATGTATGTATCTAAAAAAAAACCCAATCCAGTTTTTTCTCAAACTAAACTAATGGATAGAAAATTGTATATGTCTCTTTGACCAAAGTAACTGAAGGAACAGAAGTTGTTGAAACCAGTTAGGACATCAAGAAAAACTAACGTTCTGCGAAATGAATAATAAGAAGCCAAAAGTCAGCAATTGATTTTCTCTTTAAGAACATTTGAGAACCACAACTTGCTCATAAGCTTTGCATTGCCAGTATTTCTTTTGAGTTAAGAAATGTTTGCCATTTTATTATATATTTAAATAGTATACAAATTGTAATAAAATATACTCTGCTCTCTGATTATTTTCGAATTCTTCCCAACTCCGCTTTGCAGCCCAAGTATTTATATAAAATAGTGCGTATTTATATTTGTGGTCAACTGAAGCAGAGCATTCAGACTTCGTTGAATGACACAAATAATGTTAGGCGTATTTCGTGGCAAGCAAGAACAAGTAAGAATGCATAAGAATATAGAGGTCGACTTGACGATACCCTTTACAAATATATCGCGTACAGGAAATGTTTTTTGTATGTACATATATGTATGAAATGTTATATCAATTCGATTTGTTTAAGGCGGTCGATAGTAAACAATATATAAATTGAAACATAGATGTAATTAAGGATATGTACATATGTATGTATGTATTTGGCGGAACGACTCATAGCTATTTAAAGCAAAGCTATGGGTATACAGTATTAAAAAGCAGGGGCGGAATCGGGATCTTTCATGGGAGCGTAATGTAAAGCTGTTTTGTGATATAATTCGACATACTTGTGTATCTAGTTTATCTGATTAAGAAAAACTATACAGACTTAAACATGCTAAAACTTCTTCATAATCAGTGCGTTCCAAATTCATATTGTAATGAGCATGTACATATGTACATACATATACTTGACTATGTATAATGTGCAGAACGTTGACGGTGCCCACCCACACACTGAAATGGGACCTGGTGCCCTGACCGAACGTAGCGCACACTCATCCTCAGCGCAACAGCTTCTTGTTTATGTCTGTGGATGTGAATGTCGATGCGGATCTGTCAGTTAGTTATATGGCACGGTCAGGCTCTGTTGTATATCGCTGTATTCACTGCCGTTGCCGTTTCTGCCGATCCCTGTTTTATTAATAAATTTATTACTTAAAAAAAAAAAACAGTGAGCGTTGCAAGTGAAATAATGGACACATGTGCGAATACTTTTATTACATACTTACAAACAATCAAATGTATAACTATGCATGTATGTACCATGCGTGAAGAAATACAAATATTTGCGAACATATGTATATGTACATGTGAATATATAGACAGGCAACTATTTATACATATGTATGTATGTATGTATGAATGATGAGAAATATACATGCATACATATGTATGTATGTATGATGAGAAATATACATGCATGCATAAATATGTATGTTATACATACATACATATATTCATGAATGTGCCTGCATACATGTACATGCATACGTACATACATACATATGTATGTACAAATGTTTGCATAAAGTACGTTCATAGAGAATCGCGAAATGTTCAAAATAGAATTCGAGTACATACCCACAAGCATGTGAATGTGTTTACACACACACACACATATATATATATATATATATATACATATACATATATATATATATATATATATATATATATATATATATATATATATATATATATATATATATATATATATATATATATATATATATATATACATATGCATACAAATGTTTGTTATCGCGATTCTTATATGTACATACATATGTATGCTGCGTGTGTGTGTTTTGAGATACGTAACTAATTTATATGTATGTACAAATTTATAAATGTTCTTATACATATACATACATATGTATGTACATTTGTACATATAAATAATAAAATAAATGTATATGCATGTACTCGTGAAACTGCGCACATATGTATGTATGTGTTAGGTATGTACATGTGTACATGTGTATGTCCGTATTTATATACATACATATGTATGTACATATATCTGAATGCATCAAACGGAATAGCTGCACTTTCAGCGCTGAACTGAAGTTCAAGAACACAAAAATTGATTATGATGTTTATAAATGGTTTTAATTGAATACAATAGAGTGAGAGTGATCCATCAAGAGGTTCTGAGTGAGATTCACATGAATATGAATCATTTATGCACACCGTGCACATCATACACACAGCACACGCACGCACACCTAGGCAAAACAATGCAAACATATATATATGTGTTCATATAGTATATTTGCACATGCATATATTAATTTACACATACACATACATATGCATGTATGTGCGTCTGTACATACACCAACACATTGGTAAACATTAAAGAGAATAAACAAGCTCTAAAAACTACAACACAAAACGAAAGAGCTCCAAACTGAGTGTGAATAAAATACACACACACACACACACGGAATGCAGATTTATTATCAGATATCGTATTAAATTTGGGAATAAGTAAAAGAAGTCACACGTCTTTGCCGGCTTTATAACGGTTGATGGTTAAATTTTTGAATAGTTGCTCGTAATAATGCATTTGACTCGAAAACTGTGAGCCGAAAAGTCGCGCCAGTTACATTTACATATATTCATAAATACATACATATGCACATATGTACATATGCGTACATATAGCACATGTGTAGTACATGTGCATACATACATACATTCATTCATACATATGCATGTATGTATCTTGAAGCGGAAAGTAGCAATAAATATAGCAGAATATGCTAAGATTGAAACTGTTAAGTGACTGCGGGTGCTGATTGTTCAACTTGGATAAGACATCTGGTGAGTATACTTATGTATATATATATATATATATATATTTATATATATAATTGCCCTGTAAAGACTAATGAATTATGTATACATTATTAAGTGGTAAAGCTTTTTAAATATTTCCATTAGGGGCGTGTCTGATTGATAATCTCTAAGGATTCTGAGTCACTGTAGACGTTGACTATAGATTAATAAAATATTATATATATGACCAAAAACATTGATACAAATATTATTTGCGTAGATTCTATTTATCCATCTGTAGAGAACGCCAACAGTAATCCAACCTGACTGACCCTGGCACTAAACCTGGGCAAGATAATGTCTCTCACATTTGTCACGCTCCCACTAAGCGCAGCTATATATACTACATATTTTAGGTGGTGTTCTTTACCCGAGATTTAGTACATTCATTGTCAGATGAACACTGCATCAAACTAATATATTTTATTTATTTCGTGAAGTAGTCTAACATGTTATCGAATCACAAGCAACAAACTTTTCTCTCGTTTAAGGCAATAATAAAGTCCACAATTGAAATTTGGAAAACAAAACTAAGCCATGACGTCACTCAAAGAAGATACAAAGTTGAGGGAAAAACGAAGAGTACAACCTCAAATAAGCAAAACCATCGATCGTTTAATTAGTAATGATGATTCCAATTGCAATTCCGATTCAGATTCTGATTTCGGTTGCACAAATTTCCACGGTAATATATCTTTAAAAAAGTCTTGCCAATGCAACAGCTTTATGAAACGACGACAGAAGATGATAACTATGAGGAACAATAGGAGCTGGCACTTTCGATTGGCAGTCGCCCGATATACGACTACAATTTTACTATCGATTTTGTTATCGATCGTTATTTTAGCATCTGCCCAGGAAGCAACGAGAGACACAGACCGCTTGCTCATATCAAACAGTACCGAAAGCCAACGAAATGAAACGCTTATAACTCACACACTCACACCTACTATGCAGGTCAAAAGCCAGAGCCAGAGCCAGAACCAAAAACGATCGGGTCAAGTCTTAGATCAGATGCCAGCAAGTGTACAAGGATTCAGTGTGAACAGAAATAGTTTGATTACTGGAGATTCTGTGCTGCAACGGCAGCTGAGGGAGAAGGCAAAACAGGATAGCTTGGAATCGATTAAGATGCATATTTTGATGCGACTGAATTTGAAGAAATTACCCAATATAACTAAGCCAATATCTGTTCCACAGAACATATTGGAGAACTTCTATAAAAACTATAATGCTTCGCTTTTAAACTCGATGTGGGGTCATAATAGTAAGCCAAATGGTGATGGTGCCCCTCCTCCAGATACACCTCGATCTGATCTGTATATGTCCGAGGAGACTGTAACAGAATCTGTGAATGTTACACAAAATATTGATCAGAGTTCTGATCACAATTCTAAATATGAAGCGTCCAATAGAAATGCGTCTTTGGAAATGCAGGGTGACGATCCCAATAACTTTAAGGACTTTCAATATATCTATAATATCGAAGTTGATGACCATCAAAAGACTCCAAAGCACAAGGCCACAGACTTTACAATTAACGACGATGACATTGAATATGAAAGTATACTTTCTCATATAAGCAGCGTTTATATATTTCCAGAACGTAAGTTAAATACGAAGACTATCTTTAATATTATGGTAAAAACTTTGGTTTTCAAACTAACTCTATACTCTCTATATATACGTGTTTTCAAAGAGGATAGAAAAAATACTAATGAAATCGGAGGCAACCGACTGCATAATATCTTTTCACGGTCCAAAAACAGTTAAATCTTTTTTTTTGTAAAGGATTCTGGATGGAGTCTGCAGTAACTGAATTGCCAAATTTTACAGCTCTAACTCCAAAAGTTCGGAAAATATGTTTTTTTCCAATTTGCCACGCCCTCAAAAGGTATATATATATACTAGTTGGTAAATCAATAGACCTTCTGATCTCAGCAGTAACTAAGTCGTTAAATTTTGGGTTTCGAACTGTAGAAAATACAGTTTTACCCGATTTGTGACGCCCCCAACGGGCGTAGATTATCCACTATATATTTATACTCATTCACGAAAGTGAATTGAGTATATTGGGTTTGTGCAATGTCTGTATTACTCCCGTCTGTCCGTATTAACCATTTCGCCGCTATTGAAGTTAGAGAAATTTTAAACGTTTACTCGTGTATACCCTCGAATTATAAAGTGCAGTAGAGGCGTGGCAAATCGGAAAATGCATTTTCCGGTATGTCAGAAACCCTGTTAGTTGAAGTGCTCGAGAGTTAAAATTTGGAACGTATACTCGCGTTGACAACCCAAAATCAAAAAGATATGGCGAATATATAATATATATGTACGTCCATTGGAGGCGTGGCAGCTCGGGTAAAACCTTATATAAAATATTATATATCCACACCCACTGGCGGCGTGGCAAATCGGATCTGACTATATAGGGATTTATACATATTCTTATACATCTTATATATCTATATAGATGCTAGAGGCTTAAAATTTGAAGTATATAGTCTGGTTGACAACCCAAGATCAAAAATATAGAGCTGATATATCTACGCCGAAAGGCGCGTGGAAAGATAGAAGCTTCAAAATTGGATAATTGAGTTACTGGTGACCTCTTCTATTGAAATATTTGTTACGCCTCTTCGGGGCGTGGCATACTGAAAAATACCCTGTAATTTCCACATTTTTGGATCGTAAGTTTCTAAATTTTGCAGTTACATTACCTTAGACTCCTTATAAAAAATACATGTTTACGCCCCCTAGGGAGTGGCAAATTGGATCTGCATATATAGCGTTTTTCACAAAATCCTTTACACTTTGAGCACTATTGATGTTAGAAACTTGAAATTTGGCACAAATACTCGGGTTAAAAACCCAAGAACAATAGGATATGGTGGATATGTCTACGCCTCTAGGGGGCGTAGCAAACCGGGTACTTTCTAAAATTTTAGAGCTAGAAACTTCAAATTTTAATTACTGTTGACCTCCTCTATTGATTTGCCACTATCTATCTATAAATATATATATGTACATATATCCCAATTGCTGGCGTGGCCATTAAAAAAATAGAGCTGGTAGCGTTTGGGTCGTGAACGAGTATTCTGCAGTCGGTAACGTCCGACTGAACGTTCTTATTTATTTTGCCCTTGGGTTATCAACGCGAGTTAAAACAAGTAAGAGTGCTCTAGTCGAGACTGCTCGACTAAGAGATACCCTGAACCCTGGGAAGATGCGATATTGAAATCACTTTACGCTTCTTTTATACATATATACAAACAACACATACACACACATACATGCACACGTACGCACAAGCATTTTCTCTGCTACTGCGCAGTTTACGCAGAGACTGCGCGTGAGCTGCGCTTGGGCTGCAGTATGGGCTATATAATGGAAACTTATTTGTTGAATTAGTTTTCTTCTAGATGGACTTTCGTAATCAAACTTTTAGAGCTTACTAATGACATTCATATGTATGTATTTGCAAAGCACAAGTCTCTAGTATTTGAAATACGTTTTTTTTTTCAAATTTGGGGGGAAGGGGGCGTGGTATCCTAAATCCTAAAATTGCAAAATGTTTGTACTTATTACACGGATATACACAGTAAATTAGACATCTATAGCTATAACCGTATTCAAAAACGAAGAAAAATTATCAATTTTTATCGATAATAAGGAAATGGGATGAGTTATCATGCGAGATCGCTGCGTTCACACTGACGGACGGACGGACGGACGGACAGACGGACGGACAGACGAACATGGCTATATCGAGTCAGTTTGTCGAGCTGATCAAGAATATATATACTTTATGGGGTCTGCCACATCTCCTTCTGCCTGTTACATACATTTTCACAAAAACATTATACCCTGATTTCCTATTTTCAATGGGTTCAGGGTATAAAAATTGATGTCTCTAGCACTTTAACTATTTTCCATGCCTCTAGTGGGGGTATCGGTATAATCCTAGCACTTTAAAAGGCGAGTATATATTCCAAATTTCAAGTCTTTCAGGCGGACAATCGGACCCAATATACTTGTTCACTTCGTGAATTAGTATAGAAATATATACAAATTATTATAATTTTTTGTTTGTTTTTTTTTTAATATATTTTTTTAAGAACCTCATGTGCGACATAATCGAAAAACAGATGTTCTACGTTTCAAGTTTGATTCGGAATTCTCAGATATTTCTTATGTGACACTTCACTTGTATTTGCGAGGATTGGAATGGATCAGTGTCTATCAACCGAAAATCCTTGACGAATTGAAAGATTTTCAGAACGAGGAAATTGTCGTGGCCTTACATCGGGCCATACGTCGAGCAAATAACACAAATTATACGCACAAGGCAAAAATCTTTGAGTTCCGACACAAAATTCCAACTGGACTGGGCCAATGGGTCAACGTGGATCTGAAACCCCTAATCGGCACAGGAACTGCCATAGATCCCAGTCAAACTCAGGACATTTTTATAAAAGGTGTCGAGCCATGGATGCGACCCTTAGTTGTTACGACAGACAGTACTGAAAAAAATCCATTGGTATATATACAAATCTATATAATCTATAATAAACTGATATTTGATTCAGAAATAACATTTTCTCTAGATTCCGAAATTAATTCAATCAATTCTCCATTTCGTCACAGTATTTAATCAATTTGAAGAAAAATGTTTTGTTAAATCGTGTCCAACGAATTAATAATATTTTTATTATAATACCATTATTACAGAGATTTAAACCAGATTGATTTCATTTCATTTTGCCTCACTTTCAGCTTTATGTATATTTTATAGAATTTTGTTTTTTTTTTTTTTTTTTTTATACGTTCTGTTTTCTAAAATGAAAAATATACAATAAAATATATAGATCATATGCTGAAAATTTCATTGAAATCCAATAAGTTACACAGAAGTTATTAAGCAAAACGTTTGGAAATTTTCAACTGTTTTTTAATCAAGCGAATAATATATTATAAGCTTACATTATTTCTGCTTTAATAAATACATAACTGCGTATATTTTAAAACGGAGATCGCACGGGGTTCAGGGGATCTGCTAGTCGGGCACCACCGACTAGAGTTTTCTTACTTGTTACATTTATGTTTAACATTTTCTTTATTTACAGACAGTGCACATTGAGATTGGCTCCCGTAAGAAACATCGACGAAAACGCAGTGTTTATCTTGATTGCACTGAAAACGATCACGATATGCGCTGCTGTCGATATCCTTTAAAGGTCAACTTCACCAGCTTCGGATGGCACTTTGTGGTGGCACCTACATCATTCGATGCATACTTTTGCAGCGGCGACTGCAGAGTTGGGTATTTGGAGCAGTATCCACATACGCATTTGGCAGCGTTAACTACGTCAGCAACGCCTTGTTGTTCGCCAACGAAAATGAGTTCCTTAAGCTTGCTGTATTTCGACGAAAATCACCAACTTGTGTTGAGTGTAATACCAAATATGTCCGTTGAGGGATGCAGCTGTTCCTAGCCGACAAATTCAATTTACAGATACACATAAACATGCAAACATTAGGTGACCGATTAATTTTATGTAAAGCGACTAGATATAAATAAAATAAAATAAGTAAATACATACACATATTACACACACAAATAGCACCTATATACATACATACATACATTTATGCACATATACGTTAAAGTACCTGTGGTAATATGTTTGTTTGAGTATTGCATGAACATGTGTGTCCACACATACATATATATATATATGTACATACATACATATGTATGTATGTGCATGCGTACAAAATGTAATGTTAAAAACAACATTTACATAAATCCAGATTGATATAATGAAATAAATAATATACATTGCATATATACACATATATATGTATATACATATATATATACATATATACATATATATACCTATATAGTGATTTATGTAATTATGTAGTGCCATTGTAAATAATCTAAGTGAGCATTTGTATTTCACCACGAACAAAATAATAAAATACTAATTTGGAATATAGTCGTATTTTACAATGTTATTATTAGCACGTAAAATCTATAGCATAACTAGTTTTATCTACATATATACATATGTATATGTATGTATGTATGGGAAGAGCAGACATTGATTATTTACATTGGCACTAAAAATTACTGTGGTAACAATTAACATTGAAATTATTGATATTATGTTTTTTGTGTGATATAAAAGTGTAACATCGGATCAATGAAAATCAATATGAATATGCCGCCATATATATATATATATATATACATATATCTTGATTGATCCGATTTTACTCTTTTATATCACAGAAAGAATATAAAATACAGAATTTAAATGTTAATTGTTACCACAGTAATAGCAATCGCTGTCATTTTTTAGTGCTAATGTAAATAATCTCTATCTGCACTTGCCATTCACCACGAGCAATAAAATACTTATTTCGAGTATGGCCATATTTTACAACATTATCATTCGAAAATCGAGAGCATCACTAACTTCATCTAATATAATCGATTATTCATAATGATTTTGATGGTTTCCTTAAGATATACTATTAAAGTGGTAAATACATTTTTGAAATAATCGATAATAGTAAGATTTTGATGAAAGAGATAATTTGGTCACACAGTCGCGGCGAATTTAGTAGTGATAAACGATGTCTGTATTTCTGTTGTGTGGGTGTGGATTTATTTCACGGAATAAAAATTAATAAAGCTATGTAATTTATTATCAAAATGTGCTCTAATAAATGCTTTAATACTGTTGAGTTAGATTATGTTGTACTGAAGGTAGGTTAAAATTACAAAAAAAAGAGCCATGAACTGCACATTAAGCTGATAACCGTACATATAAACACGAACTCAACCATAGGCATCCATTCAGAGGTGTAATAGTGTGCAGGCTTGTGCACTGCCACATTTGTTTTCATTTTTGAAATACCTGAATTTGATTATAAATAATAATAATAATTCATTCATTCAGCTAAATGGCAGCGATATTACATCATTGTCTAGTTATGACGCGGTTCAAATGTTCCTTCAAGCTAAAGAAACCCTAGTAGTTGAATTATGCCGAAAGCAAAATCCCATCATCCCCGATGACCTGCAGGAGAATGATATTTGTGCAAAAGTAAAAAGTGATCAAGTATCCAATGCAAAAGCAACCAGTGCCTCAGAAAATGTTAACTTCAATTTATTGCCGACGTCACCTCTATCATCAGGTTCAGCTAAAAATCAAATCATTTTAACTTTACGGACATTACAAAACAGCGATCAAACCGAACCTGTATTACAGGAAAAACAAAAGCTTGACAAGTTTGTTGCATTTAATAAAACTAACAAAAAAGGTGAACAGAATGAAGATATAGCGCAAACAATTGCCGATCATTTTATCGAGCAGGAACATCATCTGTTTGAGCAGTGTTTGGAGCCGGAGATCGACATTGAGGTAAAGTTGACTACCTATAGAAACATTTTCACATAAAATTTCATTTGCAGGAAGTAACCCTCGTGAAAAAAGGTTTAACTAACGACCAAATTGGACTCACTGTTTGCTGCAATAATTTCTACAGTAACAGGGACTGCGAGGAGAGTATTATAAAGCCTGTGATATGCACCGAGAATAGGAATGCAGACTTAATAGCTGATGCCGACGCCGATGCCGAAGCCGATGCCGATGCCGATGCCGATGCCGATGCCTGTGATGATGTTTTCATAAGTGATATACAGCCAGAGAGCGTGGCCGAGCGTGACGGTCGACTCCGTCGGGGCGATCAAATTCTCCGCATTAATGGCATAGACATCAAAAGTAAAAAACATGCCGAAACGCAAATAGCTCAAAATTCTACGGCTATAACGTTCCTTGTCAGTCGACTTCTATATCCCGTAAGTACAAAGAAAGACACATCAACATCTACTGATATTCGCTTTTCATTTAAAAAGGAAGATGACGATGACGACGACGACGATGAGGACGATGAAGAGATCGATAGTAACTTTGAGTATGCCAACAGTATTCTATCTGATGATTACACAAATGTCATTGACAAATTGGACAAAGTTCTTTTAACGCAGCAGCGGCAAACAATTAAAAGCGCTAACAATTTAATGACAGAATCGACGGCTAAACCCAGTAAATCTACTTTACCAGTAACTTTCGGTGGCTCGCAAACGATGTCAGAAAAGTCGAAAAGCAAAAGACAAACACAAACTAGTGCCACAGAAAAGATTTGTATTGACAATGTCCGAGGAATGAGCCTGGAAACGGACTTAAAACCAATAATAGACAAAAGCTTGCCAACAACAATAGCTAGTAAACAATATGAATATGATGATTGCGAACATATTTATGAAACAATTCCCGAGGATTCAGAATCAGAGCCCCTCTATTGCTCACCATACCAAAGCTCTAACTATATGACCGCAATGGGGTCTTGCTCATCACCAATGATGGCCGATGCGGATGTTTTAGAAATGCAACAGCAAACGCAACGTGTGGCCCAATGGTTGGGCATCAAATCACAGATCAATTCGAGATCCGTACATACACTGGCTGGCCGTCCAAGTTTATACCATAAGCACCAGCATCGAATATCGAATCGAGTTTATACGCTACGCAGTGCTATAACAAACACCAGTGGATCTAGCAGCAGTGGAGTTAACTATAGTGCAAGTAATGTTGACAACGAGAACAAATGCAATAATCAACAGCAGGAGGAGGTGGAAAACTCTTCAAGTGCTTATAATACGGGTGGCTCCAATAACAGTGCTTCGCCTCACCAGAATACTACGAATATAGAGAACGAATCAGTTTCAATTTCAACGGCAACGGCAACTGCAAATGCAACTCCTAACAATCCTATAAGCTCCTTTCAGCCCGTCTTGACGGCTCCGATGTTAATGCTGCCATTTGGAAAGTCTGCTCGCATAGTCTGTTCACAATATAGTTCCGGTAGGTTGTGGATTTAATTGAGCCTACACACTTTTAATTATTTGAACAATTACAATAACAATTTAATTTTTGTTTTTAAGAAAATGCCACACTAAATAAGGAATCTGCCGACGAGCTGAATCCTTTCGCATCAGCAACAGCAAAGGTGGACCCTAAAATAGTGCGACCGAAATCAAACGAAGAACAGCAAAGCCAATGCCCGCAATTTAACGCTCCCAACTTGAGTCGCTATCACTTTGTTAGCAGTCAAGAGGTAAACACGGTAGACATAAAAATAAAGTATAGATTTGCAGATACAAATATCGTCTTATCCATATATCACAGGAATATATATATATATATATATATATATATATATATATATATATATATATATATATATATATATATATATATATATATATATATATATATATATATATATATATATATATATATATATATTTCTTAACAGAACAGAACAAAACAGAAACACTGAAATAAAAAAATAGTAATAAGGCATTAATTAAAACATACAAAAAAGGTAAAATACATCACTTAAAATATCCATAGATATGTAAATAGATAATTATAGACAAAAATTTCTTAAAGAAATTTAAATTATCATGCATATTTTGTTTGGTGCTCAAGAATGGACATTATAAATAATGTTGGAATTATAAAGAAAAGGCTTTATAAATGAAGAAAAATAATCAACATATACATAACATAAAGAAAACAAGTAAAAATATTGCAATCGGGCGCTACCGACTGCATAATACTTATTCACGGTCTAAACGCTGCAAGCTCCAAAACTTTTTTTTTATTTTCCACGCTCTCAAGAAACATGTATAATTAATTGTTGGCAAATCAATAGAGGACGTCAACAAACTTATTAATCGAATTTTTAAGTTTCTAGCTCTCACGCCTCTAGTAGAGGATCTTAACAGTAACTCACGTTTAGATTCTAGTTTTAAAACTGGAAGATAAAGCTTTACGTATTTTTTTATATTAATAACGTTTGTGTTATACCAAAAATAGTATCTCCCAATTTTCCACGCCCCTAGTGGGGGATTAGGAAAATATTATCACTTTATGAAACGAGCATACTCACGAGTATATATACCGAATTGTATTTCTTGAATGAGTATAAAAACAATGATCTATTCACCAACACTCAACTTTATATAGACTGCTTCTTATGACCACTCTCTTAGCTTTAGTAGTATAGTTTTGAATGAATTGAATGTGAAAAGTATAAAACACAACAATCTATGTCTATAGATGTATCTCAACTTCATATAAACAGCTTTTATAAAGTTTTCTTATAAAATACTGCAAATCTTGAATTTCAATATATTTACTCATACTTTGTTTTATCTAACTAGGTCGCAAATAAGACTGTTACAACGCCAAAGACAAGTTCTATTTTAGTAGCAACGGAAAATGTCTCTGAGGAAATTCCGATGGTGTGGAAAGTAAAGCGACGCCCAGATGGCACACGATACATAGTTAAGCGACCAGTACGGAATAATGTGAGCATAGGTATTCGTAAGAATATACGTAACAATGAAATAACAACAACGGAGGATGATACAATATCGGAGGTTAAAATCGGACGTTATTGGACTAAGGAGGAAAGGAAGCGACATATAGAACGTGCACGTGAACGCCGGCATCATCAGCAATTGCATCATCAACAACAACAACAATTTCCCGCACAATAAACTATAAACTGCTTAACTTTCAAGATTTTCCATATATATATATATATATATATATATATGTATGTATGTATATTATTACAGGTTTCAAAAGCATCGCAAGAAATTATTGGACTACAGTTTGGATACGATATAAAATGTATTATTCTTAAACCGAAGTAGCTTATTGAAATAAAACCAAAAATCTAAAAACAAAACAGTTCTTAAGCACCGATAGAAATGACTTAAAAAGTTGTCAAATCAAAAGTAAAAATATGTTATGTACATATTTACATATATATATCATAATACAATTCAAACACACTATTCTCCTATATACATTATTAGTTGTGTATATAGCTATTAATTTGTCTAAAAACTAGTTGTAAATGCGTATATAAAACATTACATTTTCCAGTTTTGAGGTAATAATTGATAATCGCTTCATGTTAGTTGTATATTATCAAACCGATTCCTTTTAACATTAATACCCCTTATAGCGTTATCTAAATGTATATAAATAAATAAATCTTAAACTTACCTTATTACACTATTTTATATTCTACCTAAAAGTAATAAAATTGGATTCTCTGTTATTATTAGAGTGTTGACCGTAGCATATGTCTACTTAAATAATTGAGTGTTTAAAAGATTTAGTGGAAAGTCAGTTGCTGGCATCGCAACATCTTGCGAATCTCGAAAAATCGGTCACATTCCGAAACATGTTGCGCTCTTGTAAATGTGAGCAATTGCAGTGAACCGCAACAATTGATAATATTTGCGGGTAAGCAAATGTGTAAAAATGGAGAGTAAGTCAGTCAAGGTCTAAATTGAGTGGAAATTCAGCCGTTTGCATCTCCAGAAACTTTTTTATGTTCACGTACAGTAACATTTTGCGAATTTCGATCTAAGTGTCGCAACATATGCTTACCGCTCATAATGTAATCATGTGCCTCTGCATATTGTGAGCCCCTACAAATGTGTAAGAGCATATACTAAATACATACATATGTTGGCGCTGTATTTAGCCTCCATTGAGAAACCTGCGCCGCAACATGTTGGTCGATGTTGCTGCTGTGTACGTACACAACATAAACAACAGTCTGCTGTGTGCTCTGTACACCTTTCAGCCTGTTAACAGTTTCTGTAACTTTGACATTCTCTAAATGTTAAAATTATATGTTAATTTGTGAAGCCGGCAAAAAATTACTCTGTAGCCGGCCAAAAAAATAAAAGACAAAATTTGTTTTGATTAAAGCGTTAAAAAAAAGGTGACCCGAGCCTGAAAAGCACAGTATGGTTTGTTCTAACTAAAAACAATAAAATATCTACATCTGTGAACGGTGTTGTTTAATTTGTTTGTGCATTTCATATCCCATGCATTAAAAAAACGAGGCGTGGCTGTAATCCTACTGCACGGATGTGTGGAGATATGTAGATTCGATGCATGTGTGTACGTGTCTGTATAGAAATGTGTGTGTATGTTTGTGTGGTATTGACATTATCATACGCATAAATGAGATTTCCAAATATTCTTTAAGCTATTGCCTTTTGCCATTTGCAAATCCAAATTGTAAGGGAAAAGATAACCTGGGTGTAATTTTTTCTTAGATTACATACATATACACATTTTAGTAAGGATGCGTCCGTTAGTAGAACTGAGAGCATTTATAGGGTGAGTGACACACAAGGCTTAATGTTAGTTAGGGGTTGTTCCGAGCAAAAGAGAGCACCGTAAGTATGTAGGACACGAGTGTATCTACAGATTTATATATATATATATATATATATATATATATATATATATATATATATATATATATATATATATATATATATATATATATATACATATGTACATATGTATGTGTCTGTATGCGGGAGCAACGCGTCTACAACAGTAAAACGGGTAAGCTCGTAATTTCGGATAGTCAAAAAATTCTTGGGCGTTTTTCAATTTGTTTTCGTGATATTAAATTCCATTTACATGCTTAAATACATGCAAATAGTTTTGAATGCATGTTTATATAGGTATGTATATGTTGTAAGTATATACACGGCGAATGAGCATAATAATTATAAATATGTACATATATATATATATATATATATATATATATATATATATATATATATATATATATATACATATGTACAAATTACATGCCTATACAGCACACATAGTTACACACACATATATGTATATATTTACCGACACAGACTCAGACACAGAGGAGTATGCGTGTATGTATACCAAATGCAATTCAGTATTTCTGTCTATTGCAGAAAAGGGAATTCAACTGCTGCGGAAGCAATGCCTAATCATTGACAAACTCCATTCATAATTCGCGATTAATATTACAAGTTAATGGACATATAAAGTACAGACGAACATACAATGCATAGCATGTTCTTACATCATGAATGCACAAGTATTGGCGCCGATTTACACCTGCGTATAAAGAAACATACAAATATCATATGCAATGAGATGTTTGGAGCACAAATTGCATCGGAGACAAATTGATATACCGGAGTGAGTTCATCAACGATTGCTATAGCCTGGCCAAGTCAACATCTGACGCAAACAATAATAATAATAATAATAATTCAACGCCAATATCATCGTGTGAGCGTAAATTTGTGATTGTGGACTATAATAGTTCATTGCCCCTGTCGTTGTCGGCGGCGGCGTCATTCGTACTTCATACATAATTCGTATTCAAAGATACTACCAATACATCACTCATTACTAACCAATGCTCGCTAATAATGTCTGCTAATGCTTCTGCTGCCGCACAGATTACTCCACAAATACTTAATGATATTAACATGACAGATTCAATTCACAAACTCAATCAGACCCATGCACACAATCATATGATTGAACAGCAAAAGGTGCACACGATTCCATTGCCTGAAGACCCGCGCACACTGCAACTGGCATTGGAGCTCTCCTTGGTTGGCCTCAATGAGAGCAATCAGAATAACAGCTACGCTCAACCAATACTCTCACAAGGTGACTACGACATTAATGTCGTGTCTGGTGCTTTCACTAGGGACGATCTGGGGCCGATGAACAATCTACCTATACCACCAACGACTGCATCTGGTCTTTTAATGGCTTCCGTTGGCCTGGAGGACAGATCAAAGAAGTCCCAAAATATGACCGAATGTGTTCCAGTTCCCAGCTCCGAACATGTTGCTGAAATCGTGGGACGCCAAGGTAAGCAATGAACATATTATGTATGTATATCAATTAAAATTTTTATCCTGTGAATAACTGGATTGATTAATATAAGGGATTGACATTTTGATACGATATTGTAAAACAAAAAAAAATTAGTTAGTTACACTGTAGTTTAAAGTTATTTTATAATTATTAACTTCTAATATTTTACTTGTCACGGGATCAACATTGAATATAGTTAAGCTTGGAGCGCCTAGATAATGTCGTAATTGGTATAATTGAAGCTCAAAATCTGTAAAGCTGACTGACAAAAAATCTCAACTTCGATACAAACGAATCAAGTAAGAAAACTCTAGTCGGTGGTGCCCGACTAGAAGATCCCCTGAACCCCTTGCGATCTGCGTTTTAAAATATTCTCAATTATGTATTTTTTTTTAATCGATAACCGTAAAACGGGAATAGTTATAGATTTTTTTAACCAAATTGATCTGCTCATGCTATTCAGGGACCTACCAAATTTCTAGTTTCTAGCTCTTTATAGGTTCTGAAATCGAGGCGTTCATACAGACGGACAGACGGACAGGCTGACGGACATGACTAAACTAATTTTTTGGGTCTGCCACGCCTCCTTCTGCCTGTTACATACATTTTCATAAAAACATTATACCCTTGATTTTCCATTTTCAATAGGTCTAGGGCTTAAAAAGTGATGCTTAGATTTTGTGGTTAAAGTATTTTGTAAACAGAAATAGGGCTATTCTAGTTTCAAATTTGGATTCAGCATGTCAAAAACCGTCGGAAAATTATACTCTACGTCTTTGTTATGTATAAATATAATTGTATTTAGTATTTAGTCTCTGTAATATTGTAAAATAATAAAACGAATTATTTTTTATCGTTATTTAGGATGCAAGATAAAAGCTTTGAGAGCAAAAACAAATACCTACATCAAGACTCCAGTGCGCGGAGAGGAACCCGTGTTCGTTGTAACAGGACGAAAAGAGGATGTAAACAAGGCCAAACGAGAAATACTTTCAGCTGCTGATCACTTTAGTTTAATTCGAGCCTCCCGAAAACCATCAATGGAGGGATCGAGCAACGGGATAAGTGGAAGTAGCAATTCGGGTTCATTGACCCTGGGCATCGTTGCTCGAGCGCAGTCTGGGCCGCCCTGTCTGCCCGGCCAGATCACAATCCAGGTGCGTGTACCCTACAGAGTCGTGGGCCTAGTTGTTGGGCCGAAAGGTGCCACCATTAAGCACATACAACAAGAAACACAAACATACATTGTCACCCCGTCTCGTGAAAAGGAACCCATATTCGAGGTAACTGGACTGCCCGAGAATGTGGAGACTGCACGCAAACAAATCGAGGCCCATATAGCCCTACGTACGGGCAATAGCACTCATGGCAGTGAGAGTGGTGCGGAAACATTAGAGTCGAACGAGTATGCTACTCTGCAAACGATTAATACTCTCAGCCAGATACTGAATGATGATATTAACTCAGATATATTGTCATCTATCTATAAGAGCGATATTTCACCTAATATTAATTACGCTGACCACTCTCTTAGTATCATTGATAACATTTCAAATGCGAACACTGCCAACTCTATCATGCCAGTGCACAATTTAACAAAATGTTTTCCGAATTCCGATCTAATAGATCTCACACCCAATCCAACAGTAACAACAACAGCAACAACAACAACGGACAGAAACTTCGCGCTGGCACTGTCGGGCACTGCAAATGACCTTAACGTGCAGGACTCAAAAGCCAATTCGTTATTCCGCAATACAAATACAAATGCCAATGTTCATGCCAATATCAATAGTAATAGTAATACCAAATCTTTGTCATTCTGTCCGCCACCCTCCGCCTCTGCAAATGTTTCATCTGGCCCGTGCCAATCAATCTCAGCTAACATATTAACGCGCTCATGCTCATCCGCCTCTTCGACAGCATCAACTAAAAGCACGAACAATAGCGCCAATAGTACTAACAGCGTTAATACTCCCCCAGAGCTGTTGAATATATGGAAAAATTTGAATGATTCAATTGACGTTGATGAGGGCATTGGAGACTCTCCCAGCATTTGGAATCTTCCATCAGCTACAACAGTCACAGCAGCATCCCATTGCTCGCCAACGGCCTCAATTAGTCCAACGGACTCGCTGCTAGGAGAGCACAGCCTAAATATAAGCCAGAAAATAGCTGGCAACAATACCTTTAAGGAGCCATGCAACAAAAATGGTTCTTCCCTATTGCAACACCATCATCAGCGGAACTTATTGAAAAGTAGCTCGGATAAATTGCATTCGGATAAAATGCATCGCGAATGCTTTGTATGCAATGAGAGAGAAGTTACGACCGCTTTAGTTCCCTGTGGACACAACATGTTTTGTATGGACTGTGCCAATCAGATTTGTGTCTCAATAGAATCCATTTGTCCTGTATGCCACTCAATTGTTTACCATGCCATGCGTATTCTAGCTTAAACTAAATGTATATCATCTGCTTATCTATGTATAGTTTATAACATTTTCCATTCTAGAAGAATCCAATTTAAGTTAAATATATATAATATATTCGGAAAATAAGTTGTAAATAAAGAAAAGGAGGAATTTAGTTATTAGACCAAAGCAAAGAAAAATTCCTTACCGAATTGACAAAAAAAGAAACAAATAAATGTTTAGTTTATATCTTCGTTTTAATACCGAAGATACAAAACACATAAAAATAACATGATGATCCACACAATATGTAATATTAAATATTATTTCGTTATTGATCAATTATGTCAAAATTAAAAAAATGTCCGATTATACGGGAGGTTAGATCGATCAGATTGGATACTTTGAAGTATTATATGTATATAGATTCTAAATGATATGGGAAACTAACAATACTCTCTGCGGAGATGCAACAACAATCTCGCGAATGATTTGGAACATTGTTTTATGAATAATATCTGCATTTTAAGTAGCTGACCCTTATTAATTCCCAAGCAATTATTTATTTTAAGTACTAATAGACTTTTGTATGAACTTACTTTTATTTTGAGCTCACAATCGTTTTTTATTTTCATCTGGAATTAAAAAAAAATTAGAGAATTCTTCCCAAATCCAATTTTGTACTAGGTATTTGAACGCATTTAAAAGTTCGGTGTTCAATTTAGGAAACCATGTGCGTTTATTGACATAGTATATATACATAAATATACATAAAATTAAAAAAAAAAATACCAATACAACTACGAATAGAAAAACAATATTTAAAAATATTTTCCCACATTTGACCGCATGTAAATAAATAAAATATTTAAATACTATTACATATGTATGTGAAAAACTATGTTTTATGTAAGATCTATTAAAAAAATTAAACAATGTTAGATTTAGAACTTTATAATATTCTAGTAAATGATGTCGGATATTGGCTTTGAAAGGCATTACACTAAAAATACAAAAATACCTTCTTAATTATGTTATACTGCATATATAATCCCGATTCCAATATGTGAAAGTATATATATATGTGTGTGTGTGGCTGACAACAAAAGTGAACTCTGTATTCACATAGTCAAAGCAAACTATATATATAATTATTAATCTTTTATAAGTTGACTGATAAATAGGCGATAATATATTAGGGGAAGCACATACATATATACGATCATTTATAACCTTGAATCTAAATAATATATATTATATTATTAATTTAATACATAAAATAATATACAACAAATACAAATGCATACACAAATATAAATTTAAACTATGTATTAATCTTATCTAAATACACACACACACACACACACACACAAATATATATATATATATATACATATATATATATATATATATATATATATATATATATAATTTGAATTATATTATATATCATAGCGTATAATATATTAATGTGAATAAACAAGACTTATATATTTATTAGCCAATCATATTGGAAATTGGTAAAAAGAAATCCGAAAATATCTCGCGCTGGAAATCTAGTTCTTTATCTATGTTTGTTTTTTTTTCTTAATTTAAAATAACTATCATTTTATAGATCTAGTGCAAAAAAATATGTTGCAATACATTTCTTGTATATAATTTTGAAGAGTTTATCTGGAGCATTTTGTTATTTAAGCATAGCATCTAGTCTATTCAGAATTAACTTCTGTTTACTGATAGTTATTTAGTGAAGCTTGATTATATTATTATAATATTTTGTTATATTTTATTTTGAAATTGTAGAACAACGGCAAATATGAGTGAGACTAAATACAGTTAAATAAAAGCGCAAATTATTGAATATTGAAAATTTATTTAATCCCATACAATGCATATACATACATAAAATAATCAAATATATATATATATATATATATATATATATATATATATATATATATATATATATATATATATATATATATATATATATTATATATTAGAGTACAATGTGAAATGATACTAAGAACGTCTATTTTACACCATTTTTTGTTACAAATATACAAATTAACTGACGAAAGTAATTAAAAAATAATAATAATCAATTCTTAAACATAAAATAGATGTTGACAAAAATTAAAGATTCAGAATTTGCAACCGTTTATTTTGCATGACATCCACTAACATACTTACATATATGCACTTAAAATATTCGGTAGAAGTCTGACAGAGAAAAATATCATATTATTTGAAGTTGCTGAGCTATGAAGCACGTAGAAATCTTTTTTTTTTTTTTAAGGATAATATTTAACTCATGATACTGAGGGATCGTACAGGCACGCTGAATCATCCAATAAACCCAAAAAAGGACCTTTCGAAAACTATATTCAGAGTCTAACTGACAATCTATCATCAAATACTCAGTTCATTTTTGTATTTTTCAACAGCTTCCAATACTGTTTATGTCCAACTTATTATTAAATGAATTCCATTTACATTTTATTCATTTCTCTGCTGAAGTATTAGATAAACAGATGATAAAGAAGTTCATTTATACAGATACACACATACGTATATGCGTATATATATATATATATATATATATATATATATATATATATATATATATATATATATATATATATATATATATATATTAGATATATTTATTTATTTAATTGAAGTTGCAACAAAAAATAGAAATACACAAATGTTTACAATTGATTGCACTACATGCATACCCAACCGCGTGCAAATATTTTTTTACACAGTATGTAAGCTTTTACATCAAATTTGTAAATGACGGTTAAAGTATTTACAACGAATATTTTATAAATGTTTCTTATTAAACTTGTAAGATCGAAATTAAAACATAATATATATATATATATATATATATATATATATATATATATATATATATATATATATATATATATATATATATATATATATAAATTGCCAATAGTGAAATATCCGCATTGTGTTCGTAAGAATAAAATAATAAATAAAATATATATATATATATATATATATATATATATATATATATATATATATATATATATATATCTTTAAAATACATTTCATAAATCAACTTTAATCGACATTAATTTTAAACAAATATTAAGCAAATACTAATGTCGATTAAAAACATAACTTTATATAACAAATATATACAAAAGATATATGTATTACTAAATGGTTATATAATAAAACTTTCCGAAAATAATATGTGTTTTTATTAAGTATATACCACTCCACACTAATTGTAATTGTAATTGTAATTGTAAAACCGTTTTGGTTTGATTAACCCCAATAGCCAATATGATTTGCTGCAAAAAATCATGTTCTATTCAGCAAGTTGTTGATTCTACACAAGTGCAATTTGTTAGTTGCTGGCTGTGTGAGAATTTTATGCATACAAAATGTGCAGGTCTCACCGGGCGTGAGTATGATAAAATCATGTCAACTGCCAAAATTGGTTGTGGTGGTTTACGTTTACGTTACGGTTTTTAAAACTGAGTAGTATTTCAAAGCAGTTATCTAGTGACCTAGAAGCTGGTGAAGAAATACTACATCAGTACAATTTTGATACTCCACATATTCAAGTGGAGACTCCATCGCTGTTGGTACCCCCTCCTTCTGTACCAATATCGTCTCCCAATTTATCAGCGCCTTCCTCACCCTGTCCTGAGTCTTTATCACTTCCGGCTTCATGTGATTCGTCTGAAACACCTGTCGCTAGTGATGTTACAAACACACGAGACTCCATACAGGTTTCTAATAAAAAATTAAAAGCTTCCCCGATTGTTGCTCAAACAATGACCAACATTCTGACCACTTCTCCCTCCTCTACTATCCACACTTTATCTGTCGTATCTCCTCGAAAGCAAGTTTTCTTATCTAGGCTTTCATCTGATACGACATGTGATGCAATAACGGCTTTTATTGCTAGTAAATCTCCAGCCAAAGTTTTTATTTCTAAGTTTAATTTTGCGACTCCTCGTGAAATTGCTTCATTTAAAATCAATGTGCCTGTAGAATATTTCACAACTATATGTGATTCTAAATTTTGGCCACCACATATAGTTGTACACGAATTCAAACCTAAGAACCGTAATAGAGTGACTCCAATTACTTTAAATCCTTCTTCGATACAATCTTCATCTAATATTGTATCAAAAAACTAAATCTTACACATTCCTCACCTCAGCTGTCTTTGGCATATCAAAATGTTCGAGGCCTAAATTCTAAACTGTGAAGACTGTTTTTGAGTAGTTTTAGTGTTCAATATCAAGTTATTGCTTTCACAGAAACATGGTTAAATCCCAACGTTTATAATAGTGAGATTCTCTCAAATAACTTCACTATTTAAAGACATGATCGGTTGATACGTAGAGGTGGTGGTGTCTTAATTGCTGTTAAGGCCGATATCCTCTCCGAATCATTTAGTTTCACGTCACCTCACGATGCCGAGAATATTGGTGTTAAAATAACTCTACCAACGTGTTCTCTATATATTACTTGTTCTTATGTTCCCCCCTCTTCTGATGTGTAAGTGTATGCTCAGCATATAACTTGTATTAAAGAAGTTTTTGAACATGTAAAGGATAAGGACCTATTTCTTATGTTGGGTGACTTTAATATACCTAACACTTTTTGGTCCTCAACTCTCACCTCAAATTACCTTATTCCAACAACTGATCACTATCTCTTTGACGAGTTGTTTGGTCTGCCTATGTTTCAGATGAACCCTATTTCAAATCATCTGAATCGTTCACTAGATCTGGTTTTTATTAATGATGATTCTATCATTAATGTCTCCAGATCATCCCCTTTATGTCTACCAGAGGATATACACCATCCCACTTTAGAGGTCTTACTTTTCATACATAGTCCACCAATTTCAACGCCTATACCTCCACAACAACGTCGCTGTTTTAATAAATGAAATTTTGTTTTACTTAACCAACTAATTAATGCAACCGATTGGTCTCTTTTATATGACTCAGTTGACATTAATGTGGCAACGACCATTTTCTATAACACTCTAAATACCATATTAGATGAGTGTGTTCCTATGCGCTTCTCTATACCGGTTACTAATAAGCCTCCCTGGTTTACTCAGTCTCTTTCTAATTTAAGAAATATTAAGTCTAAATATTTCAAAAATTTTAAAAAGTCTGGGTCGACTGTTGACTGGTCGAAATATTCTATAGCCAAGTCAAATTGTAATATTTTAAATTCTCAGTGCTACGAGAATTATCTTATACGTTGCAAACGACAGTTCGTCCGTGACCCCAAGCAATTTTATTCAAAGCGTAAATCTTCTAGTTTACCTTCCACATTTTTCTTTGGTTTGGACAAATCTTGTAATGATCATGATTCCTCTGATCTTTTTGCAAATTTTTTCCAATCCACTTATTCTTCAGTAGATCCCTATACCACTTCTTACCCTTACTTAATTTCTGCAACAAATAATATTAATGCTTCTAATGTTTCCCCTGCATCTCTGGTTTCAGCCATTCGGTCATTGAAATCATCCTTCTCTCCTGGAGCTGATAATATACCCAGTTGCGTAATTAAAGAATGTAGTGTTTCCCTACAGCCACAATTACTAAGGCTTTTTAATTTGTCCCTGGAAACCTCTGTTTTCCCTTCTGTTTGGAAAGAGTCTTTCATCATCCCCCTACATAAAAAGGGTGGGAGGTCTGATATTTCTAATTACAGATGTATTGCGAAACTATCTGTTATTCCAAAGTTATTTGAAACAAGTAAGAGTGCTCTAGTCGAGACTGCTCGACTAAGAGATACCCTGAACCCTGCGAAGATGCGATATTCAAATCATTTTACGCTTCTTTTATATATACATATACACAAACAACACATACACACACACACACATGCACACGCACGCACAAGCACTTTCTCTGCTACTGCGCAATTTACGCAGCGACTGCGCGCGGGCAGCGCTTGGGCTGCAGTATGGGCTATATTTTGGAAATTTATTTGTTGAATAAGTTTGCTTCTAGATGGACTTTCGTAATCAAACTTTGACAGCGTAGTAATGACATTGATATGTATGTATTTGCCAAAGCACAAGTCTGTAGTATTTGAAATACGTTTTTTTCAAATTTTGGGGGAAGGGGGCGTGGTATCCAAAATCCAAAAATTGCAAAATGTTTGTATTCATTACACGGATACACACAATAAATTTGAAATCTATAGCTATAACGGTATTCAAAAACGAAGAAAAGTTATCGATTTTTATCGATAATAAGGAAACGGGATGAGTTATCGAAAAAAAATGATAAACTCGTACTGCGTAGGATACACACGAGTATACATTTCAAATTTCAGATCTCTACCTTTTGTGGTTTGCGAGATCACTGCGTTCACACGGACGGACGGACGGACGGACGGACGGACGGACGGACGGACGGACAGACGGACATGGCTATATCGACTCAGTTTGTCGAGCTGATCAAGAATATATATACTTTATGGGGTCTGCCATGTTTCCTTCTGCCTGTTACATACATTTTCACAAAAACATTATACCCTGATTTCCCATTTTCAATGGGTTCAGGGTATAAAAATAATAACATCGACACTACAACATTTTTGTAAGTCCATTATCTCACTTTCTCAGCATGGTTTCGTTCAAAGTCGATCAACATCGACTAATCTATTAGAATTTACTTCACTGGTCAATGACAGTTTTTTAAATAAAATGCAAACTGATGTTATATACACTGATTTCAGTAAAGCATTTGACTCAGTACACCATGACATATTACTTCAAAAGCTTGATCATTTGGGACTTTCCCCTAAGCTTGTTTCTTGGATTGCATCCTATTTAAATGGTAGGACCCAAAGAGTTATGTTGAGATCAGCTATTTTGAAACTTGTTTCTTGTCTTTTGTTTCGTCAGGTGTACCTCAGGGTAGTCATTTGGGACCGTTACTTTTTTCCTTATTTATAAATGACCTTCCTAGCTGTATATCTCATTCAAATATATTTATGTATGCAGATGACGTAAAACTTTGTCTATCGTGTTCTAATTCACTCGATCATATACGCCTACAAGATGATCTTAATTCCTTTCAACTGTTCTAAATGTATGACAATGACCTTCAGTCGTACTATTCCATACATTGCTAATTATTCAATTAATAATGACTCATTGCAGCGCATTTTTTCAGTCAAAGATCTTGGTGTACTCTTCGACTCAAAACTTAATTTTAATTCTCATATCTCAACCATCATAAACGAAGCCAAAAGTGTGCTCGGCTTTATTAAACGTTGGGCTAAAGAGTTCAATGATCCCTTTATAACAAAACTACTTTATATTTCGCTGGTACGCCCGACTTTAGAATATTGTTCAGTTATATGGTCTCCTCAGCATAAATTGTATCAGGATCGTATTGAATCGGTCCAGAAACAGTTTTTACTCTTTGCCCTACGTAATCTAAACTGGGACCCTAATCTCCGTTTACCGTCTTACCATAGTAGGCTTCTTCTTATTGATCTTTCATCATTAATCAATCGTAGATCAATCCTGGGGATTGTTTTCCTACATAATTTGATTATTGGTAATATTGATTCATCCCGTCTGTTAATGCAGCTTAATTTTTCTGTTCCTTCCAGAACAACCAGACACTTTCGTCCGCTGTATTTACTATTGTGCACATCGGATTATTCTTTGCATAGCGCGTTTCACGTTTTATGCGTTCATTATAATAAATTTTACCACGTGTTTTCGTCAGAACTCTCTTCCATTAATAAAATCCTTACTTTCAGGCCATCTTAGGGGAATCACACACAATACCCAGGAGTAAGCAGGTCATAAATTTGATGATCTGACAAATCTCCAACATTGGGTAGTGATTTCCCAATCATTTCTATTCTTTTTTTTATCTCTCTACTCCTCATTCTGTTTATTAAATTTTCTTTTATCTATTAATATTATTAATATTAATATTAATATTATTTTATTTATAATTATACGTAAGATTCAATAATGTATATTTTAAGTTTCCATTAATACTTTCTATCTTTCATAGTTCAATAATACCACTGACCATACATGGCTGTGATTTGGGGCATAGCTGGCCGGACTGGCAAATAAAATACCCCCATCGGGTTGGTGGTATTATTGAAATATTTTTTTCCGTTCTTATTTAGGCTATACTTTATATTTGTTTAGTTTACCTATTAAGTTGACTCTCGTTTTGTCAATATCCTTTTGAATAAATAAATAAATAAATAAATATAATAGTTGCGAACAAAGACGGTTGACGAAAGTTTTATTTGCGCAATAAATTATTTAAAGATTTCTTTATCGTTAGCAGTCATTATTTTATTAAAATAAAAAAATAAAAATACCATACGCTAACTGTTGGCATTGTAGTAAGTTGAAATTAAAAAAAAATTTTTTTAATTGAAGGTCTGCAAGTATGAGAATGAATGAATGAGTTTACATTTTTACTAAATTGACCAATTTTAAATAGAATATATAGTAGATCACATGCTAAAAATTTCATTAAAGTCCAATAAGTAACATAAAGTTATTAAATAAAACGTTTGGCCAATTGGATAAAGCCCGTAAAATGTTTGGCCAATTGGATAAAGCCCGTGTATGCAGTACCAATTATCAGCTGCTATTTAGCTTAGATCTAGTAGATGGCCCTCATTTTTCTGCTTTAATAAATACATAACTGTGTATATTTTAAAACGCAGATCAGACTGTGATATTCTAGTCGGGCACCACCGACTATAGTTTTCTTAAAAAACTATATTATGGGAACTTATTGGTTGAACATTTTTTTCTTGTGGATGGACCTTTGTAATTAAACTTTCAGAATATAATAATGACATTCATATGTGTCTATTTGCGAAAGCACAAGTCTCTAGTATTTCCAAAATTTACAGAATCTTTGTTTTCAATATAAAAAAAATCAATATACGTAGAAAATCTAAAAATCTGTAGGTCAAACGGTATTCAAGTTAAGCTTTAAAAAACGAAGCCTAATTATCGATTTTTATCGATAATAAGGAAATAAGCTGAGTTATCGAAACGATTTAAGATTTCATATCTAGCTTTTGTAGTTTACGAGATAGCTGCGTTCATACGGACGGACTGACGGACTGACGGACAGAAGGGCGGACAGATGGACATAGCCATATCATCTCATTGCCCTTATCAAGAATATATATACTTGATGGGGTCTGCCACGTTTCCCTCTACCTGTTACATACATTTTCACAAAGCCAGTATACCCTGATTTCCTATTTTCAATGGGTTCAGGGTATAACAAAAATCTTAAATTATTTTTAACTTAATTTTGAAATTTGTACTTCCACAATCAAATAGCATATTTGTCTCGCCTCTTATTTGCCATTTTCAATGTTATAAAAAAAAACACCAAACAAAAGACGTAAAAACTATGTCAACTGGTATTTTTTTCAAATGTTGAGTTACATTATAGATGTTTACATACGGATCCCGAAGGTTTTTGCAAATATTATATCACCTATGTTCATCAGAGATAATGTAGGATTCTAATGGTAATATAATTTTTTGAAACGTTCCAGTAGTTTTGGAGCCTATTTAATACAAACAATCAAACCTATCCTCTTTATATAATAGTATAGATATCTGTATGTACATACGTGCGTGCAAATAGCCTTTAAAGGTAGTTCCATTACAATAAAAGAAAACACGAACATTTTATTTTGTTTTGATCTCATTTATTAAAATAATAACTGTAACGCATTAGTACTGAGACTTTATATATTTGTCCGATTTTGTGTTCTGGGTCTTAACACTGCTGTGTGTGCTTATATATTTGCATTAAAATTAAAATTCTAGACAAATGTTACTTAATACGTTTAGGTAATGAATCATTTTGGAGTACCTCAAAACAAGAAACAACGTTTTCACTGTTTTCATTTCAATTACGAATTTTGCAATTGCTTAACAAATTATATTTAGTGAGGAAGTTCATGGACAGACCAACTTCGAAACTAATATTATTTGCTAACTTAACAAACGTGCGATATTCAGCAAGCCGAATAATAAAATTCCCTTGCAAGCGTATATAATAAAAAAAGAACCAGAATTAAATAAATATTTTTTTTATTGAGCACAAATAAAATCAATTGAAATTCAACTTTTTTTTACTTTTTGCCGATGCTAAAATTTGTATTTGTTAATTTTTATTCAAAAACATATTTTTTCCAAATCTTTATCAAAAGCTATTTTAAAATCGATTTAATGAAATACAATATTGATTCTACATGATATGATATGACTGGACAATATTCTAATAATTGTTAGATTCGGTGACGATGATGCAAGCCCGAACTACCCATATATATATATATTTATATATATATATATATATATGGCTCAGATACTTTAACAGTGACTGATTGATTTTATTCGAAACGAAGAGGATCGTTCAAAGAAAACACCATAGAACAATTGATATATGTAAACATATGACAAATCGGTGTCCCTAAATTTGGCAATTAAGTTATTGTTAACCCCCGTCAATAGATTGACTATCAAGTCACCTTATCTTTATATATATATATATATATACATATATATATATATATATATATATATATATATATATATATATATATATATATATATTGACCTCCTCCACTGATTCAATTATAAATTGTATTTTGTGTTATTCTTTTTAATTTACGAACAGTTTAAATATATAGCTTTACTCAAAACAAATAATAAAAATGCAAAAAATATCGTATAACACACATATTAGAAATTTCATCCTTACTATCAAATAACAATATTTAAATTGTTTTGAATATCGGATATGCAGACAAATGTAAAGTGAATTGGATCGTAAAT
Source organism: Drosophila leonis (assembly GCA_035045365.1). Classification (NCBI taxonomy): domain Eukaryota; kingdom Metazoa; phylum Arthropoda; class Insecta; order Diptera; family Drosophilidae; genus Drosophila; species Drosophila leonis. Next base: position 859,227 of record JAWNPC010000346.1, on the reverse strand, counting down.
CAAAACAGAAGATTAGACTTATGTTATGGGGACGGAAGTACCTCCTATTTATTACGAATATCTGCGTCTCGACAGCATATATACATATATATGTATATGTATGCATGTATGTTCGTATGTGTAAAAGTATATGTTTGAATAATTTGCAAGGGTAATATATGTATATAAAGCGATAAGCTTTTATTCTTATTATGTATTAAGTATATGCGTTGCGTTTACTCTGGTTCTGGACCGATACCGGGGTATAATTGTACTATATGTTAATTACAGTTGAAGTTTATAAGTATGTATGTATATTTCGAACGTATCTCTGGTAAGATAACATATGAATATACACCTTTTTCCACTACTTAGATGCTGTACACACACATTGTCAACCAAACAAGCTATGCATTTAACATATATACTTATATGTATATATACTTTCAACTGAAGTATTTATTTAGTTGTTGTATATATGCATGAATGTGATGCGTATTACTTTAGTAGAATAATTGTGGATTCATTGTGTAATTCATATATTAAAAGCACATTTACATATAATTAATTTAAACTTTTATTGATAAACGACACACACACATATCCATATTAGTTCCCCGATGAAAACATGTTCGTGTTGTCCCACTCAAGCTGGTTGATGTGAGCAAATCCATCTTTAATTACTAAAGACCAAAATTATTGATTACTCGAATTTACGTTTATATACATATATCTGCATGAAACGTACCGTCTTCATCTTCCGAATCAGTATTATCCGAATCCGAACTTTCCTCAGATGCGCCATCGGTTTGCATTGGATTAATGGTAATGGTCAATGCAGAATCATCCCAGATTAAACCTTCATCAGCTACCTAAAATATAAAGAAAAGATTAGACATATAAATAAAATCTGACAATGAAAAATATAAGCTTTATGTTTAGTAGCTTTGGCTGCGAAGATCAATTTAATCACTATTATACTCAGTTAATAAAGTCTCTAATATAGTTAGGATCTACTCAATTCGTCTACTCGTTCTTTTTTTTTAGATTGGTTTGATCCACGTTCTGCTCCTACCCCAACCTGAGAGTATTTTAAGTAAGTGCCCTACAGATATTTGATCTGATTCCAATTGAGACATCTTTGGCTCATACCGTAAAAAGAGACTAAAGCACAGTATATCGATATAACTGATATTCTCTAATGTCTGAGATACTTGCTTAAAGAACATCTTTTATATTTTTTTAGAAGAGATGAATTTCTGGCTGTCTGTTGGCCGGTATCCTTAAAATGAAATTTGAAAATAGACTTAAATAAAAAAAAATGCGCAAAAGGGACATCTCATGAGACGTATTATTAGATGGACCACACAATATTTATTAAGAAATCAAACTATTTTACCTTGGGGCAAGGCTGATGTCCGTCTGTGTATTTTTGGTTATTTTTTAGCCGAGCAATAGAAATACCACAGAGTAAGATGACGAGAAAAACGCATATTAAGATTATCAACATTGTTGGATGAGACGCCTCAGCTAATAAAGCAAATTAAAAATATACATATTTGTTATTATTATTATATCTTCAATAATATAAGTGTTTAAATATGAATCAATTAACAAACCTTTGTGCACGATGGAGTGCACATGAGATTTAGGCTCCTGCACATCATTGATATGAAGTAAGGAGTTTGAGAAAAACTTTTTATCTGAAAGAAACAATTTTCAGATCATCTTTACATCTAATCATCTATAGTATATTTATCAAATAAAATGATTTACCTGGTACTCCTTGATCTCCACTCTCGCTTACGCCACGTCCATTGTGATAATTAGATAGGAAATTGTCGTTTGGTATGGATGATGGTGCATTTGTTGTCTTGGACGATTGCTTCGGATGCAGGACGGTCAATGTGAGCGTGTATTCGACACTCTTATATTGTGCGGAAAGCTGTGAACAGGATAGCTTAAATACACGATTAAGATAATACGCCGGCTTCTTGTTGCTATAGACTAAAGCACGCAATACACTAAGATAGCTGCGAATTGAATCGGTTCCGATCATCTCAACGCCATCCTTGTTAATATTTGTTCTAATGTCCATTGTGGATGACAGCGACTCATCGCCATCTATTTGAATTTCCTCGTGGTCTGGATTCAAAGAAGGAAACACAACTACACTGCACGAATCGAGATTCTCTTTGAGGATCCCATTCCTACTATCATCATCGGCAGAGAGACCAATGTGAACTTTGTCCAAAATATGCACGCCAAATTTGATTTCTTGGTAAGAAACAAGTTTGTTTTGGGTTCCTAAAAATTAAAAATGGAATGATAAGTTTTGTTTCGCTATTTTCTTCTTTCGCCGCTTTTAGAGCTACAGTCTTCAAATTTTGAATATACACTCGGAACTTAAACGTTAAGATGTTGATAATGTACATATCTCCGCCCACTGGGCCGTCTTAAGGTTCTATAAATAGAACCATAAAATTTAACAAGTCAGTTACTGTAGACTTAACTATGTAAACGCCAGTTATGATATAGTATACCCTCTATTAATATTTACTAAACATCAATAATAAACCATATCTTTCTCAAATTGAGAGCTAAAATCGTTAAGTTTTTATACGTGTCTCTAATGGCCTCTTTCTCAGATACACTTATAAATAAATATCTGCCCATTGTGGAGTGATTTTTTAAGAAAGTTGACTGTTTTATTACCGTACAGTCGGTTGTGCCCGACTGTAACGTTCTTGTTTCTTTTTTTATTTACCAGAAATTGCAATCTTTGTGGCCGTATGTGAAGACTTCGATGTTAGCTGTTCGCCCTGAGTTTGAGGTCTGAGATTTTTTACCGTATACAGAGAAGCGGTATCTTCGGCCGGTTTATCGCCGGGAATTGTGGTTGGCTGAATGGGGTCATTTACCATGATATAGGTCTCGATTGTAGGAAGCCGTATGGCACTCTGATTTGTGCACATCATTGTCGTACGAACCTCAATGTTTCTACGTCCTATTGTGGGACTCTTTTTAATATTGATGTACTGAATTTTACGCATTAATTGCTCAATATTATGCTTGTTTTGTGCCTCTATATATATCTCGTTCATTTTTGCATTGACTTGCACTTGAAAGTCAGTCGATTCTTCCTCTGACTGCTGCTCAAGTTGCAATTCTGTGGATGGCAGCAGATGTTCGGCACAGCTCGCTCCACATCTAATATCCTCAACAGAGAGTACACCATTAAGAGATAGCTTCACTTCCGATATGTCACCATTGAATCCGTGCTTTAAACGATTTTCTGAACTCTGATAACAAGCTCCGACCGCCAGTGTGGTATTAACTCCATGAGCCGCATGCAGGGGCCAATCATCGATAATCTCCGGATTAGCGTGACGGTCCTCAACGGAGTTCTCAAACGGTTCGCCATCAATGAACAGCTCTACCTTGGACGACTGATATACGTTGATTACATAGTAATGCCATTCATTATCGCAGACCTGCGCTATTTTCCATCTCCATTCTGCCGGGCTAAATATGTTGAGATCACCGTCATTGAAATTTTTCCGCAGCAGTAGAATAAGTCGACAGTTGCGCACGAATAATGCCATATGATGGCGATTCATTTTATGATCGTCCGCGTTGCAAACTATATGCTCCTTTACATGTTTGTTCATTGGGTTCTGACTGCCATGACGAAAGATGGTTACAATGCTAAAGGGCTTCAGCGAAAAATCGTGGTGTTCAATAAACCCGTCGGGTACAACTACACCAGCTGACCCATCGAAATGGAAGATCGGCTCGGGGCCCTCGTCAAAGCTTAGCTCCTTCGTCCAGTCGGCGTCACGGGGCAAAATATCCTTTAAGCTTTTATTTGCTGAACAGTTGGATATATCGCGATCGCAGCCAAATGATATGTGCTTAGTCTTAGTGCGCATTTCATACATATCAACAAATTTATCATGTCAATATAGATTTATTTATAAAAAATAAATATGCTTACCTTAAGAGCAACCGCTGCGTGAATATTGAGATCATCAGCTCTACATAATATATTGCACAAATCCAATCGCGCATTTGGAAATAGTTGCAAGCTCTCGGTGCTACCGGACTAAACATGCAGATTATTTATAAAGCAAATGCCAAAGACATTATTAATTTTATATTTTTATTTTGTATATAATATTTATAAATTTATAATTACTATATATTTTAGAACTATTTCATTGTTATTACTGATATTGTTGGTAAAAAAAATATTCGAAAACGTCTCATTTTGCGAGTTTTTGGAAATAACGACGCTTCGAGGTACATTTGTGTGAGTCATATACGTAACAGCCTACAAAACCTGTTGTCCTTAGTCTTACTATTGCAGTCATAGTGTAATAAGTCTTTATATTTTTTGATTGATTATTTTCGAAATACTAATGTCACGCGGGAAAAATAATTTGGATCGTCACACTCACACCACAGAATGATTGAGAAGACGGCTCTAAAATATTATTGAGAAGACGGGACATCTTAGAAAGGTACAAACTTGGTACCATGTAAATACGTAACATTAATCCATCGGAAATCGGTCAGGATCGATCAAGGACAGCTGAATGATGAGTGCCCTATGTATCTCCTGCCGGTCTCTAACATTCAACAATGAAACGTAAGAGATGTGTTCTGCTGGCATTGATTTGTTTTTAAGTGGTTATTGCGTGTTACAGCTATTAGTGTATATATATATATATATATATATATATATATATATATATATAATAAATAATTATAAATAGTAAATACTTACAGTGTAATCAATGCGCTCAGGTATGCCCAAGAACTTGGCATCGCACACACGTCGCACCTTGATGCTCACCATAATAGGGACGGATTCCTTCATAGCACAATCGTAGGCCACGACGGATAAAATGTGATTGTGGGATACCTTGTGTGAGAGAGGTTCAGTGTTTTTAATTGAGCCCTCGTTGTCAATTGTGAATGGCTCATCGCTATTGAGTATCTCATATTTGCAAACATCTCCAAACAGTGGAGTGCAATCTTTGTCTGCGGCTTCGACTCGAATAATTTCATTATAAAGTTTACCCTCGTCGACTTCGGTTACATATGATGGCTGTAAGAAGGTCGGAGCATACTCATTAATGTCGATCACTGTGATATGAACGTTAGCCGAGTTCGATGGCGTTCCATCGCAGTATATGGCAACAATCTCAAAATGGTAACTTTTACGCTTTTCGCAATTGAGTGTATGTCGTGCTTTTAGTATCCCAAGATTGTTGACCAGCTCAATCTAGAAATTGAGTTATTTATTGATATTTGTCTTTGACAGTTTATTATCCTGTCTGCTATAGTAGCTTAATTTTCTTACCAGGAATGGAATTTCATGATATGGCTTCTTTACAATGCGAAAGTTGCAAATTTTCTCTTCGTCAACATTAATTAACGGTGTTATTTCCACTAGAGTCTCATTTTCCCGAATCAATCCATGGTACGACTTTTCTAAAATATACTCTGAAATCACAACGAAATAAAATTTTGATTACACATCATTTAAACAAACGGTTAATCCAATTCACAAAGAATATAATTAAAATCAAACGAACTTATAAAACTATTTATTTTTAAATTTGATATTTTTTGCTAAACAGACCTCTTTGTATCAGATACTCGTCCTCATTTTCAGTAGAAGCGCTAGCATGAACCGAAACACCGAGCCAACCAATTACTATTAGACCTAAATAGCCAATATTTATGCTTTGTGACGACACCATAATTCTGGATAAATTATGAACAAATTATCAAATTATCCAAAATGTTTTGTTTACCAATCCTGTATTTTCTGTAACGGTATAATAAAAAAAATTTACATTAACTTCAATTATACATATTCATATGTGAAAATGTGGTTGTTTCTTTTCAAAACACTCAAACAATTATTATTTTTAAATTTTAATATTCTTCTTGAATTCAAATTTTCATAAAATCACATAAAGTGTAATCCTAATCTCTTCTAAATCATCTTCAAATATATGTACATATGTATGTATGTGCATGTGTGCTTGAATTTATAAGATACACATTTTACGAGATACATATTCATGCATATATGCACATACATATCTTGATATATACATATGCTGATATGTATTCACAATTTTTTTTAAATCCATAATTTCTCACGTACCAGACCAGAACTATTCATTTTTTATTTTCATAAATGTTCATTATCAGCATTAGAAATTTAATTTTTAAGAGTATATATTTAAATTCTTAGTAATTTTTCACCCACTCAGGACATGCAATAATCAATATTTGTACCTTAACTTTTTTTCTGTTCGCTTCAATGTTATGCTAATGATTTTTTTAATAAGCAACATTTAAAATGTTAGCTAAAATTGTTTTTGCTGTTTGTTTAGACATTTAATAATTGTTTATCCGACATTTTTTATGCGTTTACCAAGAAAAGAATCAGTTGATTTCTAATACCCTAAATAATACCAAATTATTTTCGAGTCGTTTGACTGGTGTATTTTTCCACATCAATTTGGCACACAAATTTCTTGATACCGATTGCATAAAATGCAGTACCGATATCCATAATCGAATAAAATAATTTAAGCACAGCACATTTCAATTTTAACACTTATGTTAAATGTTTTTTACTTATATATTTTTAACTTTAAAATACCAATTGCTAATTATGTTCATAAGTAATTTTGAAATCATTTTAGTAACATTTGTAGCCCTGACGACAGCCATATTTCTCTAAAGAAATAGTTAGCGTTTTTTTTGCAAGAAAACCCTGGTCACACTGTCTATAAAAAAGAGCGCCCTCCAAAGAATTGGTTTTATCAAAATAAAATGCTGTGTAATTATGTAAACTAAAATGAAAATTACACTATTGAGACATTAATAGGTGTCACATATAGCAGGCTTCATTTGATTTACATTTTAAACTGCATAATCAAACTTTTAAGATCCGAAATTTTCAATATTTCAAAGTTCAAACTGTTTCTTAAAATTATAATTTTATGAATTTAGGTACTACCTCAATTCTAGCACATCGCAATAAGTTTTTCTAGCGTAATGATAAATATGCTTATCATTTAGAATTATGAATATATCTGTTTGAATCGAATTTGAGGACTTTTGGAATTTAAAACATATAAATAAATGAAAAGGTAAACAATTATTTGTCTCTCAATCGACTGAATAGTCAAAAATAATAAAATTTCATAATTTTCATATATGCCTAATTTTAATAATTCAGTATGAATGAGTTGAAAAGCAAATGTGTCCGAAATTGGGGGAACCCCTCCCCCCCCACTGGACTATTGAGACTGAGAGAGCAGGTCATTTCGTTGAACGGCACAGAGGTTGTAAATTCAACCCTACTTGCTTCTCTAAATCTTTAAGGTTTAAAAAAAAGCCCAAAAAAGCCAGCAACAGTTTTTGCCCACGATTTCATTCATGGCGCAAATGTGTGCGTGCGCGCACATTTTGACATAAATATATACATATATTAGTATGTATGTATGTATGTATGTTAGTATGTATATATGTCTGAAAAACGAGCACCAACGCCCACGTAGACGTACTCAAGATGCCCGAAGCATAGAGCCGAAGCACGCTTCGGCATCGAATACAAACACGTTTATCGGAAGGAAGCTAGTGTCCGGATATCTATATTTTCTGAGCCACTCTGTAGATGCTGTGTGTTCCATTCAAGCCCAAACTTTGCTCGTGCATTCATTTCAATTTTTGTCGCGCGCCGGAAAAGTTTATAATTCATTCATTAGTCTATCTATACTAAACAAACCCAAAGGAGCTGCAACTTATTTTGTGTGTGCAACCGCAGTGAACTGAAACTAAAAATAAAAATGAATTACATGTAATCCCTTGCAGACTGTTAACAAATGTAAGTATTTTATATTAATATAGATATATGTGTATGTAAGTTCTTATATACATTTTTATATAATAACGTAAGCTATATATTAAATATATAGGTCGTAAATGTGAGCAGGCAAATTTTAGGTGAACGATTTTACGATAGTGTGAATATATTTGAAAGGATTTTTTTTTGTATGTAAGTCAAAGACGTCGATGTCTAACAAGGGTAGAGTACGCCACCCACGCCTAGCATCAGTTGAATGTGTGCAAATGTACGTGTGGGTGTGTAACTCTACGCATATGTATACATGTATGCATACATACACAGGTATGTACACATGCATACAGATATACACATATGTATGTATATAGATAAGATATAAAAAAAAATATATATATAATATATATATATATATATATATATATATATATATATATATATATATATATATATATATATATGTATATGTATAGATATATAGAGATACAGATTTACAGATATAAAGACATATTTAGATATACATTAACAGATATGTTTAAAGCGAAAATTATAACAAAAAGAAAATATAATATAAATAACACTTTAATAAATTTTTTATTAATGCTGATGTAATTTTTTTAAACTTAAATATATTGCGATATATTCCCTAGTTATAGAGTAGGTTCATGGTATACCAAAATCATTATGAATTTAATATTGTAGAACAACTTATTTTACGATTTATACACATTTTTTAATATTGGTATGATATATTTTCTATAGTGAAACTGTTGTATTGGTCTCTACAAAAAAAAAGAAAAAAAAGGGAAAAAGAAACATGACTGTGACTTATTGTGAATCATCGCATCAAAGATATAAGCACGTCTATATCTACGGTATGGGGCTATCGACGAAAATGTCTCACTTAACAAGCGGAAAAGCTTATAAATCTTACAGAAAAAGTAATTCTACTTAATATATACAAAACATTCAATTGAATTCACTCCACGTTTTAAATAACTGCACTAATATTTGTTATTGTCAAGCACCTGCACCAATTAGTTTATAAAGAACATTTCTAAATATAAAACATTTAAATACTGTCTAAGCAAAATATATATGTAGATATATGTCTTTTTTATATATATATATTAATTTTCTATTATCTTCAAAGCGAAATTTTCTTAAATTAAAAATAATACACGTATAATAAAGTAATATTATTGGGAAGTTTTAAAAATTCGTTTCTATCAATGCAAAGTGTATATTTAAGTGTATATTTAAAAAAATCTATTGCATACCTTCTTGGGTATGTATATACATATGCTTGTAAAGGTTGTTATACTCTGTTCCCAAAGGGAAAAAGAGTATATTGGTTTTGTGCAATGTCCGTCGTGCTGTCCGTCCGTCTGTCCGTCTGTCCGTATGAACGCAAACCATTTCGACGCTATTGAAGCTAGAGACTTGAAATTTGGAACACATACTCGTGTATATACCCTCGAATTATAAAGTGTTAAGATTTTCCCAATACGCCCACTAGGGGCGTGGCAAATCGGAAAATGCATTTTCCGGTATGTCAGAAACCCTGTTAGTTGAAGTGCTAGAGAGTTGAAATTTGGAACGTATACTCGCGTTGACAACAAGATCAAAAAGGTATGGTGGATATATCTACGCCCTTTGGGGGCGTGGCAAATCTGGTAAAACTGTATCTTCTGCAGTTTTAGAGCTAGAATGCCAAAATTTGGCATGTAAGTTACTGTTAAGATCCTATAAAGATCGATGAAAAAATTATATATCCACGCCCCTTGGGGGCGTGGCAAATCGGATCTGACTATATAGTGATTTATACATATTCTTCTATATCTCGAGCACTATTGATGCTAGAGACTTGAAATTTGGAATATATACTCGCGTTGACAACCCACGATCAAAAAGATATGGCAGATATATCTACGCCCATAGGGGGCGTGACAAACCGCAAAAGTTTATATCTCCTAAAGTTTTAGAGCTAGAAGCTTCAAGCTTACTGGTGACCTCCTTTATCGATGACCCAAAAATAAAAGTTACACCCCTTCCACATTTTTGGAAGGTAAGCTTCCAAATTTTGCTGTTACGTCAATTTAGACTCCTTCTAAGAATTGGCCAAATATTAATATAAAATTACATGTCTACGACCACTGGGGGCGTGGCAAATTGGAATTTTATTTTGCAGAGCTCTTGTGTTAAAATTGCAGCACAATCACCATCACAAGAATAATACGGTAGGTGGCGCTAAACTGCAATATTCTTACATAGCGGAATTATTCATAAGCATGTACCGCCTACATAAATAAGCTTAATTTCTTGCTAAGTAGGCAGAAAAAATTGTAAGAGACAAATAAATATATGTATTTCGATTTATTGTTTAAATAATTGACCACCTAATATTACAGTCGAGTCCCAATAATTCGAAATGGCAAGGGGATCAGTTTTTTTTCGATTTACACAGAAATTCAAATTATCGAGATTTCTATCATATAGATATCCCCATCAAGGGGATAGAATTTTTTCGATTTATCGCTATTTTCGATTTAGCGGGGTACAAATTATCGAGACTCTACTGTAATATAGTTTTCCATAGCCTAGGTCAGTTATTTCGTTATTTTCGTATGTTGGCAATGCTTCAGACGATTCCCAAGTGGCACTGTTAAAAGACTCAATTGGTTATGTAAAGAAAATCAATCACACTGTCAAATTAACAGACAACTCTTAAGTTAACAGACTGCTTTGCATAAAAATTATAAAATGCATGGTGCAGTTATATTTTTTTGTCTAGCTCATAAAATCATCATATTCATACAAACGATTGAAGCGAGCCATAATTTACAAAAATTTTACTCATTTACATATATATATTTTTAGAATTTTAATAAATATATAGTTATTTTGAGTCAGAAGCTAATTCAAGCGGCGACTTTAACAAATTAAGATAAACTTTAAAATGTAATACGCCAGAAGCCCCTATGGGAACAGAGTATCACGCAGTCGGTTGCGCCCGACTGCAACGTTCTTACTTGTTTTTTTTTTAGAGGTATAGAACTTGTTTTAAAAAAAAGACACCGCGGCTGCGTCTTAAATAGGCCACCCGATCAGTCCAATTTGTCGGTTTGAAGAGTGTCGGCTTTGAAGGCATATGACACCTCCAGCCTATATGTATATAGTTATGTATATATATATATTAAAGGTAGCCAAGGAAAACTCATTGATAAGAAAGATAAACACGATACTTTAGACCCTTTTAGGAAAAGAAGAAGGATTCTCAATTAATAAAATAGATTTAAAAAATACTTAAGCAACAAGAAAGAGTGCTTTAGTCGAGATTACTCGACTAGGAGATACCCTGAACCCCGCGAAGATACGTTATTCCAATCACTTTACGCTTCCTTTATATATACATTATAAACAACACATACATACGCACGCATAAACATGCGCTTGGGCTTGCAGTATGGGCGATATTATGGAAATTTATTTGTTGCATAAGTTTTCTTCTAGATAGACTTTCGTAATCAAACTTTTAGAGCAAAATAATGGCATTCATATGTATGTATTCGTCAAAGTACAAGTCTCTAGTATTTGAAATATGTTTTGTTGAAATTTGGGGGAAAGGGGCGTGGTATCCAAAATCTATAAATAACAAAATATTTGTATTCATTACACGGATATACACAGTAAATCTAAAATCAATTGCTATAACGGTATTCAAGTTACGCTTAAAGAACGAAACAAAATCATTGTCGTCGAGCTGTTCAAGAATATATATACTTTATGGGGTCTGCTACGCCCCCTTCTGCCTGTTACATACATTTTCAAAAAACCATTATACTCTGATTTATAAAAATTTGTATAATGGTTAACTTTTCTTTACAACAAAACAATAATTGTTACAGCAAATGTATGTGTGCTTTTATCTTACTTTGAAAAGTATTTAATTTAATTACGAATATGTTGCTTTGATTTTATATACATATGATTAAATGTTTATTTTTGCATGTTATTTTATATATATATTAATATGCTGATACTATGATCTCTATAAAAGTGCTAATCAATTTTCTTATTTCTAACTGGCAGACAATATCAATATATTAAACGACATATCTACTCGACGTTATATGCATAATACGCATTACAGGATTTTAATTATATAATTATCAGAGATGCATTCTTATAACAGTATGGTAAGTGTATCCTAGCTTTCATGCGATTTTATTTTTAGTGACATTCTCTTATAATATAATCATATGCTAGAATACAAATTTTAATATTAACTATAATAATAATAGATGAAATAATATTACATAGTACAAATTGTTGAATTAAGTCTAGTTATGAAATGCTTTCCAAGCTAATTCACCATGTTTTAAAAACTAGAAAATATGACAATTTGGCGCCTTAATTTTTTGACAAAAATGCAATATTGTGAAAGACTGTTAATACAGTCTCCTTCATGAAATCAAAAAAGTCTAGATCGCTATTTGGAGTAAATACTCAGGTATACCACCCCTAGATAAGAATATCAAATTTTTATAGTTATACCCATTACAATCGTGGCGAATCAGAAGAAGCTTTTTTTATTTTGTACAAGAAAGTCAGAGACTATTGACATCAAAGGAATACATTGCCACCGACTGCATAGGACCACTCACCATATAACACATAGATAGGACAACTAAAAACAAAAAATGTGTGCATTGAGACCCATACAATATTTGCTCGGGTCGCTTCAATCGAAAAAATCATAGTAATGCACCTACTAATAAGTTTATTTAATTCTTTTGAACATATCGGGTAGTGGGGCTTACAAGATTTAATTGGGTAAGGAAATTCATATGTATTTGAATACATATGAATTTCCTAACCCAATTAAATCTTAGACAGCCCACTACCTGATATGTATTCAAAAGAATTAAAAAAGCTTATTAGTTAGTGCATTACTATGATTTTTCGATTCTAAAATATTTCTGGGCCTATATTATTTAAGTAATTATAGTCTTATATCGATATCTGTAGATACTTTTATATATGTACATACGTTACATAGTCTGTAAGTATGTATGTACATAGTACATATGAATTAAAGAATTTAATTTCTTGAGTTGATCAAAAAATCAACTTTATTATTTGAGTGATGGCTTAGAAATAACTAAAATCAATTATACAAGTTAAATTTAAAGCTGCTGTTGAGTCCGCTACTGTAAGTGTGTGTGCATGATGGTCGGTAAAACATACATATTTGCTAAGCGCACCAACGCTTTCACACCCTTCATACAAATAATAATGAAATTCTAATCATTTTGCATGAGCATGGCACACCCTTTCAGCAATTTGGTATACTCTTCTCTCAGAAGGGAAAGAATGAAACGTCTCGACCAACTAATTTCAATTTGGGTATGCTGCTGGTTGTGCGTACGCCGTACGTGCATACGTACTTGAGAGAACAGAGAGAGAGAGAGAGAGAGAGTAAGGAAAAATAGCATGCAGTGGATCTTCTTATGATAATGAGACCATTTTGGTTAAGCGCTCGCAGCGCACCTATTTTGCCGTACCATATTTTTACTGTCCGAGCCTAAAGCGACCGAGCCGAGCAAATACGAAGTTCAGTGGTCCACCACGCACAAATTTTTTAGCGTGGAATAACTTTGTTCTAGTTGACGCATCTATGTGTTGTATGGTTAGTGGCACAAGTTTATCTTTTTTTTTTCGATAGCTCATCCCATTTCCATATTATCGATGAAAATCGATCATTTTGCTACGTTTTTTTTAAGCGCAACTAGAATACCGTTATAGCTATAGATTTCAGATTTATTGTGTGTTTACTGTGTATATCCGTGTAATAAATACAGACATTTTGTAATTTTTGGATTTTGGATAGCTGCAGATACTGCAGCACAAGCGCAGCCCAAGCGCAGCCCAAGCGCAGCCCAAGCGCAGTCGCTGCGTAAACTGCGCAATTAGCAGAGCATGTAATTATGCGTGTGTCTGCATGTGTGTGTATGTGTTGCTTGTAACGTATATATAAAAGAAACGTATCTCCTAGTCGAGCAGTCTCGACTAGAGCACTCTTACTTGTTTCTGTTTTAATAAATACATAACTGAGCATATTTTATGACGCAGATCGGACGGGGTTCAGGGGATATCCTAGTCGGGAACCACCGACTAGAGTTTTCTCACTTGCTATACTCATTCAGGAAAGTGAAGTGAGTATATTGGATTTGTGCAATGTCCGTCTTGCTGTACGTACGTCTGACCGTCTGTCCGTCTACGCAAACCATTTATTGAAGCTAGAGACTTGAAATTTGGAACATATACATGTATATCCTAGAATCATAAAGTGTCAAGATTTTCCTGATACGCCCACTAGGGGCGCTGCAAATCGGAAAATGCATTTTCCGGTATGTCAGAAACCCTGTTAGTTGAAGGCCTAGAGAGTTGAAATTTGGAACGTATACTCGCATTGACAACCCAAGATCAAAAAGTTATGGCGGATAAATCTACGCCCATTGGGGATTGGCAAATCGGGTAAAACTACTAACTGTATCTTCTACAGTTTGAAGCTAGACTTCCCAAATTTAGCACGTGAGTTACTGTTAAGATCCTATAAAGATCAATGAAAAAATTGTATATTCACGCCAACTGGAGGCGTGGAAAATCGGATCTGACTATATATTGATTTATACATATTCTTATCTTGAGCAGTATTGATGCTAGGGACCTGAAATTTGGAACATATAGTCGGGTTGAGAACCCAAGATAAAAAAGCATGGCGTATATACCATACCGCAAACGTTTATATCTCCTAAAGCTTCAAAATTAGATACTTAAGTTACTAGTGACCTTCTCTATCGATGACTCAAAAATAATTGTTACGCCCCTTTGGGGTGTGGCATACCAAAAAAAAAAACCCTGTACTTTCCACATTTTTGGAGCGTAAGCTTCCAAATTTTGTAAACTTATTATATTACTAAATAAACTCAAGCACATTGTCCAAGGACAAAATTTCTCTTTACATCCTGCTCGAAGAATGTTGGCCACTCTTTGGAACTTCCATTAAAGGGAGGAGGATCCACTTTCGGTAGCTCTGGAACGTCTTCTTTTATGTTGTGCAAGTCACCTATTCTTCTGCTTAGTTTCTTTGTCAGTAAGTTGACGCTGCATTCCAGTTTATCGATCTCGTCGATGTCAAAAGCAAATTTTTCATATTTGCCTCTAAGTCCGCGAGCGTTGACTGGACTTTGTTCCACAAGAAAGTCAACTTGTCTTTATAGGCAAGGACTTCTTCCTGGTTGCTAAGCTCTAAGTTCTCATGCACTTCTTGAATGTACTGGCTTACTTTTAGAGCTCTTCTATCCACAAGGTCTACCATCACTTCTATTGGGCTCAAACTTGTTCGTAAAAACATTGCTTCTTGTTGAGTATGTTTTGCCTTGTATGTTTCCGGTTGCATTTGCCAATTTTTGCTGGATGCTGGTTAGTCGGTGTCTATAGCGTTGTCGGCAACTTCGACCCTCATTAGGGACACGTTATAGGTCCTGAGGTTTTCCATTATGGCATCATATACATATTTTTTATACCCTGAACCCATTGAAAATGGGAAATCAGGGTATAATGTTTTTTTTGTCCTTCAAATATTGATGGTTGATGATTAGCAGTGAATTCTGATTCCAATTTATCAACGGCTGATTACGCACCCAACTTCGCGATATCATAAATCTCCGATTGCTTTTCAAGCAACTCAAGAGTTTTTGCCGACAGCATCTGATTTGTGTTGCTTGTATATGTGTTTATACCCTGATTTAGCCCTGTCCGTCTGTCTGTCCGTCCGTGTGAACGCAGCGTCTCGTAAACCACAAAAGCTAGAGATCTGAAATTTGAAATGTATACTCGTAAATACCCTACGCAGTACGAGTTTATCATGTTTTTTCGATAACTCATCTCATTTCCATATTATCGATGAAAATCAATAATTATACCCTAAACCCATTGAAAATGGGAAATCAGGGTATAATGGTTTTGTTTTGTTTTGTTTTTTAAGCTATAGATTTCAGATTTAGTGTGTATATCCGTGTAATGAATACAGACATTTTGTAATTTTCGGATTTTGGATACCACGCCCCATCCATCCAAATTTGAAAAAACGTATTTCAAATACTAGAGAATTGTGCTTTGGCAAATATATACATATGAATGTCATTATTACGCTCCAAAAGTTTGATTACGAAAGTTCATCTAGAAGAAAACTAATTTAACAAATAAGTTTCAAACACGCAGTCGCTGCGTAAACTGCGCAGTAGCAGAGCAAGTGCTTGTGCGTGCGTGTGCATGTGTGTGTGTGTGTGTATGTGTTGTTTGTATATATGTATGTATAAAAGAAGCGTAAAGTGATTTTAATATCGCATCTTCCCAGTGTTCAGGGTATCTCTTAGTCGAGCAGTCTCGACTAGAGCACTCTTACTTGTTTTTGTAAAGCACGCAGATCGTGTTTGTTTAAAAAAATTGATAAATATTCTAGTTTTAATTTTATCGATTAAAAACTTAATCGAAACGCAGGTTTTAAATTATATCTCGTACGTCTCTGCAGCAAGAGCGCCAAACTTTGTATTTAGTTTTATGTATATTTTATACAATTTCGGTTTTTGTTATTTTTTAGATGCCACGCCCTCTTCGCATCAAATTTTCAAAAAACGTATTTCAAATACTAAAGACTAGTGCTTTGGCAAATACACACATATGAGTTTGATTGAGAAAGTCCAGCAATAAAAAAACTTATTCAACAATGAAGTTCCTATAATACTTGTATTTTAGCCCACGCGCAGACGCTGCGTAAAAAGCGCAGTTAGCAAAGCGCGTACTTATGCGTGCGTATATATTTTCTTTTTATATATTTTTATACCCTGAACCCATTGAAAATGGGAAATCAGGGTATAATGGTTTTGTTAAGCTGCCAAATGTATGTAACAGGCAGAAGGGGGCGTGGCAGACCCCATAAAGTATATATATTCTTGATCAGGGAGACGAGCTGAGTCGATTTAGCCCTGTCCGTCTGTCTGTCTGTCCGTCTGTCCGTCTGTCCGTATGTATGAACGCGTCGATATCAGAACATATAAGAGCTAGAGACTTGAAATTTTTTTGGAAATCCCTGTATAGCACGCGCATATCGAGTTTGTTTTTAAAAATCGATAACTTTTCCCGTTCTTTTGTTATCGATTAAAAACCTTATCGAAATGAAGTTAATAAATTATATCTCTTACATGTTTGAAGCTAGAGTCTCCAAATTTTACACTTAGTTTCATTTATATTTTATACAATTTCGGTTTTTGTTAGATTTTGGATATTGGTTCAAAATTTTTCAAAAATTTTCAAATTGAAGGTTAGTTGCAAATATAGCCAATATGTGAATGAGTTTGCAATTTTAGACAACTGACAAATATTCAATATAATATGTAGATCATATGCTGAAAATTTCATTGAAATCCATTAAGTATCACAAGAGTAATTAAACAAAACGTTTTGTCAATTGCAACATGTGACCAGAAACCCACCCCTGTTTTCGTTTTTTCTATACATGTGCACACATACATTGAGACATTCGAATGCGAGCATTCTTGTCTGTTCTAAGAATCACAACAATAACAGCTGACTGTTTGAATTTTGTTATAATTCTTAGCTGCCTTTAGTCTCAAATTTGCTACTGCTTGTCTAAGCAGTGCAGTGGTGGTGTTGTTAGAAGCGGGGCACGCCGTGCCGTGCGCGCAGATCTGGGATCGAGCCCCGCCGATGTCAAATATTTTTATGTCGTATTTTCTTAATTTTTTCTTTTATTAAATTATTATTACTCTTTAAAAATTATATTATATTCTTTAAAAAAAAAACATTTTTGATTGTGAAAGTGCAAGATTAGCAATTTAATTAAATTTTGTATAAGTTTGTAATGTATACAAGATACGGAATATATTTAAAAACGCAGATCGGACGGGGTTCAGGGGATCTCCTAGTCGGGTACACCCGACTAGAGTTTTCTTACTTGTTATACCCTGAACCCATTGAAAATGGGAAATCAGGGTATAATGGTTTTGTTAAGCTGCCAAATGTATGTAACAGGCAGAAGGGGGTGTGGCAGACCCCATAAAGTATATATATTCTTGATCAGGGAGACGAGCTGAGTCAATTTAGCCCTGTCCGTCTGTCTGTCTGTCTGTCCGTCTGTCCGTCTCTCCGTCTGTCCGTCTGTCCGTATGTATGAACGCGTCGATATCAGAACATATAAGACCTAGAGACTTGAAATTTTTTTTGGAAGTCCCTGTGTAGCACGCGCAATTCGAGTTTGCTTTAGAAAATCGATAACTTTTCCCGTTCTTTTGTTATCGATTAAAAACCTTATTGAAATGAAGTAAATAAATTATATCTCGTACATCTTTAGAGCTAGAGTCTCCAAATTTTGCATTTAGTTTCATTTATATTTTATACAATTTCGGTTTTTGTTAGATTTTGGATACCAGCCAAAAAAAAAAAAAATATTTATAATTTTTTAATTTTACAAGCTTAAATTTTTTCTGCGTTAATAAATACATAATTGAGTATATATTAAAACGCAGATCGGGCGGGGTTCAGGGGATCTCCTAGTCGGGCACCACCGACTAGAGTTTTCTTACTTGTTTTACTTGTTTTTATATATATATTTTTTTTTTGTGTGGCTGAGGTAGGTAAAAATGCTTTATGCACCGTCAGTCAGGTCGTCACTCTGGCTGGTGTGTCGGACTGCAATACTGCTTACCGACTAAAAAACCTCTTCTTTTCGGGCTACCTCCCACCTTGGAACCAGGAGCTATCCCGCATTAACCTTCAAGGTGGAGCCCTTGTATATGCTCCTATACCTTTTCGGCGAAGTCACAGACTCTTTTCCAGGCATCTATGCTGTTGCACATTTGCTGTACTATAGTCTCTACTTTAACTTCACCGACAGTTTCTGCCAAGTCGGTTTTTTCTTCTGACCACTTTTTGCAGTTAAAGAAAGTGTGTGCTGCGTCGTCCATTGCATTGTCGCAGTAAATGCAGCTGGATTCGGCAGTTTTCCCCATCTTATTTACGTACTTTCGAAAGTAACCATGACCAGAGAGCATTTGTGTCAGATAAAAAAACGTTTGACCATGCTTTCTATTTATCCACTGCTCTAGATCGGGGATGATTTTTGCAGTCCATCTCCCGTATCTTTCGCATAACCATTTTGCCTTCCAGGAGACTATAGTCTGCTGACGTACGGTCTTTGCTGCCTGCATTGAAAACTCTCCACTTTGCCGGAGACTCCATATCTTCTTGCGCTCTTGCTCAAGTAGATCTATCGGTATCACTGCTGCTATCACGGTCACAGCAGCTCCGGACACTGTTCGGTACGCCGAAGCGATCCTTAAGGCTGCTCTTCTTTGCACCGATAACATTGTCTTCCGCCTTACGTCCACTTTTAGAGTGTCCGCCCATACTTCGCTACCATACAGTAGGATTGGATTTGTTGTTTCCATTAGCAGTCTTCGTTTCCCTGCCGTCGGTCCGTCAACATTTGCCATCAGTCTACTTAGAGACCCCGTTGCTTTCGCTGTTTTTCGCGTAGCATGCTGAAGCTGTCCCCAGAAGGTAAGTTTGCTGTCTAGCCTAACGCCTAGACAGTTCACTGTCCTCTGGGTCCTGATCAGGTTTCCACTCACTCGCATCTCGATTTCTGTTGGAATCTGCTTCCCTGTGAACAGAAGTAACTCCGTTTTTTGGGTAGCAAGTTCCAAGCCTCGGGAGCTAAGCCACGTTTGCGTGCGGATCATGACTTGAGTAAGTCTTTTTTGAGCCTCTACGGTATTTCTGGCCGTGATGACTGCCGCGATGTCATCTGCATATCCGATCAGAAACGTATCTTCAGGCATTTCCAGTCTTAGAATGTCGTCGTAGCTGATATTCCACAGGTCTGGTCCTAGGATCGACCCCTGTGCAGCTTCTCCGGTCACTCTATATCGTTTCATACCCGTCTGTGTAGCGTACAGGAGTACTCGATCCTGCAAGTAACTCCTGATCAAGTGCATCAGATATCTCGGTATATGGAAACGTTGCTCCAGGGAAGCAAGCATATCAGTTCACCTTACGCTATTAAACGCGTTTTTGACGTCAAGCGTTACTAACAGAACCACTGGGCGTGAGTACGCATTTCCTCTCTGCGTTGCTCTGGCTGCCTGAACCACTTCATCGATGGCTCCCATTGTGGATTTTCCAGCTCTAAACCCGTGCTGTCTGGGACTAAGTCCTCCAGCAGCAAGCAGTCTGGGTTTTATTAGCTTTTCTAACAGCTTTCCAGCTGTATTTAGCATGCACAATGGGCGATATGCCGATGGTGTGTTGGGATCGCCTTTGCCTTTGCTGATGAGCACAAGTCTCTGCTCTTTCCACGCTTCTGAAAATAACCTTTCCTTTAGACATGCGTTGTACATTCTAAGAAGGAAAGCAGGCCGTCGTGTTGCTATCAACTTCAGTATTTCCGCCGGTATATTGTCTGGCCCCGGAGCCTTTTTATACCCTGAACCCATTGAAAATGGGAAATCAGGGTATAATGGTTTTGTTAAGCTGTCAAATGTATGTAACAGGCAGAAGGGGGCGTGGCAGACCACATAAAGTATATATATTCTTTATCAGGGAGACGAGCTGAGTCGATTTAGCCCTGTCCGTCTGTCTGTCTGTCCGTCTGTCCGTCTCTTCGTCTGTCCGTCTGTCCGTATGTATGAACGCGTCGATATCAGAACATATAAGAGCTAGAGACAATTTTTTTGGGAAGTCCCTGTATAGCACGCGCATATCGAGTTCGTTTTAGAAAATCGATAACTATTCCCGTTCTTTTGTTATCGATTAAAAACCTTATCGAAATGAAGTTAATAAATTATATCTCGTACATGTTTGAAGCTAGAGTCTCCAAATTTTGCATTTAGTTTCATTTATATTTTATACAATTTCGGTTTTTGTTAGATTTTGGATATTGGTTCAAAATTTTTCAAAAATTTTCAAATTGAAGGTTAGTTGCAAATATAGCCAATATGTGAATGAGTTTGCGATTTTATACAACTGCAAAATATTCAATATAATATGTAGATCATATGCTGAAAATTTCATTGAAATCCATTAAGTATCACAGAAATAATTAAACAAAACGTTTTGTCAATTGCAACATGTGACCAGAAACCCACCCCTGTTTTCGGTTTGTCTATACATGTGCACACATACATTGAGACATTCGAATGCGAGCATTCTTGTCTGTTCTAAGAATCACAACACTTGTAATTCACATTGATTGAATTTTGTTATAATTCTTAGCTGCCTTTAGTCTCAAATTTGCTACTGCTTATCTAAGCAGTGCAGTGGCGGTGTTGTTAGAAGCGGGGCACGCCGTGGCGTGCGCGCAGATCTGGGATCGAGCCCCGCCGATGTCAAATATTTTTATGTCGTATTTTCTTAATTTTTTATTTTTTTCTTTTATTAAATTATTATTTTCTTTAAAAATTATATTATATTCTTTAAAAAAAAAACATGCTTTTTGATTGTGAAAGTGCAAGATTAAATTTAATTAAATTTTGTATAAGTTTGTAATATATACAATACACGGAATATATTTAAAAACGCAGCTCGGACGGGGTTCAGGGGATCTCCTAGTCGGGTACCCCCGACTAGAGTTTTCTTACTTGTTATTCTTCAGGGAAAGAGCCGCAATCTTAATCTCCTCCTCGGTGAAATTTGGTGCTGAGCAATGAGACTCTACTGGTGCCCGCTCCTGCGTTTCGTGGATGTGTGTTGGAAATAGTGTTGTCACTATGTGATCCAATGTTTCATCATCCACGTTTGGCGCTGCTCCGTAGCTTTTTCATGACTATTTTGTAGCCAAGCCCCCAAGGATCTCTGTTAATGCCTTTGCAGAGCTCTTTCCACTTATCTTGTTTACTGCGTGTGATAGCAATCGACAGTTCTTTCCTCGCGTTCTTAGCTGCTAACGCTTCTGTCATGTAATTCCCAGAGCGCCGTGCTCTTGTTAGCTTTCGCCTGCACTGTATGCATACTTGTCTTTGTTCTGCAATCTCGTGGTTCCACCAGTACGCCTGCCGTCTGCCCCCATGTTTGCTGTGCGTTTTCGGCATCGAAGTCCCTCATGCTCTTTCAATAGTTTTCAAGCTGTATTCGACTAATTCTTTTGTACTCAGTGTACCGTCAAATTGTCGCTCTCGCCTGTCTATTTCAGAGAGTAATTTTTCTGAGTCCAGTTTTCTTATATCCCATCTATGGGGAGTATTTACTGGGCACACTGAGGGGGATTGCCGATTATTCTGGAAAGTGTATGAGATATACTCATGATCACTGCCAGTGAAATTATCAAGTATTTTCCAGTCCTTGATCCGATCTACGATGTGTTCGGATCCAAAGGTTATATCTGGTATTGTACCTTCGCATCCCGGCCTATTGAAGGTAGCTCTATCTCCACGGTTTGCTACCGCTAGCCCGGTCCTAGCGGCCATATCCATAATTTTCCGCCCTCTAGAGTTTGTCGAGGGCATTCCCCAGTCAACTGCTCGTGCGTTGAAATCGCCTGCCACAATGAAGTGCTGGCGTCGATCCACGAGCATATCCTCGATTGCGTCTAGCTTACTTTCAAAAGTATTTATGTCGTCACTGGGTATCAGGTAACTGCTGACTACTGCGACTTCTTTGAAACGTGCGTAGACGTAACAGTTTCCTCTTTTATTTCCTTGTAGTACCGCACCGCCACCACTAGGAAGCCATATGGCCGCGGTCTTGGTTTCGTCATCCAGCCAAACTCCGTTTTCTTTCTGCTTATATTGTTCACTGATGATCACTACGTCGATAGCGTATTCCGCTACGATCTGCGTCAACAGTGCGTCTGCAGTTTTGCTACGGTGTAGATTGGCTTGGAGGATCTTTAACATTTAGCTTGTCGAGTACCTAAGCATTTCTGCGGTCCCGGCATGTGATCGACAGGGCTACGTCCTGCATCAGTGCAGATGCAGCATTTTGGAGGTTTTTTGCAGTCTTTCATTTTGTGACCTGTTTCTCCACATTTAATGCAGATACCTCCCCCATTTCGGTCTGGTTCTGTGCAGTTAGTTTGCAGGTGACCTACCCCAAAACATCGGTAGCATCGCCGGATGCTTTGCCACGTCTTGAGTCTAGCTCTGAGAAAACCTATTTTTATGTTGCCAGAGTTGAGCAGCGTATTGGCTAGTTGGCTTTCTAGTGTTACAAAAGCTCTTACTTGCTCCCGTCTATTCGGGGCAGTAACTTTTATGCGTAAGTCCACTGATGGGTTTGCGAGGACATTACGCACTGCCTCAGCCACCTCCGACTCTACAGTGAGTGAGTCGAGATCTCGGATCTCTACTGTCGCTGTGGGCTTTAACTCAGCTACCGTGGCTGTTTTTTTTACGGTAGCCTTAAGCTCTTTAACCAGATCGGGTTTTCCTTATGGCTCTTATGTTTGCCTTTTCCTGACATTTTTTGTAGGTTCCTGTATAGCACGCGCAGATAGAGTTTGTTTCAAAAATTCAATAACCATTTCCGTTTTAATGTTATCGATTAAAAGTCTTATCGAAGTTTAATTTTTAATTCTATCTTGTACATCTTTTTAGCTAGAGTCTCCAAATTTTGCTTTTAGTTTCATTAATATTTGATACAATTTCGGTTTTTGTTATATTTTGGATATTGGTTCAAAATTTTACAAAAATTTTCGAATTGAAGGTTAGTTGCAAATATTGACAATTGACAAATATTCAATATAATATGTAGATCATATGCTGAAAATGTCATTGAAATCTATTAAGTATCACAGAAGTTATTAATCAAAACGATTTGTCAATTGCGACAACATGTAACCAGCAGCACAGCACCGTTAAGCAGTGACGCATTTTTCCTATACATGTGAACACATACATTGAGACATTCAAACGCCAGCATTCTTGTCTGTTCTAAGAATCACAACACTTGTAATTCACATTGATTGAATTTTGTTATTATTCTTAGCTGCCACTTTAGTTTCGGATTTGCTACTAAATGTTCAAGCAGTGAAGTGGCGGTGTCGATAGACGCGGAGTGCGCATCACCGTGCAGAGCCAGGTTCAAATCCAGCCGTTTCAAAACTGTTTGATGATTTTTTTCACACACGCAATGGCGGTGTCGGTAGAGGCGCTTTGATAAGTAGATGTTGGTTCGACTCCAGGTGCAGTGCTGTCAGGTTTTTTTCATTTTTTTATTCTATTATTAAATTATTATTACTATTTGTTTCGATCTTGTGGACTGCAAACATAGATTTGTATATACACTGACGAGCAAAACTGTAATACATGTTCAATGTTCTCACTTCAACGGTCTGTATTATCTCTTCTGCTTTATGCATGCTTCAGATCATAGTCTTGTTTTCTTAGTGAAATATTTAGCTCTCTTATCTACAAATTTAAAAACATTTGATTAGCGATAAGAGAAATACAATGGCAAAGAGTAAAAAAAGCCAAATGTTACAGTTATGCACTCGCAATGCAAAACCTATTTATATTTGTTTCAAAGCTTTTTTTACTGTTAAAGCTTATTTGTTTTCGTTTAAATCGCTAAGCTTTCATCATTTTAAGTCAATTTGCAAAATATTTAAGATGGATATTGAGAAGAAAAAGAAAATAATGGAATTATTGATAGGGGGCGAGTCCGTTAGGAAAGTGGCTAATAAATTTGGTGTTAGCCACATGACTGTGCAGCGGTTAAAAAAAAACTGTTCAGAACACATAAAAATAAATAAAGGAGGCCGACCGCGAGTTTTAAGCGAACGTGACACGCGCCACGTGGCTAACTGAGTGACAAGTAATCCCGACACTACGCCAATAAAAGCGGCAAATATGTTACATTAAAATGCCAGTGAGTGGACAGTCCGTCGCAGTCTAGGCAGATTGGGCCTCAAGGCCAAGGAAATGACAAAAAAAACCATTTCTTGCTAAAAGGCACATTAACTTGCGTAAAAACTTTGCTACAATGCTTGAGAATTGGACTTTAGCTGATTGGGATGCCGTAAGTTACAAATAAAAAGTTTAAGCAATGCTAAAAAAATTTTTTTCAAGGTTATTTGGTCAGACGAAACTAAAATTAATCGTTTTGAGTCAGACGGACGGTCGTGGTATTGGACTAGGGATCCCACAGTCCAATCGGCAAATACAGTGCGGCAAACCGTTAAGCACGGTGGCGGGTCCATAATGGTTTGGGGCTGTATTTGTAAAAATGGAGTTGGGCCCTTAGTTTTAATCGATGGGATAATGCGTAAGGAGCAATACCTAAAAATTCTACAAGAAAATTTGGGAGGAGTCATTGGTAACATGGGTCTTGCTGCTGAAAAATGCATTTTTCAGCAAGACAATGACCCAAAGCACACATCCCATTTGGTGAAAAATTGGTTATTGAACCAAAAGTTTCAAACTATGAAGTGGCCACCGCAATCCCCAGACATGAATGACAGATATGAAGCACCACTGTATGCCATTTTTTCCTTATTCTCTCTCTCTCTCTGCTCTCTCAAATATATATATATATATATATATATATATATGTGTATGTACGCACAAGCAGCAGATCACAAAAATTGATATTTGTTCGCCGAGAGGTTTCATTCCTTCCCTTCCGAGCAAAAGGTATACCAAATTGTGAAAACGGTTTGCCATCCTCATGCAAAATGTTAAGATTTTCGTTATTATTTGTGTGAAGGGTATGAAAGCGTTGGTGCGCTTAGCGAATATGTTTGCGCATAATAATAAGCATGCACACACACTTACAGTCCCTTGCTCACATGTACAAGCATATTTGTGTGCTTGTGTGCGAAACTCTACTCTTGCTGCCTGTGGAAATTGTAAACACCCCACATTTTGATCATATGGCTAGCGCACACACATTTGCATACATGTATGTGTGCGTGGGACGTGAATATAGGCGTGTGCCTACCTCGACTTAGAATTGTGTGAACCATTTTGGGTTTTGTTCGGTCTTGGTGAATTCCAAATGCGCTGCACACATGCATATGTATGTATGTACATACATTCTTTTAGAGTTACACCTGCACATGTATATAAATGTGTCAACAGATATCGATCAAATACTATAATTACTTTAATAAAATAGGTACACAAGCATTTTCACATCGAAAAAATCATAGTAATGCACTAACTAATAAGTTCATTTAATTCTATTGAATATTTCGTTATACAAGATTTAATTAGATCAAGAAATTCATATGTACTCACAGGTGCCAGAATGCATCAAGCTATACTTCATATTGCCAAAATGACTTGCAAATCATAAATGCTCATTTGACAGTCACTCTACACTACAAAGCAAACAAAATCTACCAACTACTGAATCCGCGACACACTCGAAAAATTCGATCATCGCAGCCCTTACACATACATATACAAATGTACATATGTGTGCAGTCCACAAGATCAAACAAAACCCAAAACTCTAAGTCGAGGTAGGCACACGCCAATATTCACGACCCACGCACACATACATGTATGCAAATGTGTGTGCGCTAGCCATATGATCAAAATGTGAGGTGTTTACAATTTCCACAGGCAGCAAGAGTAGAGTTGCGCACACAAGCACACACAAATGCTCGTACATGTGAGCAAGGGACTGTAAGTATGTGTGCATGCTCGTCGCAAAAACATATTCGCTAAGCGCACCAACGCTTTCATACCCTTCACACAAATAATGACGAAAATCTTAACATTTTGCATGAGCATGGCAAACCGTTTTCAGCAATTTGGTATACTCTTTGCTCGGAAGGGAAGGAATGAAACCTCTCGGCGAACAAATTTCAATTTTTGTGATCTGCTGCTTGTGCGTACATACATATATATATATATATTTGAGAGAGCAGAGAGAGCAGAGAGAGAGAGAGAGTAAGGAAAAAATGGCATACAGTGGTGCTTCATATTAGAATTCAACCATCTCGGGTGAGCGCTCGCAGCGAACTGATTTTGCCTCTCAGATTTTCACTGCTCGAACCTCAAAATGAGAGACACGAGCGAATACGAATATGTGTGGGACGCCAACCACACTTTTTTGGTGGTGAAAACCGTTGTTCTAGATGACCCATCTATGTGTTGTATGGTTAGTGATTATATCTCTTATATCTTTTCTTGAGTCTCCAAATTTGGGATTTAGACTCGTTTATGATTTATAAAATTTTTATTTTTGATATATTTTAAATACTAGCTTTTTTAAATTTTTTTTTTTTAACTTAGTTTTTTAAGCTTAAATTTTTTGTGCTTTAATAAATACATAATTGAGTATATTTTAAAACGCAGATCGGATGGGGTTTAGGAGATCTCCTGGTCGGGCACCACCGATTCGAATTTTCTTACTTGTTATAGAGTGAAAAAGTTTGTTCTAGTTGTCCCATCTATGTGTTGTATGTTGGTTAGTGGCAATACTTTATCTTTTAACAGTGTACGTGAAACTAAAAATATCAAGTCTCCAGCTGTTATCAGTTCTGAGATCGACGTGTTCATGCTCGCTATTCGATGGACGGACAGACAGACGAACAGGTCTACATACAATATAAAATATATGTATATACAGGGTATATATATGGGGTTCGCCACGCCTTCTTCTGCCTGTTACATACATTTGATCAAAGCTATTATACTCTGATTTTCCATTTTCAATTGGTTCTGGGTATAAAAACCATTCCAATTAGAAACTTTTCTTTACATTAATACTATTTTCGATG
Organism: Drosophila leonis; assembly: GCA_035045365.1. Taxonomy (NCBI): domain Eukaryota; kingdom Metazoa; phylum Arthropoda; class Insecta; order Diptera; family Drosophilidae; genus Drosophila; species Drosophila leonis. The sequence goes on along the minus strand of JAWNPC010000346.1, from coordinate 831,541 downwards.
TTTCGTATACAAATTGTAACATTTAAATGTGTAAAACCGAATTTTTGAAATAAATAAATTAATTTGCTCAATATCATTCAATCTTTACAGAATAAATACATACACATATACATATTTTTAATTCTACTTTACCTAACACAAGGCAATTGCAACTTTTTAAATGCACGTAGTCACGACTATGGAGTGCAGAGAAGTGCAGATAGCAGTAAGTTAGTCAAGAACGAGGACTCTACATCCAACGTAAATACGGGTTTAGTAGAGAATGGAGGTGTTCGAGCGGTTGGCGAAGTCTTTGTTCCAAAGACATTCTCAATGAGTTCGCAGGAACCATCATGTGAACAGCTACGCGCTATGTGGATGTAAGTTTTGATAAATGTATATATATATATATATATATATATATATATATATATATATATATATATATATATATATATATATATATATATATATATATATATATATATATATATATATATATATATATATATATATATATATATATATATATATATATATATATATATATATATAAATACATGTATGTATATATATGTGAATTATAATTAAGTGCTTAAAATAGATTTTCCAAGAGACAATCCCGTGCAGCTGAAATAACAAATGAAATACCAACGTATCGTGACCCATTCACATACAATGTGTGGGAACCACTCTACTCAAACTCTCGAATGCTCGGCTCGTAAGTTTCTTAGGAGCGGAAACGTTCTGACTAAATTAATGATCTACCTTTATCGTAGAATTCGCATGGGAGCACGGGAGCGTGCCCGATCCCCAGTTTTTGGACGTGTCGTAAGTCGGGAGCCCATCATACCACAACATATTTCATTTGAGCAACGCCAACGCCATCTTGATGGCAATCCGAATGGAGCTAGCCAGGCGCGCTTATATGGTGCTGAAATACGTCCGTCTGGAATTGGAGTTGGGGGTGGAGCTGGAGTTGGATCTGGAGCTACGGCAGTGGGCTCCTCTCCACGCAGAGCTAGCAAAAATAGATATGTAGGCGTGTCAAGTAATTTGGCAGCCAATAATGGGGCCGGAGCCCATAACTCAATTGCTGTACATGGCAGCTTTCAAAAGCTAAAGGAGCTCATCTGGACAGAACGTGCCAAGGAACTGACGCAACAGCGTCGAGCGGAGGAATTGGCAGCTCGAGCTGCTGTCCTCAAGGAAATCGCAAATGGTCAAAAGTATGATTTTTTGTTGGCTTTATATCAATTGGGTGATTCACATAGATGCATTTTTTTGTCTTTCGCCTTTTTGGCAGCTTCGTCTATGAGTCCTGTTAACCTTTTATGTATAGTTTGATATTTTATTTTATGATAATTTTTCCGTTTTACGTCTTTTTTAGCATTCAATCGTCTTACACCATACCGTTTAACAATCAAGGAGATACTCTTCTAATGGATGAGAACCGTAGTCCTGATAGCAGCGGTAATCAATATTTGAGCCGCGATCGAATCTCAATCGCAAATGTACAAAACTTTGATGCCAACAATAAGAATGTTGGGCTTAGTAATAGTGGTTCTCGCGCATCGACCCGTCGCATTGGAACTGCTTACAGGTTTTCGCCCACTGGACAAACACGAAAAGAGTCTCATTTTACCGGCAACGTTGCCTCCAGCCAGCCAAAAACATACTCTCGCCTAAGGATGCCAGCTGAAATCAATGCAGGTGATTCAAAAGAGAAGGATCCGACATCTATCGGTATAACACGCACGTATCCAGTTCGACAATCACATTTTAGGGAAAGGAATCGTTCACTTTTCAAACAGGTAAGTTAGCATTTATAAGAATCTATAAAAACAAGCAAAACTCTAATCGGAAGTGCAGGATACCCCCAAACTCCAGCCATTTTACGTTTTCAAACATTATGCTTCTTTGTATGCATGCATACAAAGCAAGTAAAACAAGTAAGAAAACTCTATTCGGGGGTGCCCGAATAGGAGATCCCCTGAACCCCGTCCGATATGCGTTTTTAAATATATTTCGTATCTTGTATACATTACAAACTTATACAAAATTTAATTAAATTGCTAATCTTGCACTTTCACAATCAAATAGCATGTTTTTTTTTTTAAAGAATATAATATAATTTTTAAAGAGTAATAATAATTTAATAAAAGAAACAAAATAAAAAATTAAGAAAATACGACATAAAAATAATTGTCATCGGCGAGGTTTGAACCCAGACCTGCAAGGCACGGTGTGCCCCGATTCTATCAACACCGCCACTGCACTGGTTAGACAAGCAGTAGCAAATTTGAAACTAAAGGCAGTTCAGAATTTTAACAAAATTCACGCAGTCAGCTGTAATTGTTGTGATTCTTAGAACAGACAAGAATGCTCGCATTCGAATGTCTCAATGTATGTGTGCACATGTATAGAAAAAATGAAAACAGGGGTGGGTTTCTGGTCACATTTTGCAATTGACAAAACGTTTTGTTTAATTACTGCTCTGATACTTAATGGATTTCAATGAAATTTTCAGCATATGATCTACATATTATATTGAATATTTGTCAATTGCCTAAAATCGCAAAATCATTCACATTTTTGCTACATTTGCAACTAACCTTCAATTTGAAAATTTTTGTAAAATTTTGAACCAATATCCAAAATATAACAAAAACCGAAATTGTATAAAATATAAATGAAACTAAATGCAAAATTTGGAGACGTTAGCTCTATATATGTACGAGATAGCATTAAAAAACTGTATTTCGATAAGGTTTTTAATCGATAACATTAAAACGGTATAAGTTATCGATTGTTTGAAACAAACTTGATCTGCGCCTGCTATACAAGGACTTCCAAAAAAAAAATCAAGTCTCTAGCTCTTATAGGTTCTGAGATCGACGCGTTCATACATACGGACAGACGGACGGACGGACAGACAGACAGACGGACAGGGCTAAATCGACTCAGTTCGTCACCCTGATCAAGAATATATATACTTTATGGGGTCTGCCACGCCTCCTTCTGCCTGTTACATACATTTAACAAAACCATTATACCCTGATTTCCCATTTTCAATGGGTTCAGGGTATAAAAACTCTAGTTTAAGTGCCTGACTAGATCCCCTGAAATCCATCCGATCTGCGTTTTTAAAAATACTCCATAGCTTGTACCTAGCATCAACTTATACAAAAATTAAATGGCCAATCTTGCACTTTCACAATCAAATAACATGTTTAAAAAAATAAATAAAATGAAAATAAAAACAAGTAAGAAAACTCTAGTCGGGGGTACCCGACTAGGAGATCCCCTGAACCCCGTCCGATCTGCGTTATTAAATATATTCCGTATCTTGTATACATCACAAACTTATACAAAATTTAATTAAATTGCTAATCTTGCACTTTCACAATCAAAAAGCATGTTTTTTTTTAAAGAATATAATATTATTTTTAAAGAGTAATAATAATTTAATAAAAGAAAAAAATAAAAAATTAAGAAAATACGACATAAAATATTTGACATCCGCGGGGCTCGATCCCAGATCTGAGCGCGCACGGCACGACGTGCCCCGCTTCTATCAACACCGCCACTGCACTGCTTAGACAAGCAGTAGCAAATTCGAAACTAAAGGCAGCTAAGAATTATAACAGAATTCACGCAGTCAGCTGTTATTGTTGTGATTCTTAGAACAGACAAGAATGCTCGCATTCGAATGTCTCAATGTATGTGTGCACATGTATAGAAAAAACGAAAACAGGGGTGGGTTTCTGGTCACATGTTGCAATTGACAAAACGTTTTGTTTAATTACTTTTGTGATACTTAATGGATTTCAATGAAATTTTCAGCATATGATCTACATATTATATTGAATATTTTGCAGTTGTATAAAATTGCAAACTCATTCACATATTGGCTATATTTGCAACTAACCTTCAATTTGAAAATTTTTGAAAAATTTTGAACCAATATCCAAAATCTAACAAAAACCGAAATTGTATAAAATATAAATGAAACTAAATGCAAAATTTGGAGACTCTAGCTCCAAAGATGTACGAGATATAATTTATTTACTTCATTTCGATAAGGTTTTTAATCGATAACAAAAGAACGGGAAAAGTTATCGATTTTCTAAAACAAACTCGATATGCGCGTGCTATACAGGGACTTCCAAAAAAAATTTCAAGTCTCTAGCTCTTATATGTTCTGATGTCGACGCGTTCATACATACGGACAGACGGACAGACGGACAGACAGACAGACGGACAGGGCTAAATCGACTCAGCTCGTCTCCCTGATCAAGAATATATATACTTTATGGGGTCTGCCACGCCCCCTTCTGCCTGTTACATACATTTGGCAGCTTAACAAAACCATTATACCCTGATTTCCCATTTTCAATGGGTTCAGGGTATAACAAGTAAGAAAACTCTAGTCGGTGGTGCCCGACTAGGAGATCCCCTGAACCCCGCCCGATCTGCGTTTTAATATATACTCAATTATTTATTTACGCAGAAAAAATTTAAGCTTGTAAAATTAAAAAATTATGAATATTTTTTTTTTTTGGCTGGTATCCAAAATATAACAAAAACCGAAATTGTATCAAATATAAATGAAACTAAATGCAAAATTTGGAGATTCTAGCTATAAAGATGTACGAGATATAATTTATTAACTTCATTTCGATAAGGTTTTTAATCGATAACAAAAGAACGGCAAAAGTTATCGATTTTTTAAAACAAACTCGATATTCGCGTGCTATGCAGGGACTTCCAAAAAAAATTTCTAGTCTCTAGCTCTTATATGTTCTGATATCGACGCGTTCATACATACGGACAGACGGACAGACGGACAGACGGACAGACGGACAGACAGACAGACAGACAGACGGACAGGGCTAAATCGACTCAGCTCGTCTCCCTGATCAAGAATATATATACTTTATGTGGTCTGCCAAGCCCCCTTCTGCCTGTTACATACATTTGACAGCTTAACAAAACCATTATACCCTGATTTCCCATTTTCAATGGGTTCAGGGTATAACAAGTAAGAAAACTCTAGTCGGGGGTACCCGACTAGGAGATCCCCTGAACCCCGTCCGATATGCGTTTTTAAATATATTCCGTATCTTGTATACATTACAAAAATATACAAAATTTAATTAAATTGCTAATCTTGCACTTTCACAATCAAATAGCATGTTTTTATTTTTAAAGAATTTAATATAGTTTTTAAAGAGTAATAATAATTTAATAAAAGAAAAATAAAAATAAAATATTAAGAAAATACGACATAAAAATATTTGGCATCGGCTGGATTTGAACCCAGACCTGCAAGGCACGACGTGCCCCGCTTCTATCAACACCGCCACTGCACTGCTTAGACAAGCAGTAGCAAATTTAAACTAAAGGCAGTTTAGAATTATAACAAAATTCACCCAGTCAGCTGTTATTGTTGTGATTCTTAGAACAGACAAGAATGCTCGCATTCGAATGTCTCAATGTATGTGTGCACATGTATAGAAAAAACGAAAACAGGGGTGGGTTTCTGGTCACATGTTGCAATTGACAAAACGTTTTGTTTAATTACTCTTGTGATACTTAATGGATTTCAATGAAATTTTCAGCATATGATCTACATATTATATTGAATATCTTGCAGTTGTATAAAATTGCTAACTCATTCACATATTGGCTATATTTGCAATTAACCTTCAATTTGAAAATTTTTGAAAAATTTTGAACCAATATCCAAAATCTAACAAAAACCGAAATTGTATAAAATATAAATGAAACTAAATGCAAAATTTGGAGACTCTAGCTTCAAACATGTACGAGATATAATTTATTAACTTCATTTCGATAAGGTTTTTAATCGATAACAAAAGAACGGGAAAAGTTATCGATTTTTTAAAACAAACTCGATATGCGCGTGATATACAGGGACTTCCAAAAAAAATTTCAAGTCTCTAGCTCTTATAGGTTCTGAAATCGACGCGTTCACACATACGGACGGACGGACAGACGGACAGACGGACATGGCTATATCGACTCAGCTCGTCGTCCTGATTAAGAATATATATACTTTATGGGGTCTGCCACGCCTCCTTCTGCCTGTTACATACATTTGACATTTTGACAAAACCATTATACCCTGAATTCCCATTTTCAATGGGTTCAGGGTATAACAAGTAAGAAAACTCTAGTCAGCGGTGGAAATGGGATGAGTTATCGAAAAAAAAGATAAACTCGTACTGCGTAGGATATACACGAGTATACATTTCAAATTTCAGATCTCTAGCTTTTGTGGTTTGCGAGATCACTGCGTTCACACGGACGGACGGACGGACGGACGGACGGACGGACGGACGGACGGACGGACAGACGGACATGGCTATATCGACTCAGTTTGTCGAGCTGATCAAGAATATATATACTTTATGGGGTCTGCCATGTCTCCTTCTGCCTGTTACATACATTTTCACAAAAACATTATACCCTGATTTCCCATTTTCAATGGGTTCAGGGTATAAAAATTAAGAAAATCCGAAAAGTCCGCACCTGGAGTCGAGCCAACATCTACTGATCAAAGCGCATCAAATCAAAATGTTTGACATCGGCTGGGTTCGAACCCAGATCTGCTCGACACGGCTTGCCCCGCTTCTATCAACACTGCCATTCCATTGCTTAGACAAAGTAGCAAATTCGAAACTAAAGGCAGCTAAGAATTATAACAAAATTCAATTAGTCAGCTGTAATTGTTGTGATTCTTAGAACAGACAAGAATGCTCGCATTCGAATGTCTCAATGTATGTGTGCACATGTATGGAAAAAATGAAAACGGGAGTGGGTTTCTGGTCACATGTTGCAATTGACAAAACGTTTTGTTTAATTACTTCTGTGATACTTAATGGATTTCAATGAAATTTTCAGCATATGATCTACATATTATATTGAATATTTTGCAGTTGTATAAAATTGCAAACTCATTCACATATTGGCTATATTTGCAACTAACCTTCAATTTGAAAATTTTTGAAAAATTTTGAACCAATATCCAAAATCTAACAAAAACCGAAATTGTATAAAATATAAATGAAACTAAATGCAAAATTTGGAGACTCTAGCTCCAAAGATGTACGAGATATAATTTATTTACTTCATTTCGATAAGGTTTTTAATCGATAACAAAAGAACGGGAAAAGTTATCGATTTTCTAAAACAAACTCGATATGCGCGTGCTATACAGGGACTTCCAAAAAAAATTTCAAGTCTCTAGCTCTTATATGTTCTGATGTCGACGCGTTCATACATACGGACAGACGTACAGACGGACAGACAGACAGACGGACAGGGCTAAATCGACTCAGCTCGTCTCCCTGATCAAGAATATATATACTTTATGGGGTCTGCCACGCCCCCTTCTGCCTGTTACATACATTTGGCAGCTTAACAAAACCATTATACCCTGATTTCCCATTTTCAATGGGTTCAGGGTATAACAAGTAAGAAAACTCTAGTCGGTGGGGCCCGACTAGGAGATCCCCTGAACCCCGCCCGATCTGCGTTTTAATATATACTCAATTATTTATTAACGCAGAAAAAATTTAAGCTTGTAAAATTAAACAAGTAAGAAAACTCTAGTCGGGGGTACCCGACTAGGAGATCCCCTGAACCCCGTCCGATCTGCGTTTTTAAATATATTCCGTATCTTGTATACATCACAAACTTATACAAAATTTAATTAAATTGCTAATCTTGCACTTTCACAATCAAAAAGCATTTTTTTTTTTTAAAGAATATAATATAGTTTTTAAAGAGTAATAATAATTTAATAAAAGAAAAATAAAAATAAAATATTAAGAAAATACGACATAAAAATATTTGGCATCGGCTGGATTTGAACCCAGACCTGCAAGGCACGACGTGCCCCGCTTCTATCAACACCGCCACTGCACTGCTTAGACAAGCAGTAGCAAATTTAAACTAAAGGCAGTTTAGAATTATAACAAAATTCACCCAGTCAGCTGTTATTGTTGTGATTCTTAGAACAGACAAGAATGCTCGCATTCGAATGTCTCAATGTATGTGTGCACATGTATAGAAAAAACGAAAACAGGGGTGGGTTTCTGGTCACATGTTGCAATTGACAAAACGTTTTGTTTAATTACTTCTGTGATACTTAATGGATTTCAATGAAATTTTCAGCATATGATCTACATATTATATTGAATATTTTGCAGTTGTATAAAATTGCAAACTCATTCACATATTGGCTATATTTGCAACTAACCTTCAATTTGAAAATTTTTGAAAAATTTTGAACCAATATCCAAAATCTAACAAAAACCGAAATTGTATAAAATATAAATGAAACTAAATGCAAAATTTGGAGACTCTAGCTCCAAAGATGTACGAGATATAATTTATTTACTTCATTTCGATAAGGTTTTTAATCGATAACAAAAGAACGGGAAAAGTTATCGATTTTCTAAAACAAACTCGATATGCGCGTGCTATACAGGGACTTCCAAAAAAAATTTCAAGTCTCTAGCTCTTATATGTTCTGATGTCGACGCGTTCATACATACGGACAGACGTACAGACGGACAGACAGACAGACGGACAGGGCTAAATCGACTCAGCTCGTCTCCCTGATCAAGAATATATATACTTTATGGGGTCTGCCACGCCCCCTTCTGCCTGTTACATACATTTGGCAGCTTAACAAAACCATTATACCCTGATTTCCCATTTTCAATGGGTTCAGGGTATAACAAGTAAGAAAACTCTAGTCGGTGGGGCCCGACTAGGAGATCCCCTGAACCCCGCCCGATCTGCGTTTTAATATATACTCAATTATTTATTAACGCAGAAAAAATTTAAGCTTGTAAAATTAAACAAGTAAGAAAACTCTAGTCGGGGGTACCCGACTAGGAGATCCCCTGAACCCCGTCCGATCTGCGTTTTTAAATATATTCCGTATCTTGTATACATCACAAACTTATACAAAATTTAATTAAATTGCTAATCTTGCACTTTCACAATCAAAAAGCATTTTTTTTTTTTTAAAGAATATAATATTATTTTTAAAGAGTAATAATAATTTAATAAAAGAAAAAATATAAAAAATTAAGAAAATACGACATAAAATATTTGACATCGGCGGGGCTCGATCCCAGATCTGCGCGCACGGCACGGCGTGCCCCGTTTCTATCAACACCGCCACTGCACTGCTTAGACAAGCAGTAGCAAATTTGAGACTAAAGGCAACCAAGAATTATAGCAAAATTCACGCAGTCAGCTGTTATTGTTGTGATTCTTAGAACAGACAAGAATGCTCGCATTCGAATGTCTCAATGTATGTGTGCACATGTATAGAAAAAACGAAAACAGGGGTGGGTTTCTGGTCACATGTTGCAATTGACAAAACGTTTTGTTTAATTACTTTTGTGATACTTAATGGATTTCAATGAAATTTTCAGCATATGATCTACATATTATATTGAATATTTTGCAGTTGTATAAAATTGCAAACTCATTCACATATTGGCTATATTTGCAACTAACCTTCAATTTGAAAATTTTTGAAAAATTTTGAGCCAATATCCAAAATCTAACAAAAACCGAAATTGTATCAAATATAAATGAAACTAAATGCAAAATTTGGAGACTCTAGCTCCAAAGATGTACGAGATATAATTTATTTACTTCATTTCGATAAGGTTTTTAATCGATAACAAAAGAACGGGAATAGTTATCGATTTTCTAAAACAAACTCGATATGCGCGTGCTATACAGGGACTTCCAAAAAAAATTTCAAGTCTCTAGCTCTTATATGTTCTGATATCGACGCGTTCATACATACGGACAGACGGACAGACGGACAGACGGACAGACGGACAGACGGACAGACAGACAGACGGACAGGGCTAAATCGACTCAGCTCGTCTCCCTGATCAAGAATATATATACTTTATGGGGTCTGCCACGCCCCCTTCTGCCTGTTACATACATTTGGCAGCTTAACAAAACCATTATACCCTGATTTCCCATTTTCAATGGGTTCAGGGTATAACAAGTAAGAAAACTCTAGTCGGGGGTACCCGACTAGGAGATCCCCTGAACCCCGTCCGATCTGCGTTATTAAATATATTCCGTATGTTGTATACATCACAAACTTATACAAAATTTAATTAAATTGCTAATCTTGCACTTTCACAATCAAAAAGCATGTTTTTTTTTTAAAGAATATAATATTATTTTTAAAGAGTAATAATAATTTAATAAAAGAAAAAAATAAAAAATTAAGAAAATACGACATAAAATATTTGACATCGGCGGGGCTCGATCCCAGATCTGCGCGCACGGCACGGCGTGCCCCGCTTCTATCAACACCGCCACTGCACTGCTTAGACAAGCAGTAGCAAATTCGAAACTAAAGGCAGCTAAGAATTATAACAGAATTCACGCAGTCAGCTGTTATTGTTGTGATTCTTAGAACAGACAAGAATGCTCGCATTCGAATGTCTCAATGTATGTGTGCACATGTATAGACAAAACGAAAACAGGGGTGGGTTTCTGGTCACATGTCGCAATTGACCAAACGTTTTGTTTAATTACTTTTGTGATACTTAATGGATTTCAATGAAATTTTCAGCATATGATCTACATATTATATTGAATATTTTGCAGTTGTATAAAATTGCAAACTCATTCACATATTGGCTATATTTGCAACTAACCTTCAATTTGAAAATTTTTGAAAAATTTTGAACCAATATCCAAAATCTAACAAAAACCGAAATTGTATCAAATATAAATGAAACTAAATGCAAAATTTGGAGACTCTAGCTCCAAAGATGTACGAGATATAATTTATTTACTTCATTTCGATAAGGTTTTTAATCGATAACAAAAGAACGGGAATAGTTATCGATTTTCTAAAACAAACTCGATATGCGCGTGCTATACAGGGACTTCCAAAAAAAATTTCAAGTCTCTAGCTCTTATATGTTCTGATATCGACGCGTTCATACATACGGACAGACGGACAGACGGACAGACGGACAGACGGACAGACGGACAGACAGACAGACGGACAGGGCTAAATCGACTCAGCTCGTCTCCCTGATCAAGAATATATATACTTTATGGGGTCTGCCACGCCCCCTTCTGCCTGTTACATACATTTGGCAGCTTAACAAAACCATTATACCCTGATTTCCCATTTTCAATGGGTTCAGGGTATAAAAATTATGAATATTTTTTTTTTTTGGCTGGTATCCAAAATATAACAAAAACCGAAATTGTATAAAATATAAATGAAACTAAATGCAAAATTTGGAGATTCTAGCTCCAAAGATGTACGAGATATAATTTATTAACTTCATTTCGATAAGGTTTTTAATCGATAACAAAAGAACGGGAAAAGTTATCGATTTTTTAAAACAAACTCGATATGCGCGTGCTATGCAGGGACTTCCAAAAAAAATTTCTAGTCTCTAGCTCTTATATGTTCTGATATCGACGCGTTCATACATACGGACAGACGGACAGACGGACAGACGGACAGACAGACAGACGGACAGGGCTAAATCGACTCAGCTCGTCTCCCTGATCAAGAATATATATACTTTATGTGGTCTGCCAAGCCCCCTTCTGCCTGTTACATACATTTGACAGCTTAACAAAACCATTATACCCTGATTTCCCATTTTCAATGGGTTCATGGTATAACAAGTAAGAAAACTCTAGTCGGGGGTACCCGAGTAGGAGATCCCCTGAACCCCGTCCGATATGCGTTTTTAAATATATTCCGTATCTTGTATACATTACAAAAATATACAAAATTTAATTAAATTGCTAATCTTGCACTTTCACAATCAAATAGCATGTTTTTATTTTTAAAGAATTTAATATAGTTTTTAAAGAGTAATAATAATTTAATAAAAGAAAAATAAAAATAAAATATTAAGAAAATACGACATAAAAATATTTGGCATCGGCTGGATTTGAACCCAGACCTGCAAGGCACGACGTGCCCCGCTTCTATCAACACCGCCACTGCACTGCTTAGACAAGCAGTAGCAAATTTAAACTAAAGGCAGTTTAGAATTATAACAAAATTCACCCAGTCAGCTGTTATTGTTGTGATTCTTAGAACAGACAAGAATGCTCGCATTCGAATGTCTCAATGTATGTGTGCACATGTATAGAAAAAACGAAAACAGGGGTGGGTTTCTGGTCACATGTTGCAATTGACAAAACGTTTTGTTTAATTACTCTTGTGATACTTAATGGATTTCAATGAAATTTTCAGCATATGATCTACATATTATATTGAATATCTTGCAGTTGTATAAAATTGCTAACTCATTCACATATTGGCTATATTTGCAATTAACCTTCAATTTGAAAATTTTTGAAAAATTTTGAACCAATATCCAAAATCTAACAAAAACCGAAATTGTATAAAATATAAATGAAACTAAATGCAAAATTTGGAGACTCTAGCTTCAAACATGTACGAGATATAATTTATTAACTTCATTTCGATAAGGTTTTTAATCGATAACAAAAGAACGGGAAAAGTTATCGATTTCTTAAAACAAACTCGATATGCGCGTGCTATACAGGGACTTCCAAAAAAAGTCTCTAGCTCTTATAGGTTCTGAAATCGACGCGTTCACACATACGGACGGACGGACAGACGGACAGACGGACAGACGGACAGACGGACATGGCTATATCGACTCAGCTCGTCGTCCTGATTAAGAATATATATACTTTATGGGGTCTGCCACGCCTCCTTCTGCCTGTTACATACATTTGACATTTTGACAAAACCATTATACCCTGAATTCCCATTTTCAATGGGTTCAGGGTATAACAAGTAAGAAAACTCTAGTCAGCGGTGGAAATGGGATGAGTTATCGAAAAAAAAGATAAACTCGTACTGCGTAGGATATACACGAGTACACATTTCAAATTTCAGATCTCTAGCTTTTGTGGTTTGCGAGATCACTGCGTTCACACGGACGGACGGACGGACGGACGGACGGACGGACAGACGGACATGGCTATATCGACTCAGTTTGTCGAGCTGATCAAGAATATATATACTTTATGGGGTCTGCCATGTCTCCTTCTGCCTGTTACATACATTTTCACAAAAACATTATACCCTGATTTCCCATTTTCAATGGGTTCAGGGTATAAAAATTAAGAAAATCCGAAAAGTCCGCACCTGGAGTCGAGCCAACATCTACTGATCAAAGCGTATCAAATCAAAATGTTTGACATCGGCTGGGTTCGAACCCAGATCTGCTCGACACGGCTTGCCCCGCTTCTATCAACACTGCCATTCCATTGCTTAGACAAAGTAGCAAATTCGAAACTAAAGGCAGCTAAGAATTATAACAAAATTCAATTAGTCAGCTGTAATTGTTGTGATTCTTAGAACAGACAAGAATGCTCGCATTCGAATGTCTCAATGTATGTGTGCACATGTATGGAAAAAATGAAAACGGGAGTGGGTTTCTGGTCACATGTTGCAATTGACAAAACGTTTTGTTTAATTACTTCTGTGATACTTAATGGATTTCAATGAAATTTTCAGCATATGATCCACATATTATATTAAATATTTTTCAGTTGTCTAATATCGCAAACTCATTCACATATTGGCTATATTTGCAACTAACCTTCAAATTAAAAACTTTTGTAAAATTTTGAACCAATATTCAAAATATGAAAAAAAAACCGAAATTTTATAAAATATAAATGAAACTAAATGGGAAATTTGGAGACTCTTGCTCGAGCAATTAGTAGTAAATCCGAAAGCATCTGAGATTTCAAAAATAATTCAATTGCATTTGCAATTCTTAAAACAAACAAGTACGCACAAGTACACTTGGCGCTGCTTTTCACGTGCTTTTGCCAATTGACCAAACGTTTTTTTAATAACTTCTGTGTTACAAAATGGATTTTAATGAAATTTAACATTTAATCAACATATGTACATATGTATGTATGTTCTATTGAATATTTTACAATTTAGTAAATATGCAAACTCTTTCAAATATTGGCTATATTCTATCTTTTAACTTACCTTCAATTTAAAGAATTTGGTAAAATTTGGAGCCGGTGTCCAAACCATTGTATAAAATTCATATGAAACTAAATGCAAAATTTGGAGACTCTAACCCAAAGATGTACGATATAAAATCGAATGACTGAATTTCGATAAGGGGTTTAATCAATAACTTTAAAACGAAAGTAGCTATCGATCTGCACGTGCTATACAGTGACCTACAATTCATATGTCTAGCTTTTATAGGTTTTGGGATCGACGCGTTCATACAGACGAACAGACGGACAGACAGACAGACGAACAGAGCTAAATCGAATCAAGAATTTATACATACATATGTATACTCTTTATTGAGTCTGCCACGCCACTTTCTGTCTGTTACTTACATTTTCACAAAGCCATTATACCCTGATTTCCTATTTTCAATGGTTTCAGGCTACAAAAACACAGGCGCAATACAGTTACACATTTACATGCATACATATGTATATATTAAGTATTTACTTCAGATATACATAAAAGTGAAAACTTAAAGCTTAACTTTCGACAACAACTATTTGCCGCGATACTGAACAACTTTTAAAGGGCAGGGACTATAATGTGAAAGAATCTCAACGTAAAAGTCAAGTAATTAATGTACATATAATGCAATGTAATAATGTACATGTATGTATTTCGAGATGCTTATATATTTCTTCTCTTTTCAGTACTCGCCGAATGAATATTTTCAACGAAATGCGCGAATAATGAATAGTTTTCAGTTTGGGCCTCAAACAGAGCTTCCAAAAGTAAGACAAGATTTCAATGAGAACTATTTAAGTCCGTTAACTTCGATCGAATATAACACGAAGCCCGCTATCAATAGTTGGCTTTATTTTAATAATGATAATCTAGACGATGAGATTGGACTAACTCAAAAATTAAATCAATTTGACTTCGATTTCCATAACAATGATGCGTACTAAATTATTTATCCTAAAATATATTGTGACCACTATTAATCCGAAGTATATTTAAATAATCTTATCCTAATTGTAGTATTATTTTAATCTAATCTGAACATGTAAATACAGAATATAAATTATTTAGAATCAATATACTTATAACAGAAAA
Organism: Drosophila leonis; assembly: GCA_035045365.1. Taxonomy (NCBI): domain Eukaryota; kingdom Metazoa; phylum Arthropoda; class Insecta; order Diptera; family Drosophilidae; genus Drosophila; species Drosophila leonis. The sequence continues at coordinate 816,357 of JAWNPC010000346.1, read as the reverse complement.
AACGGTTGTCAATTTAAATAAATATATATGTATACTTATGTAAATGATATGTATATGTATATACTATATGCCGGGCGCTCCAATAAGTCATATATAAGTCATATATATTTAAGAAACTAATGAAACGCCCGGTATAGTATATACCTATATAACATACATAAGTATGTACATTTATACATATCCATATGCTAAAGGAAAAACATTTTCGGTGTAGAATGTGACAAGAAAATGGTTGCTAATTTTATTGTTTCATTTTACGTACACTAAAAATCTTAGCATTGTTCAAATATAATAACCAAATACTAGAACCGTATTGATATATACTGCAGGCACATGCTTTTCGATATAAAATTAACGTATTTTCAGATATTGATTTAATTTGTATTTTCCATGATTTTTTTAAGAAAAATACTTAAAATTCTAGCAAATGTATATATATTAATATGGAAACTATAAATAATTCTCATATATCTTAAAGTTACGATTTTCTTAAGTCGAAATCCGAAATATATCATGAGAAAATTTTGATTTCATTTTAATGGGAGCTGTGAATGAAGGTTAAGATTGGATTATATATACACACTATGTATATTCATATCTATATCAAATTCCTATTTGGAAATAATTAAATGCTTCCAATATAAAACAATCATCAATATACAAGAGATACCAAAAAAAGTGAATTAAAAGTATCCCTGGAAATATTAAAAAAAGAAGAAACAAAAAACCATGGTACGATCAATTGATAGTAGGGTTTTGTAAAAATCTAAAACATAATCATTTAAATGTGGCTCAGCAAACGGCTCTATGAAACGTCAACGACAAATATTGTTTTTATTATTTAACTTATCTAACTAGTAATCAACATTCACAGTTATCTACACAGACAACTGGTATGGTAATGCCTACATACATACACTTGTATTATCAAACTGTGCCTGATCTTAAACATTTTAGCTAAAAATAATTAACAACAATCAATTGAATCAAACAAACAATAACAGTCACATTACAGTTTAGCCAACATAATCCATTGACATTACCGAACAAAAAAAAACAATGTAACAAGCTTTTTTCAAAATATATTTAAATTTACAACAAAAACAGGTTGTTGTAAATTTAAATAGATTCGGAAAAAAGTTTGTTACATTTGTTTTTTTTTTTCGGTAATGTCATATATATCATATATATCATATATATATATACATATATATATATATATATATATATATATATATATATATGTGTGTGTGTGTGTGTGTGTGTGTGTGTGAGAATGTATATCCATCAAATAAATGTCAATTTAACATATCGAACTTATCCAAAGTACTTGTGCTACCTATATATACATATATATTAAAAAATTGTGAACTAATCAACTATGTACCATTTATTGGCTCTGGAAACTTTTAAATAGTGTTATTTAGTTATTGTACTCTATTGTATAGATATTCTGTACTAGTAGCTAATAAGGGTAACATATATGCATACTTAAATACATATGTGTACTTGAAAAAGTATGAAAACAATTGACAATAAATCTCTAGTTGTGAGTTCCGGACAATAACAAAAGAATTTTGTTATATATATATCTATGTATATATATATATATATATATATATATATATATATATATATATATATATATATATATATATATATATATATATATATATATATATATATATATAGGAATATAAATAAAATACATGACGTATGATATATAAAAATATATTAATATATACATATATTTATATATATACAATATATATTATAATTGTCTACGCATGGTTGATGTTTTTGAATAATGCAGAAAATAAAAAGGAAATCAAAATTAATATGAAAAGTACTTTACTTAGGAAGTTATTGTGAATCTTACTGTATATTGAACGACTATAAAAATATTTTAAAAAAATCGTATGAAAATAAAGTATTGTTCTTTATTTATCTTTATTTAATATTTTACTTATTTTAAAACCTTTGAAATACGTTTCAGAAAAACAAGAAAAATTATTGTTCATTTTGTATACAGGTATTAAACTTATTCGCAGGGTTATTACGTAAAAGTCGTTATTTATTTTTTTTTTTTGTTGTTAATATATGTAGACGTCCATAAAAGCAATCCTAATTGTTTTTAAAGAATTTTACACAATAATTCATATTGTTAATTTATTTGCCTATATTTATGCCAGAAATATGTGTGAGTTTTAATGCTTGAAGAAAAGTAATTTAATCAAACAAAGAAAATTTCGTACATATAAGCATATATATTTAGCATTAATTCACATTATACTTATAATTACTTATTATATATATTAGTGAATTAACTTTTCTTTTTGTTTCTCATTGGTATCCATTTGCTTGAACTTCCAGCTTCCTTGGCCATCAAATTCCAGAATATGCGTATGAAATTTCCTGAGAAAAATGAATATTGGTATAGTAGTATATGGTAAATATATGTAAAAATTTATATTTACCACAGGGTTGGTCTGTGGGTGATTGTCAACAGCGTGATGCCCATGCTCTTCGCAATTTCATATATTGAACTTTCCACGTCAATGGAAACAGCACTGGTGCATTCGTCAAGGAGAGCATAACGTGGCCTTCGAAAAGATTATATTAGCCAAGTACAATATAAAATAATTTATTTATTTAATACTTGTGGTAAAATAGACGAGCCACAGCCATCCGTTGTTTTTCGCCTCCGGAGAGAATGTCCTTCCAATCACGCACCACATCGAAGCTGTCACTACAAGTAAACAAATTGTATACGTATTATCAACAAGTAAGAATGTTGCAATCTGGAGCGACCGAGTGCATAACACTATTTTATCGTATAAAAATAATTAAATCAATTAAAAATTCAATATTTTTGTATTTTTCACTCTGTACTGTAAAATTTATAATTTGACGAAACTACAATAGCTCAAAAACTCTTGAATATACCGACTCCTAGTGTATACATAACAAGTAAGAAAATTCTAGTCGGGGTGCACGACTAGGAGGTCCCCTGAACCCCTTCCGATCTGCGTATACTCCGCAACATGTATCTATCACAAACTTATAAAATCACGATCAAATAGCACGTTTTTCAAAAAAGAACTTTTTTTTTAAGAATAATACTAATAATATTTTAATAATAGAAGAAAAACAAAAAAAGAAAGAATATTCGACATCAGCGCACCTAGACTCGAAACACTTCATGTTAAAAAAAAAAATCAAACAATCTTAACATCGCCAAGGCCTCGAACGGCGACACGCACTGCTTCTACCAACCCCGCTACTTCACTGCTCGAACAACTAGTAGTAAATCCGAAACTAAAGTGGTAGCTAAGAACTTAAACCAAAAAAAAATGAGTGTGAATTACAAGTGTTGTGATTCTTAGAATAGACGAGAATGCAAGGGGTTTGAATGTCTCAATGTATTTGTGCATATGAATAGGAAAAATGAATTGCTGCTTGGCACTGTTGGTTGCGGATTTTTGTCAATTGGCCAAACGTTTTGCTTAATAACTTCTGTTTTACTAAATGAATTTCAGTGAAATTTTCAGCTTATGACCTACATATTTTTATTAAATATTTTTCAATTGCGGAAAACTGCACACTCAACATATTATTATAGCTATATTTGCAACTGACCCTCAGTTTAAAGAATTTGGTCAAATTGAGAGCCGGTATCCAATAAAAAACAAAAATCAAATAGTATAAAATATAAATGAAACTAAAATTTGGAGACTCTAGCTCCAAAGATGTACGATATAGACTTTAAAAACTGAATTCCGATAAGGTTTGTAATCGATAACATAAAAACGGGAATAGTTATCGGGTTATTAAAAAATTTCTCTTTAGCTCAAGTCTCTACAGACGGACAGGGCTAGATTTACTAAGCTTGTCGTCCTGATCAAGAATATATACATTAAGGACTCTGTGTTCTAAATTTCAAATATCTAGCTCTAGCTTGCGCAAACGGATGGAGAGACGAACATGGCTAGATCAATCACCAGACCAATAAATTTAATATGGAGTCTGCCTGTTTTGCTTGTTATGTGCTTTTTAACCAAAACATTTTAGCCCAAATTAAATTACATGTTTTCAATACGTTAACGGTGTAAAAATCTTTTGAAAATTGAATCGTTATGAATTTTTGAAAACCAAAATATATTATTCATATAAATACTTACCGTTGTGCAATATGCTCGAGACAGACCAATTTTAAAATGCTCATCAGCTCATTTTCGGTAATACCCTTGCGTTTCATATCGTCACGAGTATCGGGATATATGATCTGATCACATAGGCTGCCAATGGACATATATGGTCGCTGGGGTATATAGAACATGCAGGGTTTGTTTTCAACGGGACGGGGAATGTGCAGCTCGCCGGCATATATGGGCCAGAGACCACTTAAGATACGAAACAAGCTGGACTTGCCGCAGCCATTTGGGCCAGTTATCAATAAATGAACACCCGGCTCAATACACAGGGTTAAACTTGGAACAACAATATCACAGTTGGGTGTTACGACAGGCACGGCTCGAAGACTGATAGACATGTTGCCGGGATCATCAATATATATAATACGTCCCTTGGCAATGGGCTTGCCGTCACGGAACTCAATGATGCCATTTATTTCCTCATTATCAATGACCGTAGCTTTGCTGTAAATGCCTTGAGCGGTCTCTTCGAAAACATCTAGCATGCCAGCTACTCGATATGTATAGCCGGCCAATGCTACAATTTCCTTGTAGGAGGACATTAAACGCTCTATGGCATCTGCTGCCGATATAAGCAGATTTCTGGCCGTCGTCAGGTATTGGGTACGCTCACTAACACTTGAATCATTTATTTCGATAGACTTATTATTGAATGTCGATGGTGATGTCGATGGAGACACAGTTGATCCCGTTAATATTGGCAGTGAAACCATCACCATGCCAGTGCCGGACCAGACATATTTCATAAAGAATTGCTCTAGCATTATAAACCAAAGTTTTTGACTAAATATGTTATTCATTTGGTTAACAAGGCGATTGTAGGCTTGCCTTAGCTGCTGTAGCTCAACCTAGTTGTTAAATAATAAACAAAAATTAATTCAGTCTTCTGTCTTCAGTCTTATACATATATCACTAATTAGACAGACAATCATTCATACAGTAATAAATAATATATAATACATTTGTATGAATTCTTGTTTTACTCACTTTATGTCCGCTATAGAACGCGATTTCTTCTGCATTTGTTATGATGCGTGAATGGATGTGCCTGAGATACCCATATCGATTTGCTTCTTCTGATACCAGCTGCCCAAATTTAGGAGACACAATACGCAAAATATGAGCGGTAAGCGCAATAACGCTCACTGATAGCGCGGGCCCTTTAAATATATATAGATAAACAAAGTTATTGGAAAAAATTAAGTATTGAGATATGATAATTGCCTGATAAAATATTGGCTTTCATCTTTCTGGAGGAGCGCATTAATGCCAAGCCAATCAACATTAGATCGAAGCAAGGTTTGGTCAAACTGCTATATAAATGTGCTACAGAGCTTGCAAATACTGAAATATCCTCCGTAAGTCTACAAGAACTCAAAAAGTAAGAACATTTTATTCATTATATAAATGATATAGATATATATTACCTGTGATCGGCATTTTCGATGCGTCCGTCCAGGTTGGATACTCGATAGTAGTTTTGATTCTTGAAGTACAGGCGATAAGAATGACGCACCAACCGAGTTCTGTTCGAAGGTATAAATATTAATAAGTATATATCTATCTGTCTAAATAAATATATATAAATTTTATGTTCGGCATTCGAATATGTCTAAGGGTACGAGAGGAAATGGGTTAAGCATCATCCAGATGAGTAACAAGGAACCAGCAGGAAGGTGATCAGCGATCAAAACTGTAATTATAATTTATGCAGACCAAACTTTCGCTGGAAAACATGGCAAAAGATATAATGATCCATCTATAGACGAAGTGGCAATTGTCATAGTAGAATATAAGTTTTAAAGATATTGTTCTTCATAAGGAGAAACAACCAATTGTTAAATATCGCCGAAGCTGCACGTTGGGTAAATGATTTACAACATCCAGTTATATGTTGGGATGGTGCTGGTGGAGCAATGAATTTTTACGCGTACTGATTAACGATTCGGAGGACCGAGGACAATTATATTTTGAAATAGACTTTGTAGTTTTACCAGCACATTGTTTATTTGCATGAACCAATTACATCAGACCTTATCTGAAAAATACGTTCAGTAATTTCTTACAGTAATACATACAAGTAACATTGGAAAGTTAACTATTTTGCCATCTTCATAAAGAGGCAGTTCACGACAGATGCATTATGCTTAAAATGCAAAAGCATTTGTTCGTCATTACGGTCGTTCAGACGTATTTGCCACATTAAGGGCAATTCAAATTGGCACAAAATACAGCAACTGTAACTTCCGCCACATGCGCATACACTAATCTGATTTTACAATAAAAATAACTTCAAACGTTATTTAGAATGTGAAATACTCTGAGATATTGAGATCTCTTTTAGGGATGATTTTATATTTCTAGCGATATAGAAAGGTATTCTGAAATTATGATGATCAACATCCTAGATACTTCTTCACATTAACACTTGAGTGGAGGCAACCCAGAGTTACTTTGAGCGTGAGCAGAGTCGTTTGTTTACTTGTTCAGTAGTTTTTTACTTTTTATGCATATGCTTAGTTTTGTTTGCCACGGCAAATATACACGGCTGGATATAAAATTATTATACATATGTATATCAGAGGGCACATTGGAATGCACAATGCTCAAAATGAGTTGAGTGAAGTTGAGTGCGCAGCCGAAGTTTTTTGTGCGCTCCTGTAACTCAGCTACCACAACTTTCAAGCCAGAAAAAACGAAATGAATGAGCGACGTGTGCGTGTGCAATTCCAAACCGACGCGTTAGCGAAGTGTGACCGCTTCGGCATGTCGCCTTCGACTTTTTTTCTTTGTCTATTGCTTACAGTGTTGGCAATTCCACTTTTTTCCCCGTCAGATCTGGCTTTTTATACCCTGAACCCATTGAAAATAGGAAATCAGGGTATAATGTTTTTGTGAAAAGTATGTAACAGGCAGAAGGAGGCGTGGCAGACCCCATAAGTATATATATTATTGATCAAGGAGACGAGCTGAGTCGGCATAGCCATGTCCGTCTGTCCGTCCGTCTGTCTGTCCGTCCATATGAACGCAGTGATCTCGTAAACCACAAAAGCTAGAGATCTGAAATTTGAAATGTATAGTCGTGTATACCATACGCAGTACGAGTTTATCATTTTTTTCGATAACTCATCCCATTTCCTTATTATCGATAGTAATAATAATAATAATAAATCGATAATTTTGCTTCGTTTTTGAGGCGTAACTTACATACCGTTATAGCTAGACCATCTAGAAGCAAACTTATTCAACAAATAAGTTTCCATAATATTGGCCATACTGTAGCGCAAGCGCAGCCCAGAGCATTCGTTACGTAAATTGCGCAGTTAGCAGAGCATGTGCTTATGCGGGCGTCTGTATGTGTGTGTGTGTGTGTATGTATGTGTTGTTTGTATATGCATATGTACATATGTACATACATATGTATACATAAAATAAGCGTAAAGTGATTGGAATATCAGATCTTCGCAGGGTTCAGGGTATCTCCTAATCGAGCAGTTTCGACTAGAGTACTCTTACTTGTTTAAAAGTCCGATTGCGGGAAAATTTGGATAAAATGTATTTGTTTTAAAATGTGGAAAAGCTGTTTTCAGCTTTATTGGAGTTGGATGTTGGAATCAACAAAAAAAAAGGTCAACTGAGTCAAAGTGTATTGTATTGCCCTTAACATTGCTTTCAGCATTTTCTGGATTCGTTTTCCGCCAAATTATGCGTGTTGAAACTTGTTGGCAACAGTGATTGCTTATGACTGCCTGAATAACTCGACTGTCTTCGCCTTCGCCGAATTTTTCAGTCCGTTCTACGACTAATTTATTCTCACTGATCGCGCTGAGTGCCGTATGCTGTGAGACACGGCGCGCACTCATATTGATACAAATTCAATTCATTGTGCGCCTCGCACTCACTCAATTCAATTCGAGTGAACGCATTTGACAACATGTTGTGAGTGAAGACATGCAACCCGCTATTATATATGTATACATACGTATGTATATATATATACATATGTATAGGCTCCAAAACTACTGGACCGATTGAAAAAATGTGTTGACCATTTGAATCTTGCATTATCCCTGATATAACATCTAATATTTTCCAAAACGTTGGGTATGAGAACAGCGAAAATGTAACTAAAAGTGTGAAAAAATACCAAAAAAAACAATATTTTTATATTTATTTCTATATATAGGCATTTTATACCACACCAGTGTATAAATTCTCACAGAATTTAACAGTATTCAAAATTAAACAAGTAAGAAAACTCTAGCCGGTGGTGGGCAACTAGGACGTCCACTGCACCCTATCCGATCTGTATTTTAAAATATACGCAGCTATGTATTTATTAAAGCAGAAACATCGTGAGCTTATAAAATTAAATTTAAAAAAAAAATTTTTTTTGGAGCGGGTATCAAAAATGTAACAAAAACAAAATTGTATAAAATATTAATGAATCTACAATATATGAAAATTTGTAGAGGATTTTAATCGACAACATAAAAACGGGAATAGCTATCGAATTTTTGAAACAAACTTGACCGCGCGTGGTATACACGGACCTGTAGCTAGCTCCCTGATCAAGAATATATGTATATACTTTATGGGGTCTGCCAAGCCCCCTTCTGCCTGTTACATACATTTGATAGTTTAACAAAACCATTATACCCTGATTTCCCTTTTTCAATGGGTTCAGGGTATACACAAATTATTCAACAATAAAGTTCCCATAATACTTGTATAATACAGCACAGTTGATGCGTAAACAGCGCAGTTAGCAAAGCGCGTGCTCATGCGTGCGTGTGTATACATATGTGTATATACATATGTATAATACATATGTATATGTAAAAGAAGTATAGAATGTTTGGAATATCGAATATGACTAGAGCACTCTTACTTGTTTATCTTATATCTTAATAAAATGCAGGTCTGATGAACAAAATATAAGAACCTCTCAAGTCCGCGCAGTCCACTACGGAGCGTTTACAGCGGCTTAAATAACAAAATTTTAGAAATATACAAGCTTGCTCGAGGGAATTGGGCTCAGAGCGATCCCAACTCCTTCGTGATCTGAGAGTAAGACAACAGACGTCAATGACTAGAGATCGCAACCGAATCACAGTAACAGATTGGTTTTTGGATACGATCCACAAATTAATTATGCTTAGGGACACGAAAAAAATATCGATACATTTTAGTATCGAGTATATTCGTTATTGATACCGATATTTTATACTTGATACTTTTGTTTCGATATTTGTACTCAACAAGTATCTCTGGAGCGGTATCGAGTACAAAAAAATTGCCAAGGTTTCACCACTTTCTATCGACCCTTAAAAGAATGGGATGACATGAAAGTGGCATATCCAAAACTATACCATCTGGCCCAGATATATTTGGGAATTCCTGCGACATCTGTGCCCTCTGAACATTTGTCCTCTAAAGCTGGAAGTACTATTACAAAAACTCGCAACCGACTTTCACCGAAACGGCTTGACAAGCTGCTGTTCTTAGCCGATTTTACGGAGGAGGAGTGGGAAATTTAAAAATAATGTTTAAAAAAATACATAAAAATGTAACATGAATTAATAAACATTTGGCCCAAATATAAACTCGATACCTTGCTACATCGATTTTTTCGTCCCGATATTTTTATGAGTACGATGCTTTTCTTTTGATACTACTCATGAGTACATGATCGATACTTTACATTCGATATCGTGTCCCTAATTATACTGCACAGCCTGCTGTCCAAATCGGTGCTATGAATACTGCTCTAAGTATTCTGCCAAAAAATCTAATGGTATGTGCTGTGCTTCTGAAAAGGTTAGTCTCCCTAATATTCAGCATCCGCCACGGCCAATCAAAAGACTATTGACCAATAATAATCCACATTTTTTAACCAGCATTAACATTAACAACATTAGAAAAGAAAGATTTATGGCCAGTTTTAAAATAGAGGGACAAGTATCATCTTATAAGTAATCTTTTACCACCATTAGGCCAAACCCCACAATGCTTACAGATATGTTTAATTTCTGACGCAGATCAGCAGCTATCGTTGCGGTCAAGCATAGCTCCAATGCTAAAAATTAATTTAATTAATGAACTACAGAGCGCACTGAATAGCCACAATGTATACATACGAAGTTTTAAACAAAACTTAGAACGTAACTCTTGGGAAAATTTAAAGTTAATAATTATTCACTCCGATCGATTACCACAGACAAATGTACCTGGACAAATATAATAGTCCAGCTGTAAACGAGGAATCCGTTCTCTTAGTTGACGAAGAAATCGGTCAAAGAGATATAGTGCTACACGGCAGAGACGAAGTATCTGTGTTACATCGACCCCCAATGGGGGAAGACGATTATTAATTGACCATTCCTTAACAAGATACACCGCGTAACAAAACTGAGTCCTTCATGCAATTTTATGCATTTAATTTGATGATTAAAGCTAACTGTTTTAATCAACTACATTATTACAGGAACTTATTTGGTCAATATATTGTCGATATGATGGCGGATAATGATATCAGAAAGATTACATATGCCATAATCAACAGAGACTAAGGGCTGATGAATACAGTCATCTCAGAGAGGCTTTAAATCACGACGCAAATATCGTTCAAACCGTAATCTTGCCATCTCCATTCACTGGTTCTCGGCTGTATCTACATGAAAAAAGTCTAGATGCGATGACTCATGTCCGAAACTATGGGAGACCAGGTTTGTTTTTAATTTTTACGTGTACCCCCGAATGGCCTGAAATTAAAGCGAAACTATTATCTGATCTTATCGGTCTTTCGATCGTCATGACATAATTTTAAATGAATTTCATTTAAAGATGATGAAACTCAACAAATTGTTCACCAAAAACGAAATTTTCGGAAAAGTGAAATGTTACATGTGTGTAAAAGTAGATAATTTTAGACATTTTTGCTAAGGTCGGGCCTTTAGTATTTATATAAAAGTACTTACCGAAATGCTAACGATAGCTTACTCTCCAGAAATCGTATCATTGAATTGATAAATGTCGCTGGTATCGCAATTCCAAACCATTTTAATAAAACGAGTGCAAACTGTTTGACATCCTTGCGTACGATAAACTTTACAATCGCTCCTTCCAAAGCTGCCACATAAATGCTGAGGAATGTCCGGGAGATGAGACACAAGGTATGGACAGTTAGTAGACCGGTCTCATAGCATAATTTCTGCGGTATCATTATCCTAACCAACATGCCGAGTTGCTTCAGAAACTCCTTGTTCAGGCCCGGTTCGATCATTTGCTTATTTTTCTGCTTCTTTTTCAATTGCTTTTCTACTAGCAGCTTCTCTGCCTCGGCCAGCTTAAGGTCTTCGTCCAATCCATCAATCTCTGAAGGTGTAAGCGCACCCGCATTCGTCTTTTTGTGCTTAATACATTGGGCATTTCGTATATATGGTAGAGTTACCTTAATGGTTAATGCAAATAGTGCGGTACCCACTAGGGCGTAACTGAACGCTTGCTTTGGCAGTCCAGACTGTTCATATTTTTCCGCTATACGGCCAATATATTTGGAAAACACTGTCATATTTACATTTATCCTATATCTATATGTTTATTGAATCGTGGAATAGATAGGTATATATCTTTCTATATAAAAAACTCCAGATTTTATACTGAAAATATATACAAATAACATTTGTTTTGTCAAATATTTGTCAAGGTTGAATATTAAGAATATTATTATTATTCCATACTTCAAATTATATACATATGTACATAAGTATATAAGTATAACTTCAAATTTTACAATTATTATGAAGAGTTCGAATTTTGGAACGCTCAAAATATTTAAACACCCGTCTTTTATGTCACATGAACGCAAAAACTTTTCAATAAATTTGGTTATATATGTGGAATCAAAGGTCATCGCCACTCTATTCTTCCATACAGAATAATGTACAAGGATTATTGCCCATGCGTATGCCAAAGGTGTCGATTAACTCGTAATCTCAATAAAACTGAGAAATTAAATGGACTTGACGACTCTTTTATAATGGGTTCTCAGTTCTGTTCTGTTCACTAACCTTTATTTTTCAAGGCTTTATTCACGCTAACTGACTTTTATATATACATACATATATTTATATATAAAAAAGCACTAGAATTATCAAATAACCCATTCTGATAAGTTTTAAGAATTTGTAAACTCAAATTAGACTAATCAATGAAGCTGATAACGAACTTGAATTAGATTAGCTGTAAAAAGTCGAATAATCTTTGTCTTTATGTAGTGTATTTATTAAAACAGAAAAGTGTGAAACCTTATAAAAGACATTCACGATCAAATAGCAAAATTGTAAAACAAGTAAGAGTGCTCTAGACGACACTGCTCGACTAAGAGATACCCTGAACCCTGGGAAGATGCGATATTCAAATCATTTTACGCTTCTTTTATATATACATATATACAAAAAACACATATACACACACACACACACACATGTACACGCACGCAAAAGCACTTGCTCTACTACTGCGCAGTTTACGCAGCGACTGCGCGTGGGCAGCGCTTGGGCTGCAGTATAGGCCATATTATGGAAACTTATTTGTTTTGCTTCTAGATGGACTTTCGTAACCAAACTTCTAAGGCGTGCTAATGACATTCATATGTACATATGTATTTGCCAAAGTAAAAATCTCTACTATTTGAAATATGTTTTTTTCAAATTATGGGAAAATCCAAAAATTACAAAATGTCTATATTCATTACACGGATATACATGGAAAATCTGAAATCTATAGCTAAAACGGTATTCAAGTTACGCTTGAAAAACAAAGCAAAATTATCGATATTCATCGATAATAAGGAAATGGGATGAGTTATTGAAAAAAAATGATAAATTTGTACTGCGTAGGGTATACACGAGTATACATTTCAAATTTCAGATCTCTAGCTTTTGTGGTTTACGAGATCGCTGCGTTCACACGGACGGACGGACAGACGGACATGGCTATATCGACTCAGTTTGTCGAGCTGATCAAGTATATATATACTTTATGAGGTCTGCCACGACTCCTTCTGCCTGTTACATACATTTTCACAAAAACATTATACCCTGATTTCCCATTTTCAATGGGTTCAGGGTATAACAAGTAAGAAAACTCTAATCGGGGGTACCCGACTAGGAGATCCCCTGAACCCCGTCCAATCTGCGTTTTTAAATACATATATTCCGTATCTTGTATACATTACAAACTCATACAAAATTTAAATAAATTGCCAATCTTGCACTTTCACAATCAAATTGCATGTTTGTCAAAAAAGTAGTTTTTTTTTTTTTTTAAATAATAGTAATAATAATTTAATAAAAGAAAAAAAGAAAAAATTAAGAAAATACGACATTTCCGCAGCTGGAGTCGAACGAACATCACCTGACCTCAACCGCCATTGTGTGTGTGAAAAAAAACAATTAAAAATATTTGACATCGGCGGGGTTTGAACCCAGACCTGCAAGGCACGTCGTGCCTCGCTTCTATCAACACTGCCACCGCACTGCTTAAGTAAACAGTAGCGAATTCGAAACTAAAGTCAGCTAAGAATTATAACAAAATTCGAGCAGTCAGCTGTAATTGTTGTGATTCTTAGAACAGACAAGAATGCTCGCATTCGAATGTCTCAATGTATGTGTGCACATGTATTGAAAAAATGAAAACAGGGGTGAGTTTCTGGTCACATGTTGCAATTGACAAAACTTTTTGTTTAATTACTTCTGTGATACTTAATGGATTTCAATGAAATTTTCAGCGTATGACCTACATATTATATTGAATATCTTGCAGTTGTATAAAATCGCAAACTCATTCACATATTGGCTATATTTGCAACTAACCTTTAATTTGAAAATTTTTGAAAAATTTTGAACCAATATCCAAAATATAACAAAAACCGAAATTGTATAAAATATAAATGAAACTAAATGCAAAATTTGGAGACTCTAGCTTCAAACATGTACGAGATATAATTTATTAACTTCATTTCGATAAGGTTTTTAATCGATAACAAAAGAACGGGAAAAGTTATCGATTTTTTAAAACAAACTCGATATGCGCGTGCTATACAGGGACTTCCAAAAAAATTTCAAGTCTCTAGCTCTTATATGTTCTGATATCGACGCGTTCATACATACGGACAGACGGACAGACAGACAGACGGACAGGGCTAAATCGGCTCAGCTCGTCTCCCTGATCAAGAATATATATACTTTATGGGGTCTGCCACGCCCCCTTCTGCCTGTTACATACATTTGACAGCTTAACAAAAATATTATACCCTGATTTCCCATTTTCAATGGGTTCAGGGTATAACAAGTAAGAGTGCTCTAGTCGAGACTGTTCGACTAAGAGATACCCTAAATCCTGCGAAGATGCGATATTCAAATCACTTTACGTTCCTTTTATATGTATGTATACACATACATATGTACATTACAAATAACTCATACACACACACATGCACACATACATATGCTAACTGCGCAGTTTACGCAACGACTGCAGTTGGGCTGCAGTATGGGCTGTATTATGAAAACTTATTTATTGAATAGTTTTCTTCTAAAAGGGCTTTGGTAGTCAAACTTTTAGACCGTAAAAATTACATTCACATGTATGTACTTGCCAAAGCACAAGTCTCTAATATTTGAAATAGGGTGCGGTAGCACATGGGCTGTGTTATATGCAAGCCACATTTTACCAAATATGGGCAGAATGCTTAGGGTCGTTGTCGAGCTTGTTAGTTTTAGCTTTTCGGCACTTTTTATACCCTGAACCCATTGCAAATGGGAAATTAGGGTATAATGTTTTTGTGAAAATGTATGTAACACGCAGAAGGAGACATAATATATACTTGATCAAGAACATATATATTTGATGGGGTCTGCACGCCTCTTTTTCCTGTTACATACATTCAGAGCTGTTAAAAATTCCATTTGAATGGAAATGCAAAATGGGTTTTCAAAAAAGGTATTCGAATGTAAAATGCAAAATAGGTATTTTGAAAATGGTTTTTTCAAATAAAATAATAATAATAAAATAAAATAATAAAAAAAAGCCCATCTGAATGTAAATGCAAAATAGTTTTTAAAAAAAGCCATCGAAATGCAAAATGCAAAATACCTATTTTGCATTTGCCATTTACATTTTAAATGCTTCCATTTCAAATAATTCCATTCAAATGGAATTTTTAACAGCTCTGCATACATTTTAACAAAACAATGATACACTGATTTTCTATTTTCAATGAGTTCAGGGTATAAAGAACTCCAAAGTATAGTGTACCAATAGTGTCGTCGCTCCGAAAGAAAAAAGTTGCTGCAGTAGGAAGACATTATTGGTACACTGTATACTTTGGAGTTGTTTATATGGAGTTCTTTGTATGTAAAAGGAATATGATACGCATATATACATATGTATGTATGTATGTATATACATATATATTGTTGTATCGCTCTTATGTATGTATGTCGGCTTCCAAGCTGAGACTGGTGTGCACTTGATTCGATTCGGCTGTGGGTATTAAACAGAATAGAAATATGTATATGTACATATGTATGTATGTATGTATATACATATGTATATATATATAATATATAAATACATATAGTGGAAGTGACAGGATCCATAAGACCTAATATGTAACGCCCTCCACAAGGATATTATGAAGAGTAAGAGTGATCCAGTATACCTGTATGCATCCATGTATATATGTATGTATGTATGTACATACCCAAAAGCACGTGCACACACATATTCAAGCCACAAGGAACCTTGGATTTGTGGTTGCGAGATCACTCCGTTCATACGGCGGACGGCGAATAAAACATACACACATATCCTATCATCCCATTTACAATGGGTTTATTGACTTCAAAGATATGTCCATACATATGTATGTATATTCATGTTTTGCAAAAGGAATGTACGTACACATGTACATAAGTATTTATTTCGATGCCATGAATGTTTATTAGTATTTTGTTCATGAGAGAGACATGCGTGATGCGAAACTTATAGCAGTCAGCTTTTTATTATGCTCGAACAGCTGATTAGTAACACATACGCTTGGTGTATTTTTGCTTGATGGTATTAGTTTTGCACTTTGTTTTCACATTTTCTCTATGCACCATTATTCGTATTTCTCGATTACAAAATATTTGATTGCGAAAAGCTTTAATGACAACGCAAACAGAAAAATAAAGCGAAACAATGCGCAACTAAAACACCTTAAGAACTTCAATTAAACAACAATAAGCCAGTTGGAAAATAGGCCATTGTTTTAATCAACACATATTTAACAAAAATAACCATGACAATTACAATAAGAAATATAATAGTTATCAAAAAATTATTTTTAAAATTCTGTCATGCATAGCAACGCAAAAAAAACACGACCGAACAGCACGAAAGTTTAAAGCTTAATGTTGTATGTATGTATGTACTTTCTACGAACTAGCTTAGTTTTTCAGTTTTGTTTTGCTGCTACAATAAAAAAGATAAATACATTCCTACATACATATGTATGTATGTACATGTATGCATTTGTGTACCTATACATAATTGTATATAACGGGACATATACCAACTAAATTTAATGTTTATAAAATTTGTTAGTGTTCGATGTGCCTGCGATTTTTTAATGTAATGCAGTTTGCATATACATACATATGTACATACATAGTTACATTTGCTATACAATCTTATTTTGATCTACATATGTATGTACATACATATGTATGTATATAAATACATATGAATTTATATATGTACATCTATATGTATATATGTATATATAAATATTAGTAAGAGTAACTAAAAAATAGCTGTGTTGTTACCTGCGTATATGTGTACGTGTATGTGTGCATGTATAAATATGTGTGAGTATATATTTCGCTTTTACACTTAGAAATAATTCAGTGAATCAGAAACTGTTGGGTCTAAGCTGTAACACCGGATTTTCTGTACTGTATTGAAGTATCATTCCGAAAAAAATAATCAATTTAATAATCTTTAATCATATACATACATATACACATATGCATGTGTATATGCATAAACACACATTTATTTACATATGTACACAAGTATGTGTACATATTTAGACATACATATGTATAAGGCCATTAATGTATGTATGTATGATAATTTGATAATTAACAATATTTATTATACATATATATATATATATACATATATATATATATATATATATATATATATATATATATATATATATATATATATATATATATATATATATATATATATATATATAATTGTACATACCTACATACATAAAAGAGTTGTGCTTAAAATATGATTTACCCATTAGTCTTTTAATATTTATATTTTCAAAATTCAAAATTTGATTTACCCTTTTTCGCTATTATCATTACGCTTATTTGTAAAAATGTACATGATCGGACTTTGAAATAAACAAAAACCAGCACTTAGTGCAAAGGTTAATTTACTTTGATACTACAATAACACTACAAAAATGTATAACAAAGTCCACAGTCAAAGTAAATATATATGTACATATATACATATGTATGTATTTATTTGACAACACTTATCAAACAAAAAACGTTTTAACTGAAAAATAGAGGAATAATAATAAATAATAAATTGGCATATAGTTATATATTTTCTTAAATACTTAATACAAATATACACTGCATAATATTCGCTTTGCACTCATTTAAGAAGTGTGTATAGATTATTTTATTTAACAATTTAATTATCAGACCAGATACATAACATAACAGATTAACCTTTTTCCTTTATAGGTCTTCCCATATTCGGTTACCTTGATATTCTGTACGTTTTATTGCGTGTTTCTTAAATTTGTAAATTTAATATACATAAATCAATTTTTTGCGAAAGTATACAATTTAAATTGATTTTCATTAGTTTGCAAAGGCAAAGACATGGATGATGATGGCAATAGCTCCGATTCTTCCGAGGTAAAGTAAAACTTTTGTATAACAAATATAAGTGGTCTCGTCGGGAGTGTCCGACTAAGAAATATGCTGAACCCTGCGTATAGCTGCCATTTTATTAGAATTTATCAAATTTAAGGCAAATAGAATACGTAATTAGTATATTCTGTGTACTAATTACATACCATGGTCTTTAAGTTATTTTTGAGGTGCTTGAATTGGGTGTTCAGGGTATCGTGCACTCCCGAATAGATTTTATAATATTACTTATTTTACATATAAGTATGTGTGTGTATATTACAATAATACATTACAAATATAAAAATAAATTCAGGAATTTTTTGATGCACGATCCGAGCAATTGGATTTAACACCATCAGAAATGGACCTCAAAACTGCCCTGAAGGAGGGAAAACTGGCCATCAATTATTTCTTTGATAACAGGTTTGAAGAGGCTCGAGCACTGTTAAAACCTTTTGCTGGATCAAGTCTTTATCATTCAATGGGCACTGCAGTGTTTGCATTTCTTGAGGCAATGCTTACTTTTGAGCACATTGATGAGGCATCAGCAGAGCTCAAGAAGTGCGTGGACCTCTGCCAACGTTTTCGAAAAAAAAACACTCTAACGGAAGCAATTGGCAATACGTTCAAAAAAGTATTATCCTTACAATGAAATGTTATAAATATATATGTACATATATAACAAAGATAATTTTTAGAAAAACTTCAACACATTCACAGACCTGGAGTGCCACGCAGAGCTCTGTATGGCCGAAGTTTTGCTGATGAGCGCTCTGCTCACCTTTATCGAGGACGAGAATCTCAGTGGGCTCATCCGAGGCAGCTTACAAGTCCGTCAATGCTATAATTGTTTTAGGTATTATCAAAAAAGACCACGAAAAAGTAAAAGAGTAAAAGAGAGAGAGAGAGAGAGAGAGAGCTACCAAAAATCTAGGTAAAATATTACTTTCAGATCTTGTGGACAAATAATGAAGCACCGCAATTGGGATGAAAGTTCAAAAAGTGTGAAAATTCATTTTAGAAGCGGAGTACATCTGGGAATCGGCACTTTTAACCTAATGATATCTATGCTGCCCATTCGCATTGTTAAGGTACTGCACTTTATTGGGTTCTCCACTAATAGGGTAAGCAACAAATAACGACGGAGTTTTACCCAGGCATATATTTTAAGTAACCTTATTTAGAGTGATGGCTTAAATGATCTGCACACAGGATACCAAGAGAATGGGCTACGGCAAATATTATGTGCACTATCTTTGCTGGGTTATCATTTAATGGTTGTACCCATGCTTAGCGTTAGACTTTCCATCAATGATCTGAACCTATGCGATGAGATACTGACAACCCAATTGGCCAAATATCCTAATGGTGTCTGGATGCTGTTCTTCAAGGGAAGATTTGAATTGATCCAGGGCCATTTAGATGCCGCCGAGATGTGGTATGTGCGTTCCTGGAAATCGCAGGATGCTTGGCCACAATTTCACTATTTGAGCTTTTGGGAACTGCTGTGGATCAATTGCATACAACAAAAGTGGAATGATGCTCAGTTTTATGCTGGCCAATTACTTGCGAAGAGTAACTGGTCGCGATCTATATATGCCTATCAGTTGGCTGTCATTAAATTAATGCTATGCCCCCAATCGGACGAAGACAAAAGCGAAATCGAAAAGTTAATGTTGGAAGTGCCGGCGTATAGGCAAAAAATTGCTGGCAAATCTTTGCCAATGGAAAAATTTATGGCTGGCCGTGCCATTCGATATAGGAGCCAGAATAATAGACTCGTCTTGCCCCTGATTGAGTTGATGTACCTATGGAATATGTTTAAATTTATTGGCAAAAACTACCAAATGGCTAATAACTTTCTACAAATCATCGATGCGGAATTCACCACGTTTGCCGAACCATCTACAGACTTATATTACGCGGATAATCGTGCACTTTGCCTTTTGCTACGTGGATCGTGTTATGTCCAAATGGGTAAATTAGCACTAGCTCTACAGTAAGTATTTCTCAATCATGATTTTAATATAAGAAAACGATCCTGTAATTCGGCATTCAGGGATTTTACTGAGTGCATTCATCAGAATGGAATTGTGGAAGACCACTTTATTATCCCGTACGCCTACGTGGAATCTGCACTTTGTCACGCAGGTAATGATCCGGCTCTGGCAATATCCATGCTGCAGGACACCAAGTACGAATAGCATATAAGATTTTTACTTACTATCAAATATTTATTATATATTTTGATTTAAGGAAGAAGTTCTCGAAATATGCATTGGAGTCGCGACTTCACTTTAGGATTCATATGGCTCTCATGGATCTTAATGGAAATTTTAATATCCACTAATAGTAATAAGAGCTGTAACCATATATACATATGTTATATGTTGTGTCCATTGGATGCCGAGGTATAATAAAGAAACGATGTTGAATAAAATCAAAGAGGCAGACTCTTTTATGAAGTGCCAACTAGGAGATACCTTGAAACCATTCCGATCTGTTGTGTTATCAGACGTATGTATTAATGTATTAATGCATACACACTCAGGCATACGAGGGCTGCTATTTATATTTCGGAAATTGGCAATACTAATGTCAATACAATACAATACAAAATGTCATTTTTTTTAGCACATACAGTGACGAACAAAATTATTGGCACAGCAAGCTTTTTAAACTTGATAGCCAATTTTTAAGTCTTTTTAAAAGATTTTTTGATAAAACAAAAAATTATCCAAATAAAATAGGGTATTTATTATATGAAACCAAAAATTTTTTTTAAAAACTTAAACGTAGAAATAATTAAAATTAAATAACTAAAACAACTCGTTAATTTCCCTGAACAAAATTATTGGCACACTTAGTATTTTATCGTTTTATTTTAACAATTTGACCGATTGGGCAACATTGTTTTGGCAAAATCCCCATCTGTTATATTCCGTTATTTAAAACTTAGCACATTTGCATTCCAATTTAAAAATTTTTGTGAGAATTGAGCTTATTTTTGGACTTTTCTTAAAAATGGCACCCAAAGAAAAAGAAACATCGGTAGCTCAGAGGAAAATTATCCTGCATTTGCACGATCAAGGCAAATCTTATGCAGAAATTGGAGAGATAATGGAAAGAAGCCGATTTACGATTTGAAGCATCGTGCAGCGCTTCAAAGGAGCCCGAAACCTGGAAAGTTCGAAACACACAGGCCGACCAAAGTTGTTGAACAGCCCTGAATGCAGGGAAATCGTTCGAAAGGTGAAAAAGAATCCAAAATATCATCAACACAGATTGCTGCTGAAGTTAAAAAAGAAATGGGGAAGGATGTGCACCCACGGTACGAAGAGTACTGCACGAGGCCAAATACAAAGCACGTGTGGCTAGACGAAAACCCTGTATCACAGATGTTAATAAAAAGAAGCGTTTGGACTACGCTAAGGAATTCATTAGCAAGCCAGCTGATTACTGGAATCAAGTGATGTTCTCAGATGAGAGCAAATTTAATATATTTCGATCGGACGGGCGCCAAACTGTTTGGAGAAAGCCGAATACTGCATTCGACAAAAACAACATTACGCCAACAGTTAAACATGGTGGTGGTGGGGTGATGGTCTGGGGTTGCATGTCTGCTGCGGGTGTGGGCGAGTTGGTATTTGTAGACGGTATTATGGACAAACATTTGTACTTAAATATTTTGAAGGATAACCTCAGAAAAAGTGCCGAAAAGCTACAACTACCAAGCTCGTTCACATTCCAACATGACAACGACCCCAAGCATTCTGCCCATATCGTTAAGATGTGGCTTGCATATCTTACCGCACATGTGCTACCGCACCCACCACAGTCTCCAGATCTTAATCTTATCTTAATCCAATCGAGCACTTGTGGGAAGAATTGGATAGACGCATCACCAAACGGGCTATTTCAAAAAAAGCAAAAAGAATGGCAACAATTTGGGGAAGAAATTACCAAAAAATTAGTTAATTCGATGCCAAACCGCTTATTAGCCGTAATAAAAGCTAAAGGCCTAAGCACAAAATATTAATTATAATTTTTAGTTAGTTTCTTAGATAATTTTTTATATTTTTGTAAGTTTTTTCTTAACTGTGCCAATAATTTTGTTCAGGGAAATTGACGAGTTGTTTTAGTTATTTAATTTAAATTAATTCTACGTTTAAGTTTTTAAAAAAAAATTTTTGGTTTCATATAATAAATACCCTATTTTATTTGGAAAATTTTTTGTTTTATCAAAAAATCTTTTAAAAAGACTTAAACATTGGCTATCAAGTTTAAAAAGCTTGCTGTGCCAATAATTTTGTTCGTCACTGTATATTTATACCCTGAACCTGAAGGAGACATGGCAGACCCCATAAAGTATATATATTCTTGATCAGCTCGACAAACTGAGTCGATATAGCCATGTCCGTCTGTCCGTCAGTCCGTGTGAACGCAGCGATCTCGCAAACCACAAAAGCTAGAGATCTGAAATTTGAAATGTATACTCGTGTATATCCTACGCAGTACGAGTTTATCATATTTTTTTCGATAACTCATCCCATTTCCTTATTATCGATAATAATCGATAACGTTTCTTCGTTTTTGAATACCGTTATAGCCATAGATTTCAAATTTACTGTGTATATCCGTGTAATGTGTACAATCATTTTACAATTTTTGGATTTCGGATACCACGCCCCCTTTCTCCACAAATTTGAAAAAAAGTATTGCAAATACTAGAGACTTGTGCTTTGACAATTACATACATATAAATGTCATTATTACGCTGTAAAAGTTTGATTACGAAAGTCTATCTGGAAGAAAACTAATTCAACAAATAGGTTTCCAAAATATAGCCCATTCTGCAGCCCAAGCGCTGCCCACGCGCAGTCGCTGCGTAAACTGCGCAGTAGCAGAGCAAGTGCTTGTGCTTGTGCGTTCGTGTGAATGTGTGTGTGTATGTGTTGTTTGTATATATGTATATATAAAAGAAGCGCAAAGTGATTTGAATATCGCATCTTCCCAGGGTTCAGGGTATCTCTTAGTCGAGCAGTCTCGACTAGAGCACTCTTACTTGTTTGACATGACTGTCACATAGAAGTATTGAACTTCATAGTCTCAGTTTAGGATTGCATTAAGTGCCTTTGAGATTTCGTTAAGTCTTAATTGAAATGGGTTGTTGATCTCAATTTTCCTATTTTCTGATTCTACTAGTTGACACTGTTTGAATTTTATTTGGTTCCAGCTGTCAAAATCTGGGATCCCTCCGATTGCCTTCAGGGCACTGCCTATCACTTTTATACTGTGGGCTTTCCTATGATGAACGTTAAGTGTGGCTATGTGTTGGAGGTCAGTCTTCACTATCTGTTTCATATGATCCTTGGATAGTTTGTCTATCAACTTTTATGTTTCGTCAGCGTAGGTCTCGTATGAGGTCAGATTTGTTGTATGTCCCATCTAACCGTATTCGTCCCAGATTGTTACGTATCCGTCTGTTATGGGTATGGAGTCCGAGTACATGTAATCGTTGAATCTAGATATCGCTTCGGTCCAAGTCATGGTTGTTATTGTTAAAGCTTTAAAATATTCTAACCTAAAGTAAGCTAATATTGTGAAGTTAATAAAATTGAAAAAATATATTTTTATACCCTGAACCCATTGAAAATGGGAAATCAGGGATAATGGTTTGGTTAAACTGTGAAATGCATGTAACAGGCAGAAGGGGGCGTGGCAGACCCCACAAAGTATATATATTCTTGATCAGGGAGACGAGCTGAGTTGTCCGACTTTCCGTCTGTCCGTATGTACGAACGCGTCGATCTCAGAACATATAAGAGCTAGAGACTTGAAATTTTTTTGGATGTCCCTGTATAGCACGCGCATATCGAGTTTCTTTTCAAAAATCGATAACTTTTTCCGTTTTATTGTTATCGATTAAAAGCCTTATCGAAATCAAGTTATTAAATTATATCTCGTACATCTTTCGAGCTAGAGTCTCCAAATTTTGTATTTAATTAATTTTATTCATTTATATTTTATACAATTACGATTTTTGTTATATTTTGAATACCGGCCACCTTGTAGCCTTGTGGACTACCCTGCCTTTTATAAGAACCGTCGTACCTAGATCCGCATCGGTGAATACGGGCGAGAGTTTATTTCACAGTCTCCTATTATATTTTAACCAAACTTATACCTTGGACCCTTTGCTTATTTTTCTGTTCTAATGTTTTTTCTTGTGCCGTTGTGATTCTATTTGTTGTTTTATTTGTGACCGAATGGACAGATCTATTGTATTTTATTGTTGCAAGAAAGTTATCATCGACAGTGTCTTCAATATGGTTTCCATTTTTTAGACAACGACTAACGCTGAACAGGGCTGAACAACTGTAAATTTTGAAAATTTATCAATGTAATTCAGAAAGTATTTCTTATTTGTGGAGTAGATGTACACAAATAATATTTCTCCAGCCTATGCTGGAATTGGTGTCTTTCCTATTTCTTGTCTTTTCGGGTACCGATCGTGTTTACTTATAGCGCAGCAATTTCTGTTGTTAAACGACCAATTTTTGGAAAGAAATAGTCCCTAAGTATTTGCTGGGCATTTTCCTGAGAAGTAGTATATTATTAGTTACCTCTGCGTTAACAACTTCTTGTAGAGTTTGTAAAAATTCGTTTTTATCGGAAAATCGTTTGACATTTCGGGTCTTTGTCTTAAACAAGACAAACTTGTGTTCTGAAATTGTGCTTTCCTCCAGTATGATCTGGTTTCGAAAGCAGTTGACTGGCTTGTCTGTCGACTCAATGTTATAGGATGACCGCCTTGATCGCCGCGACAGGCCCGAGCCGTTGACCTGACGAGTCTGTCGTAAGGTCGAATACTTTTTTAAAGTCAGCTTTAGCTGGTCCGGGCTTAACTCGAGTTTTACCCTTCTCAAGTGGTTGGCGCTAATTTTACCGTTCTCGCCTTTCAAGATCTCCAAATGGCGAATCCTGCGATAAAGCACCTGTAATAACTTGCTAACCCTAGAAATTATCTAAGGCTAAACAGGGTTTTTGGCGGTTGAAAATCGTTTATGGCTTGTACCTTGTCAGCCGATGCTTGGATTACACCTAGGGCGTTTTTTAGCCCAAAGGGAAGCTGATTCGCCATCTGTTCGGATTTTGGCGATGGTGTTTATGTTTTAGGGAAAGGGTTCGTTAAAGTAATTATTCCCAGTGAGCGTGGATATATGTTTTCATCGATCTTTATAGAAGCTTAACAGTAACTAACATGCCATTCTAGCTTTAAAACTGTAGACGATACAGTTTTTTCCGATTTACTACGCACCAATAGGCGTATATACATATGTATATTCGCCATATCTTTTTGATCTTGCGTTGTTAACGCGAGTATACGTTCCAAATTTCAACTCCCTAGAACTTCAACAAACAGGGTTTCTGACATATAATGCATTTTCCGATTTGCCACGCCCCTAGTAGGCGTATCGGGAAAATCTTGAGCAATCGCGGCGAAATGGTTATACTCATTTCACTTCACAACGCATCGATCTCAGAACCTACATATAAGAGCTAGACTCCTGTGGGTTCCTGTTTGTTTTAAAAATCGATATTGTTTTTGTTTGATATCGTTTTATTGTTATCGATTGGAAACCTTATCGAAATCAAGTTATTATATTATATCTCGTACATCTTTGGAGCTAGAGGCTCCAAAGTTTGTATTTACATTCATTTATATTTTATATATACATTTTGTTAAATTTAATTTTGAAAGCTTTAATTTTTGTGCCCTGAAATGGGAAATCAGGGTAAAATGTTTTTGTGAAAATGTATGTAACAGACAGAAGGAGGCGTGGCAGACCCCATAAAGTATACATATATATTCTTGATTTGATTTTGTTCTGTCCGTCTGTCCGTATGTATGAACGCGTCGAACATACAATTTTTTTTCTAGGTCCCCGTACAGCGCGCGCATATCAAGTTTGTTTTAAGAAATCGATAACTTTTCCTGTTTTATTGGTATCGATTATCGTGGATTATATGAATATATATTTTGGCAGACTTAGAAATTACTATGCTGTTGGACGCCAACGTCTCCTTCTGCCTGTTCATACATTTTAACAAAACCATTATACCCAGATTTCCAATTTTCAATGGGTTCAGAGTATATGGTAAAAGCAACTAAGAATGTTGCAGTCCATCCACCTACCGACGGCATAAACTCATTCACGGTCCAAAACCAGATGAACCTTTTTCTGTTAAAGAACTCAGAATGGAGCCTGCAGTAACTTAACTGATATATTTTGGAGCTCTAGTTCCAAAACTTTATATGTTATAGTTTTTCTAGGTGTCTATAGTAACGTAACTGTCTGTTTCTGGGGCTTAGGCTGAAAACTCAAAAACGGTCGGAAATTGCACAAACCAACTCGAGAATGAGTATAATGACCATGGATTATTGTATATATACATATGTACATATATACAAAAAAAAATGGAATCATGCCCACCCGACTAGAGCACCCATTATTTTTTTCTATGAAGTTTTCGTTTAATTTTGTTCTCTTTAAAAATCTCCAATAATTCAACAGTAAGAAACTAACAGCTGTTGTATAATCAATCAATTAAATAATCTGCTTCGTATTATCATATTTAAATAAATTAAAATGTTGTATAATAAATGTAGTTATTTTATTACAATATTAATTGTTTCATGTACATGCAGTTAATTATATGAATACATCTTTCTCTATTATGTAAGTAGTATAATAATAAGGGGAATACTTTCTTGTTTTTATTATTATCATATGGTAAAAATGTCTAGGGTTCATTTTGTTTATAATGTAGTGCTATAGTAGGATCAATATATATGCTTAGTATATAAATACTTCGTAATGGTGATGATACGTCATCCCTTAAAGCAGAAAAAATGAATATATCTATAAGGTTTTTTTTTTAAATTTATTTATTATTAATTGAATTTTACATTAAAATGCATAAGCCTTATCTAATCAGTACTATTTGCGTTAAGAATTAACAATTTGTGTGATACCCTATTTTTTTTTTTTTTTTTTTTTTTTGAAAGCCGTTGTGTAATTTTATACATCATAATAATAATGCAGTAAGCATATATTGGTTGATCGGAAATCATGTCCTAATATTATAAGATCGGAAATTTATTATCTCTATTGAAATACTTAATACTAATGCGCTTTCTCGTGTGTTTGAATGTATATGTATTTTGTAAAAGAGCAATTTCTTTGTATTATAGAATTTTTACTTAAACTAGAAATGTTTAGTTATTAGAGCACCTCTGTACGCGTTGAAGCCAGCCTTCAAAACTTGCGATTGAGAATAGTAGTATACTAATACAATTCTACATATGTATTAAATATTGACCGACAGTTTTATATTTTCTAGAAAAACATGGCAATTGGTTTAAATTTAACATATTGATATATATATATATATATATATATATATATATATATATATATATATATATATATATATATATATATATATATATATTGAATTTGTAATAATAAAAACTATGGGTGAAGCTCTTAAAAAATAAAAAGAATTTTAAAATTTATTAAAACACAAATGAGTGAAATTTAAATTTAGTCGTTATTTTATACTCATTCAAAAAGTGAATGGCGTGACAAGCAAATCTATTTTTTTAAGTTTTAGAGCTAGAAACTAAAAACTTAGGTTTCTGTTGGCATCGTCTATTAATTTACCAAAAATTATATATGGATGCCTTGCAGCTCGAGCTCTAAAATGGGGAAGTTACTACAGACACCTTCATAACTTTACCAAAAAAGATTCAACTGTTTTTCGACCGTGAATGAGTATTATGCAGTCGGTAGCGCTCGAATGAAATTCTTACATGATTTAAATTGAAATTGCAAAAAAAAATTGTTAGCATTCAATAATAATATTTGTTTAATCCTTATTTGTATTTTTAGCTTACTTTTAATGTATACTATATCAGTTAATAAAAGAATCTTATGAGTGATGACATTATTAACATTACATGTAACTACCTAAGACTCATTTTTTTCAACTGCCATGAAATAATTTATGTTGCATTTTTAAGCTGCTCTTAAATTCACATATAAATTCTCATATATATATATATATATATATATATATATATATATATATATATATATATATATATATATATATATATATATATATATATATATATATATATATATATATATATATATAAATATATATATTATATTATATTATATATATATGTGCGTGTGTAGCTGATTTTCTTAAATTCTGCAAATATATATTACAGTATTTACACAAGAAACAATAATAAATATTGATCATTCACAATTGTATTCGAGCTCTGCAATTTGTAGGAATATGAATACAGTTATAAAAGTTATCTTTTTTGTTTACATTTTAGTATTGTGTATTTAATTTGTGTGTATGTATTTAAGTATGTATTTATATATGTATATATGTATGTTATGTAATGTATGTATTAATATGTATATCACAAGTTTGAAGAGAGTAGAAAGTGACGAATTAACTACAATTGGCAGTAAGTGACGGCGGCGGCGACGACGGCGGTCGATTATATATATATATATATATTATATCTAGTGCATTTGTTTAGCAGTCGATGCCATTAACATTACTGCAAATTAGAGATACGCTGCGACTTGGCTGATTAACCCCATTCGTTGGTTTATTATGACTGACTTCCGCTTGCTCTTCATTGGCGCCCCGAAAGCGCAGGAAACCCTGATCAGCAACAATCATGCTATCCGATGCGCATGACGGTGATTCGGCATCACCTGTCAATGTTGAAACATTTGCCTTTAGACCGCTGCTGCCAAGTCCACTGTGCTCCTGCAGGTTGTTGTGTTGTAGATGCTGATGATTGGATGATGTTTTTGTATTATTTTGTACATGCAGGTGTGGAGTTTTGTTTGTTGTAATGCTGTTATCGCTTGCTATACAATAGCCATGCTCATTATTACTTATCAAGTTGGTGCACTCGACATTACTGCCCGATATTATATCCTCATCTTCCTCATCATCTTCTTCAGAATTGTTATGATTGTAATGTTGCTGCGGATGGTGATGTAGTTGTTGCGGTTGTTTCATTTGATGTTGCTTTAGCGCCAATTCATTACAAGTGCTCGGAGCTAACTCAAAATTATTCGATGGTAATGTTCTATTATTGATGGTGTTCATATTACGCCCACTCCTTTGAAAATAATGCGAACGTTCGGTGTGTGCTAAGGTCTGGGCACCATTCACTCGTTTAATGCCGGGCATAACAGCGATTGCACGACCAGGGCCTGGGCCAGAACCAGGACCATTTGCTATACTGATGGTCCCACCTTGACCAGCAACCGTTGTCGAACCGGTAGCAATATTGTTTAATGTACCGCTCTTCCGCACACCATTGTAATAACCACCAATCTCATATGAATTATAGCTGGTATAACGTATACCAGTTGATGAGGAACATGAATTTGTTGAATTTGAGCTACGTCGTTCTGGATTTTCATTTGTCGCATCGAGCTGACTGCTATTATTATGTTTTCTATCCCGGCTCTTTGTGAGCTTGCGCCCCTCTTTCTCCCTCTCTGACCAGCATTCATCAGTCGGATGTGAGCTACTGCCAATAGATTTCTCTTTGAAAACGGGCCGCTCAAAATTATTAAACTCATAGCTGGAGTTCTCTTGTAGTGGCTCTGAATAACAGCTATCGCTCTGCAATAGCAGCATTTGCTGTTGCGATGTACCGGATGAGCCGGACCCAGAACCCGATCCAGATGCTGATCCTGAGCTAACAGTATTTTTGGCTAAATTTTGCATTGCTCCAACTCCGACCCCACCGACAGCACCTGTTGAACTAGTGCGTAAATCGAAATTTGGATTCTCGTAATGATCCGTTGTGGCATCGGTCATATAATCCGCGCTCATATATGACGCCGGTTCATGCGCACGCATATTATGATGATGATTATGTTGAATATGATGATATCTCGATGTCTGTGGGCCATACTCGGCTGTAATATTATGATTGATGGCACTCCTTATTGAGCCAGTATCGTAAGGTCTCTGATACATAGGTTCTTGGAGCTGATACTCGGTGCCAGCGCCACTTGGAGACGCCGGCGATGGCCCAGCCAACGAGTTTAGCGCATAGCTATCATCATAGATAAGCTTACCCGTACGCATTGTGTACGTATGTAAATTAGTGTTTGCATTACAAATAGCTGGATAATCGGTTTCGAACTGTTCCTGGCTGGAGCTGGATGTGCAAGGCAAGAAGAAGTTTGCCACATTTGAATGTGAGTTGTGATGGGCAGCAGCAGCAGAAGCATGTTTTTCTCTGATTACACTGCCGGTGGCATTGGCACTACCAAAGCCACCAGTAGCTTGGCCAACCATACGAACATCGCTATTAATGGATATGGCGGCATTAACATTGCTGACAACGCTGGTCTTTAGGCCCGTCACCCAGGATATTAGTGTTATTATTGCAATCTCGATCAGACGTATTGAAAACTGATAGCCCCACTGCATCCAATCAATTTCAATATTCGCCTGGCTCATTAGAGGACGCGCCGCTGAGATACAAACAGCTCCAAAGATTTGTAGAGCAGCTAATAAAACAAAGAGCAAGGCTGTTGCGATTGTGATATGAATGGCATAGGACAAATTTTGATAGCCATGTATATAGTTTTGGGATTTGCTTCTTAGTATACGCTTTAGAATACGATATAAATATAAATACAGTAGTCCCAAACTAAAGCAAATGAAAATATATATTATTTGGCATATCAGTGAAAGAACACGAGGAGGTGGCGGATTGGCCAAACTGCTCGATGGGCTAGCTGAAAACGGTAATTGCGACTCTTGTAGCAATTGTTGGTGCTGTTGCTGATGCTGTTGTTGACGACGAAAGTATTGGTGCTGCTGCTGTTGCTGATAGTACATATGATGGTTTTGCAGTGTATACGATTCGACATAATGTAAAGTAATGCACAGTCCAACATGAACACCACAGCCGACAACGACAGTCAGTGGCCGGACTAGCGCTGAATATCGATTATTTTTGTGATTGAGAGACTTGAGAAATAGAAACAGTATAAGCACTGCAAATGCAACGGTCAAGAATGTTGATGGCAAATTCAACAGAAGCTCTGCGGCAAATATTGGAAATGTTCCATGAATATTATATGCATCAACGCACAAATAAATTATGCGCATTATACAAATTGCAATTAGTATAAGTTGTATATAAACAAAATATGATTGTGCAAATAGATGTGTTAATTTGTTATAGGTGACAAGCTTGTAAAGTGAATAGACTGCTAATATGGTGAATAGAACTACTGACAGATATATATGTATGTTCCATGCCCACGTCCATGTGGTATGTGCAGATGCCGCTGCAGCAGCAGCAGCGCCCACAGCATCTTCTTCCCTAGTGGCGACTCCACCTGTGCCAGCATCTTGGTCAGATTTCCCTGCTGCTGAATTGCTTTTCAAAGTTGGCCTTACGTTTGTTGTTGCCGACGCTGACGTAAACGATGTAGCAGCTGCTTCACCAATAGCAGCTGCAGCGGATGGTGTGGTAACTGCTGCCTGACTAGCATTACTTTCAAACGGATCTCTTGCAGCAGCAGCATTTTTTAAGTCCAATTGTCCAGGCGACTGTTTACTCTTATTTATATTTGGACTGGTAGCGGAAGATGTACCATTATCATCAGTCATACTACTTCTGCTGCTACTACTGTCCTTTGCAGTTTCAACGTTATCAACTGAAACAATTGGTGACGCTGGTAGCTGATGATAGGTGACCATGGGACGCTGTGTCACATGGCGCAACAAAACGGCAGGAATGTCACCTTTCTTACCATTTGATCCCAGTATACGTCTGATATTTGGCAATACTTCCTGTCTTTTATTTGAATTTTCCTTGCCATTTGAAGTGCCCACATCTTGTGTTTTACGATTGTTAGCATTGTAATTATTATGATCAGATTCTTCAACTGCAACTGCATCATTTGCATTGCGTGACGGTGTATTGAGTGATTTTTTACGATCGCCGGCAACATCAAATGCTTCCTGCATGCTGGTCGCGACGAGTGGCTTTTTCGGCTCCACGGCACTGTTGAGGTAACTGTCGTTTGAATTATGATTTGAATTACCATCTCCGTTACCAATCGATGTAGCTAGATCGGGCGGACGAAATGGTATCCTTTCATGGCCAGGCATCAAGCTAGGTGGCGGTATTGGACGCCTGTTATTAAACGGCACTGTATTCGATATAAGACCTTCGTTATTGGTGCCCCGTAATGTGGGTTTGTCGGCGAATGGATTTTGATATTCCGGCGGCAATGGCGGAGTAAAGAATGATCTTGATGGTGGCGAATATGACGGGATATCTCCAGGGTACATTGGTATGGTTGGCTGACCGCTAGCTTTCTTTAGTAAGTTAGGAACTAAAAAAAAAAAAATGTCAATACCACGATAGTTCACATTTAAATTCATTTCAAAACTAATATAATTACTTGATGGCATTGGCGTTGAATTGTACGGCATCGTATACCGATGGCGATCTTTATCATGACTGCTGCTGCTGTGATGACGATTTGGATTCGGATAGGTGGGATTATTATTACTTTTTAATATATCAGCGTTTGGAGCTGAAGTTGGCAGTGCATGATCTCGTTCCAAGTCTAACTCATAGTTTCTTTGGCGAACTCCGTTGTTCTGGGCTTGATTCGCTGATTGGTATCTATAAAATTGAAATAAATAATTAATCACGATCTAACCTCCAATTTAATTAGCTAAGAATCCAATTAAGGAGCTAGAGTATCAAATTACATTTAGTTTCATTTATATTTTATACAATTTTGATTTTTATTACATTTCGGATACTGGTTTAAAATTTGGAATTTGCTGGAAATTTCATTTAAATCCATTAAGTATCACAGAAGTTATTAAACAAAACATTTGATGGAACAACATATGACCAGCAGCGTAGGCAGTGACGCATTTTTTCTATGTATGTATACATATGCACACATTTATTGAGACATTCAAACGCGAGCAGTCTTGTCTGTTCTAAGAATCACAACCCTTGTAACTGATACTGCTTGAATTTTGTTATAATTCTTAGCTGCCTTTAGTTTCGAATTTGCTACTGATTGTTCAAGCAGTGAAGTGATAGAAGTGGGGCGCGATTTTCACAGATTTTCATTCATCTTCTATGTGATAAACTGTAGCTCCCAAGTTCCATAAAACGATGTGGCTTCCCAATACAATTACGCCACCTGCATATGTATGATGGTGACTTTAAAAGCATTCGTCGTTTCGTATGTATGTACATACACTGCTCGCCAATTGGTTAGACGCACCCACACTTCCATTGAAATTTGTCTTATAATTTTTATTTTAAAAGCAATTGAAGAAAAGTTTATATACAAAACCCTTGGTTATTCAATGACTCTTCAAGTGTATAATACGAAAAAAGATTAGGTTTAACAAAATCGGGTTTTATCAACATTTTATTAAAGCTGTTGAAAATAAGGCACTTTTTTCGTGGTCAATACGATAGACGCACTTCAACAAATTAATTTTGGGGAAGAAATGTAACTTATTTTCTAATTAAATTTTTAGTTAATGGCATTCTTTGACTTATTAGAAGAACATAAAAAATAATTTCATTAATGAGTACTGCCTTCTTTGTTCGAAATAGCTTCATATATCCGGTCCTTCATAGAATGATACAGGGAGTCTAAGTAACTTAGCGAAATCTCACTCCAAGCAAGTTGAATTGCTGCAGTTAGTATGTCCTTATCTTCGTATTGTTTCCCCCTTTAAGTATAATCTCCATGAAAGCCATCCCCAGACATTTTCAATTATGTTAAGATCTGGAGAATATGGTGGTTAAGTCATGATATGGACGTTTTCACTTGAAAAAAACGACTTTAGTACTCGATTGTTATGAATAGGAGCATTATCTTGTTGGAAAATCCATGGTAATGGTCCGAAGAGATCATTTAGCTTTGGAAATACGGACTGCAACAAAGTTTTGAAGCGCTCACCGTTAATCTTCTGATTTACAAAAATTAAGTCTATTGTTCCATAAAACGTGATGGCACCCCACACCGTAACTCCATCTTCACGGTTGTGATGGCGACTTAAATACAGATCATCTTTTCGCAAATCATGATAATAGTATTGAAAACCATCTTGGCCCCCTAAATTGAAACGTTTTTCATCAGTAAAGACAACCGATCGCCAATCACTAAGTCGAGTGTCAGATTGAGCAGTCCACGTCATGTATTTTTCCGCATATTGAAGCCGTTTTTCTTTAAGTAGAGCATTCAAAGGTGGGTTTTTCTTGATTTTGAGACGCTTAACATGATTTGTATTTCTAATTGTACGCTGAACAGTCGATAGGCTTTCGTTTACACCGGCTAATTCCTTAATCTTAGCTGCTGACTTAGTCAAATTGATTGCTAAAAAAAATAAGTGATTTCTTAATTTGTAGCTTTTATTTTACAAATATAGCTGCACTTGTTAACAGAAAACTTCGAAATTTGATGTGCGTCTATCACAATGACCAACCAAAAATCCGCGTGATTTAATACAAATTGCTAGACTCTTCGAATGCACAGTTATCTTTTTGCAAATCAACCAACTATGAGCTGATATTTTTTGAACAAGATTC
Source organism: Drosophila leonis (assembly GCA_035045365.1). Lineage (NCBI taxonomy): Eukaryota > Metazoa > Arthropoda > Insecta > Diptera > Drosophilidae > Drosophila > Drosophila leonis. The sequence goes on along the minus strand of JAWNPC010000346.1, from coordinate 781,417 downwards.
GAACTTTTAAAAAAAAATCATATTTTGAGCATTTTTTACATGCCAAATAGTAAATAAAACAAATTATCTAAAGAAAAACTGTGTGCGTCTAACCTATGACCAGCAGTGTATATCGTGAAAGTAATAGTTGTAGCCATACAGACTATACATCAACATATTGACTGCGGCCAATCTTGAGGTTTTTCTTGGTGGTTTGGGGCATATTCAATATATAGCCCTTTATTTGACCTTTTTCGAAATCGCTTCAAGGTTTTCGGCGATATACTCTTCAAAAGAATAACAGTAATTGATTTAAATTTTAAACTACTGCAAATTATAATTATTCAATCGATCACAAATTAAAGTTTAAGTTGTCAGATGAGCAAATAACATACTCCTAAAATTTTGCACAATATGCAATTAAATCTAAATTCTTATTTATCTTTGAACGGAACTGTAGATATTTCTATATCTATATACATATGTATGTATGTACATATATCTACATACCTGAGTGTAGTTAAAAGAGGCGTCGCTACAGTGGTGAGGCCCAAAATGTAGCTATTGTCGGGTATACTTCGTTTGGTCGTTGATGTTGTTCCATAAGCCACTTTAATCAAAACAGCAGCAACACTTCTCTCCAAATTGTCCAACTTATCGAGGTATCCGTTTACGGAAACTGATGATCTACCAGCCGTACTATTGCTGGAGATTGATTTTCCAGTTGTACGGTACCTCGTGTTATTTGAGATCGCAGACATACGGTCTCTATTAGCACTGCCGACTATATCTTGTTCATCCACTAATATCGATTGTGATGAGCATATGAGGGAAAATGTTACTAATAACGCAATAATCATTTTTAAAATTTTCCGGAGTATTTTACGGCTGTTGCATATATACGATGTCTGCGTGGCAAAGTTATTGTTATTTGCTTGCTTACTGATTTGGCAAATTTTTAACAAGCTAGATACCGCGGACGTATACTGAGTGTTACAATTCGGATTATTGGAAGGTTTTATAGGTTCCTGGATATATCTTAATTTAGACTTCTTTTTTGATAATTTGTCATTTAATACTGTTTGGCTACGCTCTTTGCCTGCCATTGAAAGACGAGCTACATCCAGAAAGTTAAAGCCTGGTAGATTTTTCCGATCACATTTTAAAGCAATGTCTGTAAAAACAAATATAAATACAATTGAATAATTATTACAATGAATATACATACATACATATTTATTAACTGTTCATAAAGAATAAACTTTTTTTTATATATTTTCAAAACAGTAAAGTATTTACAGTTGCAATAAAATTCATTTATTTTAAAACAGTAGATTAAATTTATGTTTGATCGAAAAAAGTAACCTAATATATAACTCTTTCAATTGTTACGATTTTATACCCTGAACCCATTGAAAATGGAAATCAGGGTATAATGGTTTGTTAAAATGTACATATGTAAAAGGCAGGCGTGGCAGACCCCATAAAGTATATATATTCTTGATCAGGACGACGAGCTGAGTCGATATAGCCATGTTCGTATGTCCGTCCGTCCGTATGTGTGAACGCGTCGATCTCAGAACCTATAAGAGCTAGAGACTTGAAATTTTTTGTAGGTCCCTGTATAGCACGCGCAGATCGAGTTTGTTTTAAAAATTCGATAACTATTCCCGTTTAGATGTAATCGATTAAAAACCTTATCTTTGAAGCTAGAGTCTTCAAACTTTGCATTCAGTTTCATTTATATTTTATATAATTTTGATTTTTGTTCTATGTTGGATACCGGCTCAAAATTTTACAAAAAATTTTAAATTGAAGGTTAGTTACAAATATAGCCAATATGTGAATGAGTTTGCCATTTAAGTCAATTGAAAAATATTCAATATATTGGGTAGTCGAAAAAGTCTTAACGTATTTTGTCAATAGATGTCGTTGGAGTTGTCTATCTCCAGTGCTACCAATCACATTGTGGCATACCATATGGTGTTGGAAAGGTGACATTTGAAGCTTCTTTAAACTAAAAAAAAGAGAGAGAAGTTGAAAAGAGTTACAGCTGTTCAAAAATGAGTGAAAATGATGAAGAAATTCGGTAGTTTTTGTATAAAAAGGGAAGAATGCCACGCAAGCCACCAATGAAATTTGCGAAGTTTACCGAAACGATGCTGTATTAGTTCGATGTAAAAGATGCACCTCGCTCTGGTCGACCTATCGTTGAAAAAGTCGATGAAATTATGGAAAAGATTGACCAGGACCGTCACATAAGCTGCCATAACATCGCCAAGGAACTAAACATTCATCATCAAACGGTTTTAAACCATTTAAAAAAGGCTGGCTACAAAAAGAAGCTCGATGTTTAGGTACCACATGAATTGTCTGTGAAAAATGTAATGGATCGAAATAACATCTGCGATTCTTTGCTGAAACGAAATGAAATCGAACCATTTTTGAAGCGAATGGTAACAGGAGACGAAAAGTGGATCAAATACGACAATAATGTGCAAAAAAGATCATGTTGCAAGCGTGCTGAAGCTCAACAAATGGTCGCAAAGCCAGGATTGACGCCTCGAAAAGTTATGCTGTGTGTTTGGTGGGATTGGAAAGGAATCATCCACTATGAGTTGCTCCAGCCTGGTCGAACGATTGATTCTACACTTTACTGTCAACAACTGATGAGATTGAAGCAAGCAATCGAAAAACAAGTAAGAACGTTGCAGTCGGGCGCAACCGACTGCGTGATACTCTGTTCCCATAGGGGCTTCTGGCATATTACATTTTAAAGTTTATCTTAATTTGTTAAAGTCGCCGCTCGAATTAGCTTCTGACTCAAAATAACTATATATTTATAAAAATTCTAAAAATATATATATGTAAATGAGTAAAATTTTTATAAATTATGGCTCGCTTCAATCGTTTGTATGAATATGATGATTTTATGAGCTAGACAAAAAAATATAACTGCACCATTTTTATGCATACAGTCTGTTAACTAAAGAGTTGTCTATTAATTTGACAGTGTGATTGATTTTCTTTACATAACCAATTGAGTCTTTTAACAGTGCCACTTGGGATCTTCTGAAGCATTGCCAACATACGAAAATAACGAAATAACTGATCTAAGCTATGGAAAACTATATTAATATTAGATGGTCAATTATTTAAATATTAAATTGAAATACATATATTTATTTGTCTCTTACAATTTTTTCTGCCTACTTAGCAAGAAATTAAGCTTATTTATGTAGGCGGTACATGCTTATTGCAGTTTAGCGCCACCTACCGGATTATTCTTGTGATGGTGATTCTGCTGCAATTTTAACTCAAGAGCTCTGCAAATTTGCCACGCCCCCAGTGGTCGTAGACAAGTAATTTTTGGCCAATTCTTAGAAGGAGTCTAAATTGACGTAACAGCAAAATTTGGAAGCTTACCTTCCAAAAATGTGGAAATTACAGGGTATTTTTCGGTGCGCCACGCCCTAAAGGGGCGTAACAATTATTTTTTCGGTCATCGATAGAGGAGGTCACCAGTAACTCAATTAGTCAATTTTGAAGCTTCTAGCTCTAAAACTTTAGGAGATATAAAAGGAAATTTTGTGCAAAATCTAGATATTCAGATCCGATTTGCCACGCCCCCAATTGGCGTAGACTCGTTATTTTTGGCCAATCTTTGGAAGTAGTCGAAGGTAACATAAATGCCAAATTTGGAAGCTTACGTTCGAAAACTGTGGAAATTACAGAGTATTTTTCGTTGTGCCACGCCCTAAAGGGGCGTAACTTTTATTTTTGGGTCATCGATAAAGGAGGTCACCAGTAACTCAACTAGCCAATTTTGAAGCTTCTAGCTCTAAAACTTTAGGAGATATAAACTTTTGCGGTTTGCCACGCCCCCTATGGGCGTAGATATATCCGCCATATTTTTTTGATCGTGGGTTGTCAACGCGAGTATGTATTCCAAATTTCAAGTCTCTAGCATCAATAGTGCTCGAGATATAGAAGAATATGTATAAATCACTATATAGTCAGATCCGATTTGCCACGCCCCCAAGGGGCGTGGATATATAATTTTTTTTATCGATCTTTATAGGATCTTAACAGTAACTTACATGCCAAATTTGGGCATTCTAGCTCTAAAACTGCAGAAGATACAGTTTTACCCGATTTGCCACGCTCCCAATGGGCATAGAGGCATAGCACTTCAACTAACAGGGTTTCTGACTGGCGTCAAAATGGCCAACAGGAAAATGATGGCGGTTCTCAGAAAAAGAACCCCCATTTTCAAAAAACTCAGAACAACCAAGGTCAACAGAAAGCAAGCAGTTCGAAGCAACGCTTTCAATCCCAAAAACCACAGGGGCGTGGCCCCGAACCAATGGAGGTAGATACCTCCTCCCGCTTCAGACAGCCCACACACGGTTATCAAGGCAATGCAAACTATGGGGATCAATCAATGAGGACCCAGCAAAACCTTAATCACTTGCCCCAAGAAGAAAGTAACGAAGGTAGTTATGGGTCACACTCGCAAGGTAGAGGCGGTCGAGGACGACCTGTCAGGTGCTGAAAGTTGCAATTTTTTAGTGGAAAGTCCCTGCTCCCGTTTGTAAGACGCACGGTTGCACTGGCACATTGGAGGCCGGTCGATAGCCCATTTCAGGTCAAATCGATCCACGGGCACACCAAAATTGAGCAGAAATGTCTCATTCACCTCTTCGGTGAAAAATCATATTTTTTTTATGCTAGACTCATTGAAAGACTTCGATGGCATAATTGGCCTTGACTTGTTAAAAAAAGTCAACGCCCAAATAGATCTAAACAGCAATGTCATTAAATATGACAAGGGAATGGAAAAAATGGAGTTCACAACATGCCAACAGGTAAACCACTTCGAAATAAATGACGCGGATGTTCCCGCCGCGGTCAGGCCCACTTTCAATCGCATGATTGACCGGATGATTAACGCCTTGCAGACGTTTACGAATCCCTGCCTTATAATATAAATACTATCGCCACAATCCGAACGGACGGCGAACCGGTATATTCCAAACTATACCCATACCCAATGGGCGTGTCTGAATTTGTCAATGCAGAGGTTAAACAACTTCTGGCGGACGGCATAATTAGACCCTCAAAGTCACCGTATAACAACCCGATATGGGTTGTGGACAAAAAAGGAGTTGACGACTCCGGTCATAAAAAAAAGTGTCTAGTAATTGATTTTCGGAAGTTAAATCAAAAAACAATCGACGATAAATACCCTATCCCAACGATTTCCACCATATTGGCAAATATGGGGATGCTCAGTATTTTACCACCCTGGATCTCAAATCGGGATTTCATCAGATAGAACTGATAGAAAGGGACAGAGAAAAAACAGCATTTTCTGTAAACAACGGGAAGTATGAATTTTGCAGGCTTCCCTTCGGGCTAAAAAACGCCCCAAGCATTTTTCAGAGGGCAATAGACGATGTCCTCAGGGACCAAATTGGAAAAACATGTTATGTCTATGTGGACGACGTAATAATTTTCTCCCCAAACAAGGAAGACCACATCAATCATATTGAGTGGGTCTTGAAAAGCCTTAGGGACTCAGGCATGCGGGTTTTCCAAGAAAAATCTAAGTTTTTTAAAAAGAGCGTAGAATATTTGGGATTCACCGTATGCAGAGGTGGAATCCAGACGTCGGCCGATAAGGTATAGGCCATAAAGGATTTCCAACCACCTAAAACATTGTTTAGACTTCGATCATTTCTCGGGCTAGCAAGTTATTATAGGTGCTTTATTGCGGGTTTCGCCAGCATCGCAAGACCCCTAACGGAGATCTTGAAAGGTGAAAACGGGAAAATAAGCGCCAACCATTCGAGAAAGGTTAAACTCGAACTTACTCCAGAGCAATTGAATGCCTTTAACAGGTTAAAGGAGATGCTAGCGTCAGAGGATGTGATGTTGTCATATCCCGATTTCAAAAAACCATTTGACCTTACAACAGACGCGTCAGGTTACGGGCTCGGAGCAGTGCTGTCCCAGGGCGGCCGCCCGATTACAATGATCTCGCGCACACTGCGAGATAATGAGATTAATTTCGCCATAAATGAGCGAGAGCTTCTCGCCATTGTGTGGTCATTGAAAAATCTCAGAAACTACCTGTAAGGAGTTAAAAACTTAAACATCTATACAGATCACCAGCATTTAACCTTTGCCGTATCGGAAAAAAATCCGAACGCTAAGATAAAACGCTGGAAGGCTTTCATTGATGAGCATAACGCTAACATAATTTATAAGCCTGGCAAAGAGAATTTTGTAGCAGACGCCTTGTCTCGCCAAAATATCAACGCTTTGGAAGATTCGGCAGATTCTGATGTCGCTACAATCTATAGCGAGGAGTCTCTTGCGTACACAATTGAGACGACAGACAAGCCAGTCAACTGCTTCCGAAACCAGATAATACTGGAGGAAAGCACCATTCCACAACACAGGACTTACATCCTGTTTAAAACAAAAACCAGACATGTCATACAGTTTTCCGATCGGAACTCACTGTTCCAAACTCTGCAAGAAGCCGTGAACGCAGAGGTGACCAACGCAATATTTTGCGAGCTTCCCATTCTGGCCTTTATCCAACACAAATTGGTCGAAGAATTTCCTTCGACTACGTTTAGACACTCAAAAAGTATGGTTATAGACATCCCAGACACAACAGAACAAAGGGAAATCGCTATAGCTGAGCATAATCGTGCTCACCGCGCGGCGCAAGAGAATGCGCAACAAATACTTCGAGACTATTTTTTCAAAAAAATTGGTCGTCTTACAACGGAAATAGCGGCAAACTGTCGGGTGTGCGCGATGAATAAACACAATCGTCACCCAATCCGACAAGAGATAGGGAAGACCCCAATACCGTCATATGCCGGGGAAATGCTACACGTAGACATTTACTCCACTGACCAGAAATACTTTTTAACTTGCATTGACAAATTTTCTAAATTTGCAATCGTCCAGCCCATAATAATAAAGGCTCCACTGCTACAACTTCTAAACGTCTTACCGAAAACAAAGACAATTTACTGTGACAACGAAAAGTCTCTAAATTCGGAGACCATTAGATCAATGTCAAATAACTTTGACATCGTGATCACGAATGCGCCGCCCCTACACAGCACGTCTAACGGGCAGGTCGAGCGTTTTCACGGTACTTTAGGGGATATAAGTCGTTGTCTTAAAAATGGAAACCACATTGAAGACACTGTCGACAATATCCTTCTCGCGACAATAAAATACAATAGGTCGATTCACTCGATTACGAAAAGGAAGCCAATAGAAATTATCCATTCAATCCCTATTGAGGTTGCGGTGAAAATAAAAGAGAAAATCATGGCAGCACAAGAAAAATCGTTAGAACACCAAAATAAGAACAGGGTTCAGAAAACGTATAATGTTGGCGAGAAGGTATGGTTAAAATCCAACAAGAGATTGGGAAATAAACTTTCGCCTCTATTCACTGAAGCAACAGTGGAAGCGGACCTGGGTACGACGGTTCTAATTAAAGGGAGGGTGGTCCATAAGGACTGTCTTAAATAGGCCACAAAACTCCACACAGAATTTGAATCTTTAGGTTAATCCATTTTCTTACTAGGCTAATAAGTTTTACATATATCTCACACTTTAGGTTACGATATTTTTTGGCTCTGACAATGACAACGATGAGTTTGACCGAAGCGACACTGAGACTCAGCGACTATTCACATGTGGACTATATACCCATAGTTGACGGAGACGTGACAATCTGGGACGAATACAAATACTTGGGACACACGACGAACTTGACATCATTCAAAACTTACGTTGACGAGACGAGGAAGCTAATCGACAACCTACCCAAGGACCACATGAGACAAGTATTAAAGGTCGACATTCAACACATAGCCACATTAATTGCAACTTTAAATGTTCATCATAGGCAATCACGCAGTATAAATTTGATAGGTAGTGCCCTTAAGGTAATTGCAGGAACCCCAGATTTTCATGACTGGGAACAAATAAAGTTCAAGCAGGGTCAGTTAATAGATTCAGAAAATAGGCAAATCGAAATCAACAACAAATTTCAAGTACGACTTAACGAAGTTTCGAAGGCACTCAATGCAATTCTCAAACCTGATGCGGAAGTTGAGCATCTCTATTCAACAATTCTAGCGAAGAACAGAATGATAATTACAAATCTTGAGGATCTAATTTTATCCGTAACACTTGCCAAAATAAATTTGATTAGCCCACTTATCCTGGACAGCATTGACATTAAAGAATTGTTAAATGAGCATCTTACAAATATTAGTGTAGTGGACCTTTTAGAAGTATCTAGCATTAAGGCTTTTCAAAATTCTGAACTTTTATATTTTCTTATAAAATATCCTCAACCTAAGTTAAATTGTAAGAAAATTGACATTTTTCCCGTTCAACATAATAACGTAATAATAGATCTAGAAGAAGGTAGTATAGTGGCCGATTGCGGAACAAAGACCTTCGCTGTGTGTAACTGCGCTACTACTGTGAGCACCACTTTCTGCAAGAGATTACAGAAAGCATCGTGTGCACAGCAACTGGTGTCAGGAACCGTCGTACAATGCGCCACGCGCCCAGGACATCTAGAGCCCATAACGACGATTGAAGATGGCATCATTATCATCAACAGCGCAACAGTAAATGTGGTGGACAACACTGGAGGCAGTCAACAAGTCACGGGAACTTTTCTGGCCACTTTCGATGAATACATCTCCCTCAACGGCACCCGTTACGAAAATCATCGGGGCATCATAAAAAAGAAACCAGCCGTTTCTACGTCGGCCATAGTTAACATCACCCTTTTCAGGGAACACTGAGCCTCCCATTCCTGCACGATCTCAGTCTGAGAAATCTCCGTCACATCGGGGATCTCAAATCGGATATATCATCAAGGTCGTTTGGCTGCCTAATCCTCATTACTCTTCTCCTCCTTCTCTTAAGTGCATGGAAATTATACCGATGCAAAGCGATCAAAGAGAAACCCGAGGACGGGTTTCAGCCTACCCGGGGAGGAGTTAACACGCGCATGGCCAAAGTAGCTGATAGAGCAATTGGGCCGGATGCCGTTGCGACAGAGTTGCAGGCGAAATTTGATACCATCACGCCTAAGCAGCCTGATCGTATGCAAGAAGCGCCGACTCAGCGGTCTGCCGGTCTGTCTGCCGGCAGCGGCGGCTTCACGAATTCATTTAAGTTACTTTAAGTTTCAGTTTAAGAATTATTCTCGAACAGCTCAAACGACTTGTCAATAAAAAATAATCTACCAGAAACCCCTTTGGTTTAATTTATATATTTAATAAATCAAAGAAAATTTTAAATTGTAAACAAAATTTTTTTGAATAAATGGCAAAAAATCGACTTTTTACCCATAGTGCATAGGCCAAAAATCAAAAAGTCAATAACCAACGATTTTGACAAAACGCACATAAATTGTCTCTAAAATGTCCAAACTTCTTGATGGCAAAATGGATTTTACCGGATTTGCAACGATACTTTTTAAATATAGCATTGAAACGACGAACACGGGCTCATTTTTGCACAGCTGCACCAGGTCAAGAAGCTTTTTACAAATCATAATTGTAATTCAAAGTGGTCAGACGTCAGCTTAAGTGTTGCAGATTAAATTTTTTAGCATGAATTTTGAAGTTTAAGATATTTACTTTAAGTCCGAATATAAATAATTTTACTAACTAATAAAATTGTTCTTGTAAAATGAATTATTTCATTTAATTTTTTATGTGTTTTGTGAACGTCTTTTTTATGTTTAGGTGGAGTTTTAGTTGTGATCCCACAAAATTCCACAGTTGAATTATATGTCATTGTAATTGTCTGAGTTTTAAGGTAATGAACGTGTTAACTTTAGATGCCGAAATTTGCCGAGGTGCTTGTTAACGTAAATAAACTGACGGCGCTTCGTCGCTACGCCTTACATTTTTCAAGGCCAGTTTGCCTTGCAAGACATCTGTTTGGCGTTGTGTTGTTTATACCCTGAACCCATTGAAAATGGGAAATCAGGGTATAATGTTTTTGTGAAAATGTATGTAACAGGCAGAAGGAGACATGACAGACCCCATAAAGTATATATATTCTTGATCGGCTCGACAAACTGAGTCGATATAGCCATGTCCGTCTGTCCGTCCGTCCGTGTGAACGCAGCGATCTCGCAAACCACAAAAGCTAGAGATCTGAAATTTGAAATGTATACTCGTGTATATCCTACGCAGTACGAGTTTATCATATTTTTTCGATAACTCATCCCATTTTCTTATTATCGATAAGAATCGATAACTTTTCTTCGTTTTTGAATACCGTTATAGCTATAGATTTCAGATTTACTGTGTGTATCCGTGTAATGCATTTTGCAATTTTTGGATTTTGGATACCACGCTCCCTCCCTTCCCCCCAAATTTGAGAAAAACGTATTTCAAATACTAGAGACTTGTGCTTTGGCAAATACATACATATACATGTCATTATTACGCTGTAAAAGTTTGATTACGAAAGTCCATCTAGAAGCAAACCTATTCAACAAATAGGTTTCCAAAATATAGCCCATACTGCAGCCCAAGCGCTGCCCGCGCGCAGTCGCTGCGTAAACTGCGCAGTAGCAGAGAAAGTGCTTGTGCGTGCGTGTGCATGTGTGTGTGTGTGTATGTGTTGTTTGTGTATACATATGTACATATATATAAAAGAAGCGTAAAATGATTTGAATATCGCATCTTCGCAGGGTTCAGGGTATCTCTAAGTCGAGCAGTCTCGACTAGAGCACTCTTACTTGTTTTATTTTGTGTTCTTTGATTGTGGTTGTCCATGACTACAAAATTATTCATTCGTTTATTAAAAATTTATTTGTATTTGATTTCGGCAGACAATTTTTATAAGTGTGTTTTTGCACGCCTATATATAACATCTTTGAATTTTGGTGCACAGAAAAAGGAACCGATGCAGAAAAAGCAAAGACATTGATATAAATTGTACACAGCGAAATTATGAAAAACGGCTACATTACCAAGCTAGACGATCTGTCAAAAGAATTAATTAAATTGTACCCATGGTACTATATGCCACAATCTGTTCACAAAGCTCTAATACATGCTCCTGAAATAATAATTTTTGCGCTGTCCATAGGAGAATTGTCTGAAGAAGCCGCAGCATCAAAAAATAAAGACATTAAAAAATTTAGAAAGCAACAAACACACCAGAAAAATGTCACGTGTTGCAACAAATACTGATTTGCTTTATAGATTGCTTCTAAGCTCAGACCCTTTCATAACTGGTCAAAGAAAGTTACCTTGCACAAAAAAGACAAAACTATTAAACAGTGCATTGGAGTTATTATTAGATGAGTAATTATAATCTTTGAATTTATTATTGTTTTGGCAAAATTATTATTTTTTTTTTTTTTTGGGTTTTTGCGTGTAAATAAATCTTATTTTTTTTTTGGTGAATTTTTTTTTTTATAGCTTTCTTTTCTGGGGGTGGCGGGGAGGTTGTATGCCTGATTTAGACATGTTTTATGTTTCATTATATTTTATTAGAATTTTGGGAAAAATTTCACAAAGATATCTACACTAGAAGTATTTTTGGCCACTCGCTCCATACAAGGCCGACCACTGTGCAATGGTGGGGTCGCGTTAGAGGTGATACGCTTTGATCAGTAGATGTTGGTTCGACTCCAGGTGGGGAAATGTCAGATTTTCTTAATTTTTTATTTTTTTTCTTAAATTATTATTTATATTATTCTTAAAACAAAAACTACTTTTTTGACAAACATGCTTTCTGATTGTGAAAGTGCAAGATTGGCAATTTAATAAAATTTTGTATAAGTTTGTAATGTATACAAGATACGGAATATATTTAAAAGCGCAGATCGGACGGGGTTTAGGGGATCTCTTAGTCGGGTACCCCCGACTAGAGTTTTCTTACTTGTTTAATTTAATTAAATATCCAATTTGCTTCCCGTTGGCATAACCCCGTTGAGTCAAGATGCCCCACAGATTTTCTATCGGATTTAAGTCCGGGCTGCATGCTGGCCACTCTAAAACAGGAATTTCTGAGCCCCTAAGATAAGCCTTCGGGAAAGCATTATCCTGCTGGAAAGTCAAGTCGTCACCGTAATGATCCTCTCCAAATGGCATTAAAACAGACTCCAACAGTTCAACATAGTTTTGTCATTCTATGCGTTATAAAAAAAACTGAAGTCTTTCCATTATATCCGAACGCTGCCTATATCATTAAGGACCGTCCGTGAAAATTTCTGGACACATTAAAGACCCTTCGTAAAAATTTCTGACACATGGACTTTTTTTTAGTGTTCGCACATCTAAATTGAACTTTTTCTCATCACCTACAAAATATATTTTTCCACTCAGTGTCCCAAAATTTGTATCTGTTGGCAAACTGTAATCTAGCAGCTTTATGCCTTGGCAGTAGCTTCGGTTCCAGGCGTTTTTTTTCATATGAAACATGTTACGAGCTCTTCAAGATTTGCTGAATACGTCTTGTTAATGTCGGCAGACAAATTACTCCATATTTGAGATGTTCTGATACATTCTTTGACCTCTAGATTTTTAATTTGTCTTTTGACCCGGTTGTCAACCCATGGTATGCGACCAAAACGGTGCTTTTTTCATAATTTTCCGGGACTTTGAGTAAATTTTTTACAGTATTCTTATTTCTGTGGCCATTGTCTGCAATTTCGAAGATTTACATCTCCATATCACGCAGTGCCACAATTCTGCCAAGCTCTTCATCAGTTAAAACTCACTTAATATTATTTATTTTAATAGTTTAAACAAAAATGCTTATTAAAAGTTAAAATAGCACGTGGGTATCTATCCACAAATGCAAGCAAAGTATTTTATTCAGTTGAATTATATTGAAAATTTTATTAAGTTTAAACACCAATTTACTTTTTTGAAAAACTTTGATCGGTTCGGTTGTTATCTAATTCAACGTACCGTTGAATTACTTAACCAGTTACTTATTTCGCGCACCCTATGACGTATTTGTGAATATTATTTATTTAAAAAAAAATTGTTATGTATTTTCAACTATTCCACATCTCAGAAGAGTGACAAAAAGCTCTCTTTAACTTATCTTATACTGTTCTTTAAATTTAATTAAACTAGAAAAAAAAATTATACTTCTATAATAATATATTGTATAAAGAATAAACAAATAAGAACGATACAGTCGGGCGCTACCGACTGCAGAATTCTCATTCACGGTCCAAACGCTTCCAGTTCCATTTTTGGATTTGCCACGCCCCCAATTGATATATGTATATATATATATATATATATATATATATATATATATATATATATATATATATATATATATATATTAATTTTTGACAAATCAACAGTATGTAAACAGTAATTTATTTGATCAATTTTGTGTTTCTAACTGTAAAACTATTAAAAATACAGTTTTTTCTGATTTTCCAAGCCCCTACCGGAAGTATATATAGCCGTCATATCTTATTGATTTCGAATTTTCAACCCGAGCATTTGCCACACCCCTAGTGGGCGTAGACATGTAACTTTTAGCCAATCTTTTAAAGGACTTTAAGGTTACGTAGCTGCAAAATTTTGGAGCGTAATGGGCGTAATGTCGAATTTATAATTCGAAGGTATACTCGAGAATATATATGTATGTTTCAAATTTCAAGTCCCTGGCTTGAATAGCGACGAAATGGTTTGTGTTCATACGTCAGACGGACGGACATTGCACAAAACCAATATACTAATTCACTTCGTGAATGATTATAAAAATAAATTAGCAGAAACTAGTTGTTGATCAACTAAAAAATTGGCCAAATGCGGTATTTTAATTGAATATGATAACCAGTAACATTTGGTTGGTTCGACTCCAGGTGGGGAAATGTCAGATTTTCTTAATTTTTTATTTTTTTTCTTAAATTATTATTTATATTATTCTTAAAACAAAAACTACTTTTTTGACAAACATGCTTTCTGATTGTGAAAGTGCAAGATTGGCAATTTAATAAAATTTTGTATAAGTTTGTAATGTATACAAGATACGGAATATATTTAAAAGCGCAGATCGGACGGGGTTTAGGGGATCTCTTAGTCGGGTACCCCCGACTAGAGTTTTCTTACTTGTTTAATTTAATTAAATATCCAATTTGCTTCCCGTTGGCATAACCCCGTTGAGTCAAGATGCCCCACAGATTTTCTATCGGATTTAAGTCCGGGCTGCATGCTGGCCACTCTAAAACAGGAATTTCTGAGCCCCTAAGATAAGCCTTCGGGAAAGCATTATCCTGCTGGAAAGTCAAGTCGTCACCGTAATGATCCTCTCCAAATGGCATTAAAACAGACTCCAACAGTTCAACATAGTTTTGTCATTCTATGCGTTATAAAAAAAACTGAAGTCTTTCCATTATATCCGAACGCTGCCTATATCATTAAGGACCGTCCGTGAAAATTTCTGGACACATTAAAGACCCTTCGTAAAAATTTCTGACACATGGACTTTTTTTTAGTGTTCGCACATCTAAATTGAACTTTTTCTCATCACCTACAAAATATATTTTTCCACTCAGTGTCCCAAAATTTGTATCTGTTGGCAAACTGTAATCTAGCAGCTTTATGCCTTGGCAGTAGCTTCGGTTCCAGGCGTTTTTTTTCATATGAAACATGTTACGAGCTCTTCAAGATTTGCTGAATACGTCTTGTTAATGTCGGCAGACAAATTACTCCATATTTGAGATGTTCTGATACATTCTTTGACCTCTAGATTTTTAATTTGTCTTTTGACCCGGTTGTCAACCCATGGTATGCGACCAAAACGGTGCTTTTTTCATAATTTTCCGGGACTTTGAGTAAATTTTTTACAGTATTCTTATTTCTGTGGCCATTGTCTGCAATTTTGAAGATTTACATCTCCATATCACGCAGTGCCACAATTCTGCCAAGCTCTTCATCAGTTAAAACTCACTTAATATTATTTATTTTAATAGTTTAAACAAAAATGCTTATTAAAAGTTAAAATAGCACGTGGGTATCTATCCACAAATGCAAGCAAAGTATTTTATTCAGTTGAATTATATTGAAAATTTTATTAAGTTTAAACACCAATTTACTTTTTTGAAAAACTTTGATCGGTTCGGTTGTTATCTAATTCAACGTACCGTTGAATTACTTAACCAGTTACTTATTTCGCGCACCCTATGACGTATTTGTGAATATTATTTATTAAAAAAAAAATTGTTATGTATTTTCAACTATTCCACATCTCAGAAGAGTGACAAAAAGCTCTCTTTAACTTATCTTATACTGTTCTTTAAATTTAATTAAACTAGAAAAAAAAATTATACTTCTATAATAATATATTGTATAAAGAATAAACAAATAAGAACGATACAGTCGGGCGCTACCGACTGCAGAATTCTCATTCACGGTCCAAACGCTTCCAGTTCCATTTTTGGATTTGCCACGCCCCCAATTGATATATGTATATATATATATATATATATATATATATATATATATATATATATATATATATATATATATATATATATATATATATATATATTATATATATATATATATATATATATATATATATATATATATAATTTTTGACAAATCAACAGTATGTAAACAGTAATTTATTTGATCAATTTTGTGTTTCTAACTGTAAAACTATTAAAAATACAGTTTTTTCTGATTTTCCAAGCCCCTACCGGAAGTATATATAGCCGTCATATCTTATTGATTTCGAATTTTCAACCCGAGCATTTGCCACACCCCTAGTGGGCGTAGACATGTAACTTTTAGCCAATCTTTTAAAGGACTTTAAGGTTACGTAGCTGCAAAATTTTGGAGCGTAATGGGCGTAATGTCGAATTTATAATTCGAAGGTATACTCGAGAATATATATGTATGTTTCAAATTTCAAGTCCCTGGCTTGAATAGCGACGAAATGGTTTGTGTTCATACGTCAGACGGACGGACATTGCACAAAACCAATATACTAATTCACTTCGTGAATGATTATAAAAATAAATTAGCAGAAACTAGTTGTTGATCAACTAAAAAATTGGCCAAATGCGGTATTTTAATTGAATATGATAACCAGTAACATTTTCAAGTCGCAACTTTGATGTGACATACAGTGATGAACTAAATTATTGGTACATCAAGCTTTTTAACATTTTATACCAAATAGAATAAGGTATTTATTAAATGAAACCGAAATTTTTTTTTCAACTTAAACGTAGAATTAATTTAATTTAAATAACTAAAATAACTCGTCAATTTCACTGAAGAAGCAGTGTATATACATGTTCTTTACATATGTGCATACATCTAAAAGCATACCTCTGTTTTGGGTCAAGTTTTGACAACTCTTGGCTTTTACGTCTACGAAATGCATTCTAAGTTGCGCAATAGGATAAAATTCCATGATTTGTTACTTGGTTTCTTTTTATGCACAGGATATATAAATGTATATGTATGTACTAGGAAAAAAAACAAACTAATTCATAAATGTCCTATATGCAATCAATGCATTTTTGTATTTAATAGCATATTTATGTATTTATGTATGTATGTACTTACATACCTATACATGCCTACACATCAGGTAGTTTGCAAGATTTACTTCAAATCCAAATTTCGATCAATGGCCACAGTTGTCAAATAAAAATTGTTGCATTTATTAAATACATTAAAAACACACATACACATATGACTTAGTTATCGAAATTTTTAAAAATGCATTTTGCATTTGTAAATGCATATAAGCAACATAACTTTTATGTATGCATATACCTTTAAGTATATGTACATATGTATATCTACGGCAAACAAGTTTCTTTGCACAAGTATGCCTATGCATGTATACAGTTACATATGTACACACACATAAGAATATTAACATAGATTACATGTACATACATGAGAATGCGTAAATTTACACGTATTTTTCTCATACCGTCAATTTATTAACATTGCACCGCACTTTAAAACACAAATTTACATATATTAAATTTACTTTATATTATATTTACTTTACTTTATATTATATTATTAACACAAAGAAATTCCTTTTTTATGATTCTCAATTTTTCTCTTTTACACAAAATGGCGTAGCCACTAGAGATGAGAGAATATCATTGAGATTATCGCAACCCGATTAATGCTCCCGAATTCTTTAATATCGATACATTGAGTGCGATATAATTATATTTAACGATATGCATATGCAGTGCAAAAAAATCAAAATGTCCCAATGCATATTACAATTACCTATTAAAGAGAAAATCTTTTTTGTCAAATAATCCATTATTTAGACATATACATCATGGTAAAATTCCACAAATTTTTGTTTCTCAATTGTTGTACATAACCATCAGTGGATTCAATTAATCGGTAAGCATATCGGAAATTTGTTAGCTGTATCGATACCTCAGTGAGCATCCGTAAGGAGAAGTCAAAACAGAAAACAGAGAATAAAGAATCAAAGTTGTAATTATATATACACACACACACACATATATATATATATATATATATATATATATATATATATATATATATATATATATATATATATATATATATATATATATATATATTATATACATATATATATATATATATATATATATATATATAGTACATATACATATTAAATTGGTAATCAATCGAAATAAAGTCATATATAACTTCTTTGGATTTTTAATTAAAAATGGATACATTCGATGTATCTGATAGGAGCAGGTAAGAATCTAAACAAATTACTATAACAATGAGTATTCCAGTCCCCAGTTAAGTGTTATTGACCATACATATGTATGTATATAACCATTTTATTTAGTATTATTTGCACAAGACTAGAAACTAAATTAACTTAACATTTATTTTAAATCGTTTCAGCTGGTACTTTGGCTCCATGTCACGACAAGACGCAACCGAAGTATTAATGAATGAGAGGGAACGGGGAGTTTTTTTGGTTCGCGATAGCAACTCAATTGAAGGCGATTACGTACTTTGCGTTAGGTAGGTAAACAACAATAATAAATTATACATTATTAAGAATGCTGATTTCTTTCTATTTACTTCTTCTTAATTAAAGAGAAGACACTAAAGTTAGTAACTACATTATAAACAAGGTGCAACAGCAGGACCAAATAGTTTACCGCATTGGCGATCAGTCTTTCGAAAACCTACCTAAGTTATTGACTTTCTACACACTGCATTATTTGGACACCACACCACTGAAGCGACCTGCGCAGAAAAAACTGGAAAAAGTTATTGGCAAATTTGATTTTGTTGGAAGTGTATGTATACTGATAAAAACTCAAATTATCTGAGCTATACTGTTTCACATTTAGGATCAAGACGATTTACCATTTCAACGAGGCGAAGTTCTCACGATAATCCGAAAAGATGAAGACCAATGGTGGACAGCCCGCAATTCCACTGGTCTAGTTGGGCAAATACCAGTTCCCTATGTTCAACGAGTAAGCTTTTAAAATAATTTTCTTCTTTTAGACCTTGCCGTAAATATCATATCCAGAAAACAATCCTCAGGTTTTATGCGGAAAAAAATTAATAGGATAATTAAATTAAGCGACGATTAGGCTATGGAGTATTTAGAATGGAGAGGCAAGATATAGATTTTCTTGATTTGTATATATATATATATATATATATATATATATATATATATACAGTCGAGTCCCGATAATTCGAAATGGCAAGGGGATCAGTTTTTTTTTCGATTCACACAGAAATTCAAATTATCGAGATTTCTATCATATAGATATCCCCATCAAGGGGATAGAATTTTTTCGATTTATCGCGATTTTCGATTCAGCGGGGTACAAATTATGGAGTCTCGACTGTATATATATATATATATATATATATATATATATATACTGTGTGTGTGTGTGTGTGTGTATGTGTATCATTTCTAGCTTTAAAACAAAAAAAATACAGGTATTCGTGATTTGCTACGCCCCTGTAGGCGTGGATATATGAATCTGTCATATCTTTTTGATCTTGGGTTGTAATTAATTATGTATTTATTATTTCAAGTCGCAACTATTAAAGGTGATCAAAATATAACAGAATTTGTACAAAACCCTATACAGTCAGTTCCGATTTTCCACGCCCCCAGTGGCCGTTGATCTGTATATGTTTTAGCAGAAACTCGTGTCCCAAAATGTGGCGGTCTAGCTCTAAGACTAGAAGATACAGTCTCCAGCTTCGATAGCTGCGGAATGGAGTCCATATTATGGATAGACAGATAGTCGACGGACAGCAAGAAGGACGTTGTATAAAACCAATATATTCTTTCACTTCGTGAATGAGTATAACAGTAAGAATATCGCTTAATACACGTTTCCTGTAAAAAACAACGAACTTTGCTTATGTTTATTGATTTGCACGCACTTACGGCAGGATATTTATTAATTATAATATTAATTTATATTATGTTATTTTGCTAAGCTAGACAATTGAAATTGGAAATATCTGTTTGCAAAGTTCTGCGCCATATAAAATAACACTTTACCTTGAGTTTTACAACAAGGGTGGGGACAATCGGAAAACATCGATAATAAATTTATCTTTTTTATTCCAGGACCGAATATACGGTTGCGATTGACTACAACGATTTCAGTATTACTTTATTTTGAACGTGATTCATATGTTGATAATTATTTCAAATTTTTTTAAATTTATTTGTTTGTTTATTTATAAGAAGAGAATAGTTTCATATTATTTGTATACCCTGAAAATGCGGTATAATGGATTTGTGAAAATGCATGTAACAGATAGAAGAAGGTTGCAGACCCCATAAAAGATATATATTCTTGATCAGGACGACGAGCGGAGCTGATAGAGGCATGCCCGTTTGTCTGTCCAGCCGATGCGTGAACGCGTCGATTTCAGAACACATAAGAACTAGATAATTGAAATTTTGCTTGCAGGTACCTATATAGCACCCTCAGATTGAGTTTGTTTCAAAAAATAATTATTCGATAACTATTTCCGTTTTAATGTTATCTATTACAAATCTTATCGAAATCCGGCTATTAAATTATGTCTCGCACATATTTGAAGGTTGAGTCTCCAAATTTTGCATTTAGCTTTGTGGATTTTTATACAATTTTGATTTTTTTTTTAATTTTAAGAATTTGGGTAAATTTGGAGCAGGTATCCATAATTACTGGCTCCAAATTTATATGAATGATATTTGTATGTTTACTACAAATTTGATTGAAATCCATTAAATAACACAAAATTTATTTAACAAAACGTTTGATCAATTGGCATAGCATCGTGGCCAGCAGCGCCAGCGTACATTCTCGTATACTGTAAAAATTATCAGCTGTTACTTTAGTTTAGATTTTCTATACGGCGCTCGAGCAATGAAGTGGTGGTGTTGGTAGAAGAGATGCACGTCAAATTAAAATTTTAAAGTTCGAAACCCATCGATGTTTGAGGAATTTTTCGAATTACGTGGAAACATGTTTTTTTAGACGGAAATTTTTATAAGTTTACACTGATTTTGTTTAATAAATATTTTACTGTGTATATTTAAGAACGGAGATCATTCGGGGCTTAGAGTAGAGAGAGTAAAGAGTTTTCGTACTTGTAATACATTTTTTTGACTTTATTTTAGTACGACGACTCAATGGAGGAGGATGGTATGGACCATGCAGCTACTTCAAACACAAGCGCTTGCATTGCACGTTCCACTGGGTGCAATTCCGACTCACCTTCCGTATCATCCAGCCAATTTAGTACATTAAAAAGGACAGACCTAAACGTGCGTAACTTAAGGATTTATTTTTTTATATTTTTATTATTAAATTCAAATCTTTTTACGTATCTGTTGTAGCGCAAATTGCCAGCTCGAGCTCGTGTCAAACAGTCGCGTGTGCCTAATGCATATGACAAAACGGCGCTAAAGTTGGAAGTAGGGGATATCATTAAAGTCACAAAAACTAATATAAATGGGCAATGGGAAGGAGAGCTGAATGGACGAAAAGGTCATTTTCCCTTTACGCACGTTGAATTTGTCGATGATTGTGATTTAACCAATAATTGCGCGGATATTCGATCAAATAACGATTGGATGGATCAACAACAATAATTTTCAATTATATTTATCGTATATTTTAGCTTAAGAAAATATATAAAACTTGTATTATTTAAGTCATGTTTACCAATTGTTAAAATATTAAACATATAGATTAATCATAGGTCATCCAAAACAAATAATTAAGAATGCTCTAGTCGAGAGTGCCCGACTAGGAGATCCCCATAACCCTGCGAAGAGACCAATTCCAATGAGTTTGCATTTTGACTAAATTGACAACTGTTAAAAAGAATATATAGATCATATGCTGCAAATTTCATTGAAATCTATTTAGTAACACAGAAGTTTTCAAACAAAAAGTTTGGCCGATTGGTAAAGCACCGTGGCAGCAGCGGTATCAACTGCTACTTTACTTTAGATTTGCTAGATGGCGCTTGAGCAGTGAAGTGGCGGTGTTGGTAGAAGAGATGCACGCCAAAATAGTTTCAAATTTGAAACCCGGCGATGTTAGTGATTTTATTTTTTTGAAAAATATTTTATTTGCTTGTGAAGGTGCGAGTTCGAATTGCGTGGAAACATGTTTCTTTCAGACGAAAATTTGTATAGGCTTACACTGATTCTGTTTTCATAAATATTGTAGTTTACTGCGTATATTTAACAAGTAAGAGTGCTCTAATCGAGACTGTTCGACTAGAAGATACCCTGAACCCTGCGAAGATCCGATATTCCAAACACTACGCTTCTTCTATATATACATTAGAGGGCTGCATTAATAGCGAAAAACCCACATTCGAATGCACAATGTGCAAAATGAATTGAGTGAAGTTGAGTGCGCTCGTGTAAGACTCAGCCGACATTTAAGCCAGAAAACACGAAATGAAATGAGTGGCGTGTGTGTGCAATTCGAATGCCAAACCGACGCGTAAGCGAAGTGTGGCCGCTTCAGCATGTCGCCTTTGGCTTTTTTCTTCGTCTATTTTTTACAGTGTTGTCAATTCCGCTTTTTCCCCATCAGATCTGGCTTTTTAAAAAGTCGATTGCGGGAAAAATTTGAAAAAATATAGCTTTTTAGAAATACGAAAAGCTCATTTCAGCATTTTTGGAGTTGGAAGCAGAAGGAGGCGTGGCAGAGCCCATAAAGTATATATATATTCTTGGTCAGGACGACGAGCTGAGTCGATATAGCCATGCCCGTCTGACCGTCTGTCCGTCCGTCAGTATGTGTGAATGAGTCGATCTCAGAACCTATAAGAGTTAGAGACTTAAAATTTTGTAGGTCCCTGTATAGCACGCGCAGATCGAGTTTGTTTCAAAAATCCAATAACTATTCTCGTTTAGATGTAATCGATTAAAAACTTTATCGAAATGTTTTTAAGTTCTTTCTCGTACATCTTTGAAGCTAGAGTCTCCAAATTTTGCATTCAGTTTCATTTATATTTTATACAATTTTGATTTTTGGTATATTTTGGATACCGGCTTAAAATCTTATAAAACTTTTCAAATTGAAGGTTAGTTGCAAATATAGCCAATAATGTGAATGAGTTTACAATTTTATACAATTGACAAATGTTTAATTTAATATGTAGATCATATGCTGAAAATTTAATTGAAATCCATTAAGTATCACAGAAGTAATTAAACAAAACGTTTTGTCAATTGCAACAACATGTGACCAGCAGCCCAATACCGTTAGGTCAGTGACGTATTTATTCTATGCATGTGCACACATGCATTGAGAAATTCGAATGCGAGCATTCTTGTCTGCTCTAAGAATCACAACACTTACAGCTGACACTGCTTGAATTTTATTATAATTCTTAGCTGCGTGCAGCAGTGAAGTGGCGGTGTTGGTAGAAGCGGGACACACCGTGTCGTGCAGATCTCGATTCGAGTCCCGCCGATGTCAAAATTTGTTTATTTTTTTTTTCAATCACAATGGCGATGTCGGTAGAGGTGATGCGCTTTGATCAGTAGATGTTGGTTCGACTCCAGGTGCGGAAATGTCGGATTTTTTTTAATTTTTTCTTTTATTATATTATTATTATTATTATTATTATTATTATTATTATTATTATTATTTAAACAAAAAATACTTTTAAGACAATCATGCTAATTGATTGTGAAAGTGCAGGATTGGCAATTAAATTAAATTTTGTATAAGTTTGTGGAAGATACGGAATATATTTAAAAACGCAGATCGGACGGGGTTCAGGGGATCTCCTAGTCGGGTACCCCCGAATGGAGTTTTCTTACCTGCTTTATAAAAACTTTGTTATTTTGTGTAAAACCAAAAGATGTATAAGTAAATAAATAAGTGAACAATATTATAAAACAAGTAAGAGTGCTCTAGTCGAGACTGCTCGACTAAGAGATACCCTGAACCCTGCGAAGATGCGATATTCAAATCATTTTACGCTTCTTTTATATATACATATACACAAACAACACATACACACACACACACATGCATACGCACGCACAAGCACTTTCTCTGCTACTGCGCAGTTTACGCAGCGACTGCGCGCGGGCAGCGCTTGGGCTGCAGTATGGGCAATATAAAAGAAACTTATTTGTTGAATAGGTTTGCTTCTAGATGGACTTTCGTAATCAAACTTTTACAGCGTAATAATGACATTCATATGCATGTATTTGCCAAAGCACAAGTCTCTAGTATTTGAAATACGTTTTTTTCAAATTTGGGGGGAAGGGGGCGTGGTATCCAAAATCCAAAAATTGCAAAATGTTTGTATTTATTACGCGGATACACACAGTAAATCTGAAATCTATAGCTATAACGGTATTCAAAAACGAAGAAAAGTTATCGATTTTTATCGATAATAAGGAAATGGAATGAGTTATCGAAAAAAAATGATAAACTCGTACTGCGTAGGATATACACGAGTATACATATCAAATTTCAGATCTCTAGCTTTTGTGGTTTGCGAGATCGCTGCGTTCACACGGACGGACGGACAGACGGACATGGCTATATCGACTCAGTTTGTCGAGCCGATCAAGAATATATATACTTTATGGGGTCTGCCTTCTGCCTGCTACATACATTTCCACAAAAACATTATACCCTGAGTTCCCATTTTCAATGGGCTCAGGGTATTATAAAGAATTTTCCTGGAGTTTTGCGAGCAAGTGTAAAGCAGTATAGAATGTTTGAAATATCAGCTCTTCGCAGGGTTCAGGGGATCTCCTAGTCGATCTAGATCTCCATTCTCACCTACAGCACTCATACTTGTTGCTTGTTATACTCTGTTCCCAAAGGGAAAAAGAGTATATTGGTTTTGTGCAATGTCCGTCTTGCTGTCCGTCCGTCTGTCCGTCTGGCCGTCTGGCCGTCTGTCCGTATGAACGCAAACCATTTCGACGCTATTGAAGCTAGAGAAATTTGGAACACATACTCGTGTATACCCTCGAATTATAAAGTGTTAAGATTTTCCCGATACGCCCACTAGGGGCGTGGCAAATCGGAAAATGCATTTTCCGGTATGTCAGAAACCCTGTTAGTTGAAGTGCTAGAGAGTTGAAATTTGGAACGTATACTCGCGTTGACAACCCAAGATCAAAAAGGTATGGCGGATATATCTCCGTCCATTGGGGGCGTGGCAAATCGGGTAAAACTGTATCTTCTGCAGTTTTAGAGCTAGAATGCCCAAATTTGGCATGTAAGTTACTGTTAAGATCCTATAAAGATCGATGAACAATTATATATCCACGCCCCTTGGGGGCGTGGCAAATCGGATCTGACTATATAGTGATTTATACATATTCTTCTATATCTCGAGCACTATTGATGCTAGAGACTTGAAATTTGGAATATATACTCGCGTTGACAACCCACGATCAAAAAAATATGGCGGATATATCTACGCCCATAGGGAGCGTGGCAAACCGCAAAAGTTTATATCTCCTAAAGTTTTAGAGCTAGAAGCTTCAAAATTGGCTAGTTGAGTTACGGGTGACCTCCTTTATCGATGACCCAAAAATAAAAGTTACGCCCCTTTAGGGCGTGGCACACCGAAAAATACCCTGTAATTTCCACATTTTTGGAAGGTAAGCTTCCAAATTTGGCGTTTATGTTACCTTCGACTACTTCCAAAGATTGGCCAAAAATAACGAGTCTAAGCCGATTGGGGGCGTGGCAAATCGGATCTGAATATCTAGATTTTGCACAAAATTTCCTTTTATATCTCCTAATGTTTTAGAGGTAGAAGCTTCAAAATTGGCTAATTGAGTTACTGGTGACCTCCTCTATCGATGACCCAAAAATAATTGTTACGCCCCTTTAAGGCGTGGCGCACCGAGAAATACCCTGTAATTTCCACATTTTTGGAAGGTAAGCTTCCAAATTTTGCTGTTACGTCAATTTAGACTCCTTCTAAGAATTGGCCAAAAATTACATGTCTACGACCACTGGGGGCGTGGCAAATTGGAATTTTATTTTGCAGTGCTCTTGAGTTAAAATTGCAGCAGAATCACCAATCACAAGAATAATCCGGTAGGTGGCGCTAAACTGCAATATTCTTACGTAGCGGAATTAGTCATAAGCATGTACCGCCTACATAAATAAGCTTAATTTCATGCTAAGTAGGCAGAAAAAATTGTAAGAGACAAATAAATATATGTATTTCGATTTAATGTTTAAATAATTGACCACCTAATATTAATATAGTTTTCCATAGCCTAGGTCAGTTATTTCGTTATTTTCGTATGTTGGCAATGCTTCAGACGATTCCCAAGTGGCACTGTTAAAAGACTCAATTGGTTATGTAAAGAAAATCAATCACACTTTCAAATTAACAGACAACTCTTAAGTTAACAGACTGCTTTGCATAAAAATTATGAAATGAATGGTGCAGTTATATTTTTTGTCTAGCTCATAAAACCATCATATTCATACGAACGATTGAATCGAGCCATAATTTATAAAAATTTTACTCATTTACATATATATTTTAAGAATTTTAATAAAATATATAGTTATTTTAAGTCAGAAGCTAATTCGAGCGGCGACTTTAACAAATTAAGATAAACTTTAAAATGTAATATACCAGAAGCCCCTATGGGAACAGAGTATCACGCAGTCGGTTGCGCCCGACTGCAACGTTCTTACTTGTTTTTTTTTATGTTTCTTCGCATGGGCGCGGTGCAGCGTGTTGTTCGATGCAGTTGGTGGACCACAATTAAACATTTTGATGGCCATTGGCATTGCTAGATTGTTTAGCCATCAGGCAGGCAGTCAATGAAGTTATTCAGTCTAATAAACGTTCTAATTTTGCTTCTAATTTAGTTGTAGCATTATTGGCATTGTCTATAGTTGACCGTCTGCGTTCATCTAGCATCAGGCTAATCAGGAGGTCTAATTTTTCATTTGTATTTACTGCAGCTGAAGCTGCTGCTGTTATACGGGCATCTCTATTATTATGAGAAGTGTAGCGATAATTACGAATAAGACTTCTACTCAGTTTTCAAGATTGGTGATCATTAACACCAACAACATCATCATGTTAATTTTGTATGAGCAAGTGTTGGTTTTGCTGTGGTTGTTGTAGCTGATGTTGCTGTATCCTATTCATCTGCCGCTTCATTTGGTCAGCTTTAGTTCCCTTCATTAGAACATCAGTTGTTCAGCTTGTGCGGCTGTGCACTGCAATTTTCCTGGCTGTTTGCGAATAATTGTAGCTGGATTGTCGCCAAAGGCTTGTTGCCCTGTGGATAGCCACTGGTTTCTTTTATCTCGCAAGCATTTTTGAATGACTTGCAGCCTTTATAACTGGCTGCATGTTCACTTTGATAATTCGCACATTTTGCTGGCTGGCTTTCGATCTGGAGCAGGCCGTAGATTGATGGCTGCCACTGCATTTGACGCAGACAAAAGGCTTGCGGCAGTAGTTTTTGGTGAGGACAAACTTTTGGCACCGATGACATTGCACAGCATTGCGTAATAGACGTTCAATTTTATTTTTCTGGCCTCCAAGCACAGTCGTTTGAAAGACATTGCTACTGTTTAGTTCGGCCTCAATCTCAACCTCGAATAGGTCGAGAGATTCTCGTGTGAAACGCTTCTTGAGCCAAGTTCTTCTAAATCCTGGCGTAGCCAGCATTCTGGCGTAAAGTGATGCAAATATCTTATTAGAAATCTAAATCCTCCGTCTGCCTTCAACTGATATGTGTATGATTTGAAATTATTCTGTTTGACGCAATAACATGGGATATGCATTAATATTTAAGCATTGAATTCTTTATGCACGCCCCGCAGTCGGCTTTGTAAAAAAAAAAATGTTCTCCTATAACACTATAAATGTCTTGCAGTACGGGCAGTATATTTGGCACATGTGGTATATATAGTGAATGCGAAATTATTTTAATTTCCATATTACCATTGTCATTGTCATTTTCATTTACATTAACATCTACATCTACATTAAAGGATCGGAAGCCAGACGAAAGCACCTCTGAATTCGTTAGCCCAGTGGTTTCGTCACCTTGCAGGAGGCGTTGCAGCTTCCTTTCTGCAGACTCTGAACTTGTCCAGTAATTGCAACTTTAAAATGTCGTAACAATTATTTTTAGGTGGCGTCATCACGAGGTCTTCTATCATAGCTATAACTTCGTCCTTCAGATTTATGGTGACGAGGTCAAATCTGACGAGATCGTTTCCCAGCTTACTTTATCAAAATAGCCGCCCTATTTGAGCAAACCACAACTGTGGGATATTTCGTAAAAAAACACGTATTTTGAATAAGTCTGCGTGTGTCTCGTTTGCTGGTGCGATAGTACTGGGTATCATCTGGGCCGCGGATGAGTTATCTGCACCGTCGTTCGATTCGGGCTCCCAGGGAACAGTGCACATGGATCGAGAAGTCATTCTTCTGTATGAAAAGTTAAAATTAAACAAGTAAGAAAACTCTAGTCAGGGCTGCTCGACTAGGAGATACCCTGAGCCCCGTCCGATCTGCGTTTTTCAATGTATTCCGTATCTTGCATCGATCACAAACTTATATAAAATTTAATTAAATTGCCAATCTTACACTTTGACAATCAAATAGCATGATTGTCAAAAAATAGTTTTTCTTTTAAAAATAATAGTAACAATAATTAAAAAAAAAAAATAAAAAAAAAATAAATACCTGGAATTGAACCAATCTACTGATCAAAGCGCATCACCTCTATCGACACCGCCATTGTGTGTGTGAAAAAAAACAATACAAAATTTTTTGACATCGGCGGGGCTCAAACCGAGGTCTCCACGGCACGGTGTGTCCCGTTTCTATCTGCTTCTGCCACTTCACTGCTTAGACAAGCAGTAGCAAATTTGAAACTAAAGCCAGCTAAGCATTATAACAAAATTCAAGCAGTGTCAGTTGTAAGTGTTGTGATTCTTAGAACAGATAGGAATGTTCGCATTCGAATTTCTCAATGTATGTGTTCACATGCATAGAATAAATGCGTCACTGAGCTAACGGTGCATGGCTGCTGGTCACATGTTGTTGCAATTGACAAAACGTTTTGTTTCATTACTTCTGTGATACTTAATGGATTTCAATGAAATTTTCAGCATATGATCTACAAATTAAATTAAATATTTGTCGATTGTATAAAATTGCAAACTCATTCACATTAATATCTATATTTGCAACTAACCTTCAATTTGAAAAGTTTTGTAAAATTTTGAGTCGGTATCTAAAATCACTAACCATACATGTTGTATGGTGAGTGCCAAAATGTAACAAAAAACAAAATTGTATGAAATATAAATGAAATTGAACGCAAAGTTTGGAGATGCTAGCTCGAAAGATGTACGAGATGGAATTTAAATACTGCATAATCGATAACATTAAAACGGGAATAGTTATCGAATTTTTGAAACCGACTTGATATTTACGTGCTATACAGTTTCTAGCTCTTATATGTTCTGAGATCGACGTGTTCATACATACTTACAGACGGACAGAATCCTTGATTTGTTTTACGTGGCGTGTACCCCATAAGGGGCTTACAACCACGGTACACTTTTGCGCCACATACGTGGCACATAGTACAGCGGGTGAAAACAATGCGTCCACCAACGCCTCAAAAGAACATCTTTTAGAAACCAATTCGAATTTTATGCTGTCGGGCATATTAATTCCCCCATGGTAAGGAGCGAGGCCTATCATAACCTCTGCTTGATTACGGATACGGCTTCCGGCCGTCACCCAACTTACGTTGAGCAACAACATTTCCTAAAACCACAGCCACCACGATACTCCCACTAAAGGGGGCCAACCTCATTGGGCTGGCCTCGGCCACCAGCCCATCCCGTGGTTCAAATTTGCAGCTTTGATCGGCTGTTCGTAGTCGAAACTACTGCC
The DNA here is from genome assembly GCA_035045365.1 of Drosophila leonis. Taxonomy (NCBI): domain Eukaryota; kingdom Metazoa; phylum Arthropoda; class Insecta; order Diptera; family Drosophilidae; genus Drosophila; species Drosophila leonis. The sequence goes on along the minus strand of JAWNPC010000346.1, from coordinate 751,931 downwards.
CATTTTGGTTTCCAACAAACCAGGAACTGGGTGAGCACCCTCGGCAACCTGTAAAGAGGGAAGCCTACCAAACTAAGGTTTCGGTCGACCTTCGACTCCTCACTAGGATTCGTCTACCAAATTAAGGCTTTGGTGGGCCCTTCGACTCATCCCAAAGGATTTGTCTCCCAAACTTAAAGGACTTTGGTATGACCGGCGACTCCTCATAAAGATTTGTCTACCAAATTAAGGCTTTGGTCGGCCTTTCGAGTCATCCTAAAAAGGATTTGTCTCCCAAATTTAAAGGACTTTGGTATGACCGGCGATTCACTCTAAGGAGATCATCTCCCAATTTAAGGTATTGGTAAACCTTTCGTAGTGATTCTACTACCAGTTTTGACTAACGTCAGTCCGGCACTGGTCGGCCAGGTCCTGGTCCTCCATCGTCCAGCAGCATGCGACGCCTGCTGAAGACTATGCGAGCATAGACTTCAAGCAGTTGCATGCTCTCCAGGGTCCTCACCGTCTCCGTCACGTTCCAGTCACCGGATGAAGAATGCTGGATCCTAAGCCCTTCCGGGTCCCGCACATCCGCATAGAGAGGACAGGCACACAGGACGTGTTCCCAGTCCTCCATGGGATGGCCACATAGGCATCCAGCAGTCTCGCTAAGACCACGCGCGTGCAAAAATGCATTCAACGAGCCGTGGCCAGTTATGAGGAAACTGGCCAGCATCGTGAAACTGAAGTCGGGGCGGCTGAAAACGAAGCTAACGTCCGGGATAAATCGATGCGTCACACGGCCGTGCACGCAGTTATCCCACCGGACCTGCCACTCACGAGATAAGCGTTCGTCCAGCAAGGCTCTCCTCATGCTACGATCAAGGGTAGAAACGTCTTGATCGTAGAGCCAATCGCCTTCTACCATGGGGTAGTTCCTTTTCAGTCTAAACAGCCTTGCTGCACGCGTTGCCACAAGGTCCAGCGGTGGAGCTCCAGCAAGCACTTCAAGGGCATCGTTAGATACCGTTCTACACGTAGGCAAACATCCAAGCAGGATGAGCCTATGGCAGGACTTGAGCGACCTCCTGGCGCCGTCTAGCCTCATCGCCGTCGTGTACCACACCGAGGCACCAAATAGTGCACAAGGCACCATGAGTCCGGCATAAATCCTTCGCCGTGCTTGCGGACTGAATCCCCAGTCAACGCGTAGCACACGGGTCAGGGCTCCGACAACTCCGGCCAGCCGATCGCGTAAAGACGCGATATGCGGGAGAAAACTCAACCGCTCGTAGACCGTGATGCCAAGGTAACGGTATTGGGTCATATACCGTAAGTTTGCTCCTGCAAAACTTACGGCAGGGTGTCTGCCAGCTGACAGAATTCCTTTGAGGAGCATCGTCACAGTCTTCGTTGCCGAGACTGAGACGCCTACCTCAATGCCCCATCCTCCAACTAATTCCATTAGTTGGGCGCCTTTGAGCTCCAGTTGAGATCTGGAGTTTCCTTCGATGAGCAGCAGAAGATCGTCAGCGTATGCACTAAAAGTGCAATGCGCCTCCTGCATTGAGGAGAGGCACCACACGCGGGCGCTTCCACTCAGTGGGAAAATACCCATCTGCCAGGCAGCGGGAATACATCGCTGTCATGTGCTCCGGGATGGCGCGCCAAGCCGCTTTGACCATACTCCCAGTTATGCCATCTAAACCAGGTGAGCGTCTGCTCCGAACTCTGGCGATGCATGTCTCGACCTCGAAGATTTCGAGGGACGGGGGTACTTCGCGAAGAACGGGAACGTCCACTGGCCTCTCCGCAGCAGGGAAAAAGCAGCGGAGCAGGACGTTCGCACAGTCGTGCCAAGTTACGACCGGCTCATTGTTCCAGCGAAGGCAACCGATATCGGTGCACGTCTTGCGGCCTCGGCAGATCCTATAAATGGATCCCCATGGGTCGTCCTGGTGCTCGCCAACATACCGTCTCCAGTCTTCCTCTTTCACCTTCAGCATCATCCTCTCATATTCCTTTCGGCTGATCCTGAAATATGAGGCTAGGTCGTCTGCACTCACACTGTGAGTACGGCGCGCATGCTGAAGCCTTCGCCGGGCTCTCCTGAGCTCACGGCGTGCGTCCGTGAGGGCGGCAGTCCACCAACCCACACGACGTCTGGCCCGCGGTTGCAAACGCCCAAACACAGTGTCGCTCACCTGATGAACCAGCGAGCGGAGTGCAGACACCTGATCATCCGATGCCATCTGGCGAAACTCCTCCAGAGGAAGCTCCAACGATGCAGTCCTCAACTCATCACCAAAACGCCGCCAGTCAGCACTCTGAAGTTTCCACGAGGGCACAGGAGCATAGCTCTCAACTGCGCCGGATCAAGTGATACCACAACAGTAATGATGTTATGGTCACTTAAATCCCACTCGCTTACACTCCAGTCATATGCAGCCCACGTAGACGCTGAATCACTGACGATGGTCACATCGATATCACTCCTTGCTCTCCCATTATCGAATGTGAATACACTGCTGCGGACATTAAGCACGCCGGCTCGACTGCCCTGAACCCAATTTGCTAGCAGTTCACCCCGCTGCCTGTTCAAGTATCCCCGAGAACGCTCGGGAAGCTTACTGAACCACAGGGGGGATACTGCGTTCGCATCAAGACCATAGATGACGGGCGTGCGGCTGGCTAGCAGCAGCACCGCATCCAGGTACGGCTCCAAATCTGCGTTGAATTGGCAGTATACGGAGGTGAGGAAAATCGAGCCGAAGTTTCCGGTCACACTCACGCATACGCCAAACTATGTGATGAGCGACGAGACAGGCATGCAGACGACCTCCTGGTCGTCTACGACTATCCCGGCTTTGTTGCGACGATCGGAGAAAACTCGCATGCCTGTCGGTAATCCGGTGATCCTTCCTCCATGATCCACATAAGGCTCCTGGATCAATGCGAACTTGTCGCCAGAATTCCTCATTCTGACTCCGAGCTCGATGACCGCAGCTCGACAGGGACCACAGTTTGCCTGGACGAGACTAAACATTTTAATGTCTAGCTGCCACCCTAGCAAGCACTGCACCAAAAATCGGGCAAACCGGCGAGAGCATACGATGCTCACACGGCAGCCCCTTAAAGCTACAGTTCCTGCAGCGCACAGGATTAGTGCACTTGTAGGCACTGTGGCCGCATTGTCCGCATTGACGGCAGACCTGCTCCTTCATCCGACATTCTTTCACCCGATGGTCAAAACTGACACACCTATGGCAAGCGTATGTCGACACCAGCATGCGCCAGCGGAAGGAGAACCAGTCCACATATATCTTTTCGGACTCCTCCAAGATATCCAGGGCCTTCTTGTCCATCTCCAGCTGCAATGTGACCGTGGGTCCAACGGCGCTCGTCCATGGCTTCGAAGCTATCTTAACCGACTTCTCAAATGCAACGCTGGACAAGCGTCCCAAGAAGTGGTTCTTGAAAAGCCCGTCCATGAACTGCTGTGCGGTGATGCTGCTGTCCACATCCAATACTTGGACTTTGGGCCTCAGCGCAGCGTTCTGCTTAACATCCAGGCCAAGTTCCCTGAACTTGGCATTTGCCACCACTTTCCTCAACTCGCTGGAGGACGGCGTGCGGATAATCGCACCACCGCGCTTCAGCTCACGCACCTCATGCACACGTACACCGAGGGCGGGCGCAACTTCCCTGCGAACACGCTCAGCAACCTGTTGAGGTGTCTCCTCAGGGTTGTTGCTCGTCAAAATGGCTGACCACGTCTCCGCAATCTTGCGGGTCGGGGGTGCAGCAATCGGAGCAACAGCGGGGACAGCAAAAGTGCCGGCAGTGGGAATAGCAACGGGCTGCGGGCGAATCCTCAGTTGAGTCTCCAGCTCCTTCATCCTGCCAAACATCTCAAGTACCAACTCCTGGTACTTGGCCGACAAGTCCAGCACACTGAGTGCCACGGTGCCGGGTACCTCGTCAACGACGACGGCTCTCCTGAGCTTCTTCTCAATGGCCAACATCCGTTGGACCATCAAGCTCGAGCTCACCGAGTCAGCTCCAGCTGACTTCGGGACATCGGGATGAGCAACAACAGCGGCAGCGGCAGCGGCGGCAGATGTCGACGGCAATGCATCCTCAGCACGAGGGGCAGCAGCAGGGTCAGCAGCAGGGGCAGCGGGGGCAGCGACAGCTCTGACTCCAGCAGTAATCGCGGCCAGCGAAGCATCGCTGTCAGAGCTATCAGCTCTACTGCGGACTTCCTCGGCGGAGAATGCGTAGGCGGCGGCAGCATGGCTGCGTCTACCGCAGCAGACCGAACAGCCGTTCGCGACGATGCAGCCGAACCGCGACCGCGCCTCTTACGTCCTCCTCCCGAGCGCGTCGAACGGGACGAACTTGCAGCACTGCTGCTCGCGTCCGTCTCCATAATTATTTGCTCCTATAAATAGGCAGCAAATAACTCCGCAAAGTATGCTCTACTTTAAATACACCCGCACGAAAGTATGCAACACTTTAAACTGCTTAATTCTGATTGGCTGGCCAATCAGAAGCGATAAGCGGTAAACACTCACCGACGCACCAACACACGCGCACTAAATTGATCGCTTATCTCGAAATGCTCGATTTAAGCTCGCTTAGCGCGCGTATTTTATTGCTGGCAATAAAACTTGTAAATGAAATTTACTAAAGCGATGCGCGAACACGACTGCTCGCGGCAACTGTCTGAAGCAAACTGACTTACAGACGGACAGATGGACAGACAGACAGACAGACAGACGGACATGGCTATATCGACTCAGTTCGCCACCCTGATCAAGAATGTATATACTTTATGGGGTCTGCCAGGCCTCCTTCTGCCTGTTACTTTTCAACAAAACCATTATACCCTGATTTCCCTGATTTATTATAGTATATAATATACAATAGTATATTTTTAATGCATACACAATGAGTGCTTAATACTATGAGGATCAAAGTTATTTCGCTAGTACAGGATAAGCTCTCATCTGTTATTGTCGACATTAACATTTCCTTATTCAAATTGGCAAGATCGCTCAATTCCATCATGCGTAATCGCCCAAAGCAACCCTATATTGATACCACTTCAGTCATAAATGCTGGTTTCAACCGTTCTATAGACACGGGAGATCCTGATGTTGTACACGCGGTCCGACTGTCGATCTAACACCTCGTAAGGTCCAGTGTATAGAGGTTCCAGTGGCTGCCTGACGGCGTCTGTCTTGAGCATGACGTGGCTGCACTCCGTTATGCAAAACAAAGTTTCTAGCCTCGACCATGTGCTTGAATTAACGGACCGCTTCGTAAATAGCCAGCAGTTCTCTCTCATAAGTGCTTTATTTTGTTTTGCCTGGGTTAGTTTTCGGGAAAAGAAACCTAGTGGTTGCTATTTTCCATTGACTGATTGTTCCAATGCGGCACCGATTGCGGCGTAAGAGCCATCAGACACCAAAGCTAAAGAAACCAATGGTGCGAGATGTGCCAGCAAGACAACCTCTTTCAGGCATCGTTTGCGCTGCTGGAATGTATGGTCAACTCTGCTGTCCACTCAATGACGCCGCTGTCATTCTTCTTCATGCCAGCTGTCAGTTGAGTAAGTGGGGATTGGTAGCGAGACGTTCGAACCAGATTTAATGTCGACCAAAAATTTTTTCTATGGAGTCTCTCTACAAAGTCGTGGACATTTGCTACAGGATACCCATGTGGTATTGTTATGGCAACCAGCTTTCGGTCATTTCCGTAGGCACGCCATCCTCCAGTTTTCTTTTGTTTTCTTTTCTATTTTAGGATGCTACGGAAATCTTGCTGGTTTCGCTTCCGCGTCTATTAAAAGTCCAGCCGACAAATCTACCAGGAGATTGTGAGCGCTCAGGAATTCTGCGCCGATGATTGCAGAGTCCACTTCTGAAACGATGAAAGGCCAGGTGTATAGGCGCGGTAGCCCGAGATCCAAAGAAAGGCTGTTTGTGCCAAAAATCCGAAAAGGTGTTTGGTTGACCCCAACCAACTGAAAACTGTCGACCCTTGGCTTGACTTTGAGCAATGACGGTGGAATCACAGACACTATTGCTCCTAAATCTATTAGAAATCGTATCTGTGGCCTCCGAATACTTGGTGTTGGCCTTCGAGTCGTTATGTCGCTAGTTGCTGTGCAGCTATCATCAACCAGTGACTGCAAAGATAGCTGCTTCAGCATAACGACGTTTGTGAACAACCGAGTCGAAACTAAAAAGCTTTTTCACCAAACTTCTTGTGATAAAACCAGAGTGTTGTGTCATTGCTGGTGGTTGAAGGCTGTCGATTTTGCTGTCCTCGATTTCAGGAGCGTGAGCGCGACTTTTCCACCCATCTGTTGGCTCTTTACCTAGGCGGCGAGCTGCGCTAGTGGGTCAGCGCCAGTTAACAAGCGCACTGAACTCGATTCTACCGCTTCCAGCATCTTGTCGGCAGTTTTGCCAAAATGGCCTAGATCGTCTGCTTCCGGACAGTCAGCAGTGGGCGAATGGACTGCAGCATCTGTCTCAAGAATAGCGAGCGGAATACCGCCTCGATTCCAGGATCGGGGGCTAGACGCTTCATGTGGCCAAGCACCACTGAAAGCGATTGTTTTCAGCTATCACCTTGTTTTCAAGATTTATGACTACGAGGTCGAACATGCCGATATCATCCTCAGTCGATTCAACCGTAATAACCGCTCCAGCTGAGCAAACCATGAATGTGGATTACTACTATTGAAACGCGGCACATTAATTTTGGATATGTCTGCGTGTGTTAGTGCGCTGGTACTGGGAATCAACGAATCCAGATTATCAATCATAAACGGGATCGTGTTGTCTGCAACCATATCGAAAAGTCATCTTGCGGTTTGCGTCGGAAAGCCAGATAAAACAAGTAAGAGTGCTCTAGTCAAGACTGCTCGACTAAGAGATACCCTGAACCCTGCGAAGATGCGATATTCAAATCACTTTACGCCTCTTTTATATATACATATATACAAACAACACATACACACACACACACACATGCACACGCACGCACATGCACTTGCTCTGCTACTGCGCAGCTTACGCAGCGACTGCGCGCGGGCAGCGCTTGGGCTGCAGTATCGGCATGGCAATATTATGGAAACTTTTTTGTTAAATAGGTTTGCTTCTAGAAAGACTTTCGTAACCAAACTTCTAAGGCGTACTAATAACATTCATATGTATGTATTTGCCAAAACACAAATCTCTACTATTTGAAATACGTTTTTTTTTCAAATTTTGAGGGAAGGGGGCGTGGCATCGAAAATCCTAAAATTACAAAATGTTTGTATTTATAACACGGATATACACGGAAAATCTAAAATCTATAGCTAAAACGGTATTCAAGTTACGCTTGAAAAACAAAGAAAAATTATCGATTTTCATTGATAATAAAGAAATGGGATGAGTTATCGAAAAAAATTGATAAGCTCGTACTGCGTATGGTATACACGAGTATACATATAAAATTTCACCTTTTGTGGTTTACGAAATCGCTGCGTTCACACGGACGGGCAGACGGACAGACGGACGGACGGACGGACGGACGGACAGACGGACATGGCTATATCGACTCAGTTTGTCGAGCTGATCAAGAATATATATACTTTATGGGGTCTGCCACGCCGCCTTCTGTTTGTTACATACATTTTCACAAAAACAATATACCCTGATTTCCCATTTTCAATGCGTCGGCAAATACATATATAAACGCGTCATTAATCTGTTCCATTTTCTAATCGCGCAACGAGTTTCGATGGCCGAAGTCTAACATAGAATTGACTTGCGTCGCACACTTATTCTTTTGTGCCTACCATCGAACCACGCTCGCGCTAAAACGGTACTTTCCAAAACTACAAAATGCCATCAGCCAATCGCATCTCAAATAAAGGCTGATGCAAATTTCACATTATGATGAAATAACATTCTTGTGAAATGCCTCACACACACACACACACAGCACGAACTGCACGCGCCGACACATACATATGAATGTCATTAGGACGCCTTAGAAGTTTGATTAAGAAAGTCTATCTAGAAGCAAACCTATTCAACAAAAATGTGTCCATAATATTGCCCATACTGCAGCCCAAGCGATGCCCGCGCGCAGTCGCTGCGTAAGCTGCGCAGTAGCAGAGCAAGTGCGTGTGCATGTGTGTGCGAGTGTATATGTTGTTTGTATATATGTATATATTTATAAAAGAAGCGTAAAATGATTTGAATATCGAATCTTCGCAGGGTTCAGGGTATCTCTTAATCGAGCAGTCTCGACTAGAGCACTTTTACTTGTTTATATAAATTATAACAAGACTGTTTTATACTTTTGAATCTTTTTATTTACTGCTCGTGTGAGCTTTCTGAGAGAAGATTATAAACTAAACTTTTATAAATCTAAACGGCGGCTCCAAGCCATCGCTGCCGGCGGCCGGGCCGACAGAACGCTGAGCTTGCGTCTTCCGTGGATGATCAGCCCGCTTATGCGTGCTGGTGTCCAATTTCTCCTGCAACTCTGTCGCAACGGCGTCCGGTGTTGAAGTTGCTGACTCGTTGTCAGCACTATTTGATCGGCGCGTGTTAACTCGTCCCCGGGTAGGTTGAAGCCCGTCCTCGGGTTTTCCATTGATCGGCTTCCGTTGACATAGTTTAAAACCGATGGCTAGGAGGAAGACAAGAGAAATAATGATAGTGACGCAACCAAATGACCTTGATGACAATTCGGCCTTGAGGTTACTGATGTGGCAAAGATTACTCAAACTCAGGTCGTGCAGGAACGGGAGGCTCAGGTGTTCACGGAATAGTGTGATGTTGACTATTCCTGACGTCGAAACTGCTGGTTTTTTTCTCAGAATACCCCGATGATTTACGTAATGGGTTCCATTCAATGAGATGTGGTCATCGAAGGTGACTAAATAAGTCTCCGTGACCTGCTGGCTAGTTCCGGTGCTGCCCACTATGTGAATTGTGGCGCTGTTGACGATTATGATGCCTTCATCGACTACGATTATGGGCTTTAGATGCCCAAGGCGTGTAGCGCATTGTGCAGTACCACCTGAGACCAGCTGCTGCGTATGAACGCAAACCATTTCGACGCTATTGAAGCTAGAGACTTGAAATTTAGAACATATACTCGTGTATACCCTCAAATTATAAAGTGTTAAAATTTTTCCGATACGCCCACTAGGGGCGTGGCAAATCAGAAAATGCCTGAAATTTGGAACGTATACTCGCGTTGACAACCCAAGATCAAAAAGGTATGGCGGATATATCTACGCCCCTTGGGGGCGTGGCAAATTGGGTAAAACTAAAACTATCTACAGTTTTAGAGCTAGAATGCTCAAATTTGGCGTGTGCGTTATTGTTGAGATCAGATAATGATCGATGATAAAATTATATATCTACGCCCAGTGGGGGCGTGGCAAATCGGGTAAATCCTTATCTTCTACAGCTTTAGAGCTAGAGTGCCCAAATTTCGCGTGTAAGTTACTGTTAAGATCCTATAAAGATCGATGAAAAAATTATATATCCACACCCACTGAAGCGTGGCAAATCGGATCTGACTATATAGTGATTTATACATATTCTTATAAATCTTGAGCACTATTGATGCTAGAGCCTTGAAAATTAGAATATATACTCGCGTTGACATCCCAAGATCAAAAAGCTATGGCGGATATATCTATGCCCATAGGGGGAGTGGCAAACCGTAAAAGTTTATATCTCCTAAAGTTTAAAACCTCAAAAGTTGAGTTACTGGTAACCTCCTCTATCGATGATCCAAAAATAATGGTTACGCCCTTTAAGGCGTAGCACGCCGAAAAATACCCTGTAATTTCAACTTTTTGAAGCGTAAGCTTGGAAATTTTGCTTTCATGTCACTTTAGACTCCTTCTAAGGATTGGCCAAAATTTACATGTCTATGACCTCTAGGGGCGTGGTAAATTGGAATTATATTTTGCAGAGCTCTTGAGTTAAAATTGCTACAGAATCACCATCACAAGAATAATACAGTAGATGGCGCTAAACTGCAATATTCTTACGTATCGGATGTAGTCATAAGCGTATACCGCTTCATAAATAAGCTAAATTCCTTCCTAAGTCGGCAGAGACAAGTTAAGATAAACTTTAAAATGTAATATGTCAGAAGCCCCTATGGGAACAGAGTATCACGCAGTCGGTTGCGCCCGACTGCAACGTTCTTACTTGTTAGGTCTAGGGAATTTGATTAAAAAATATAGTAGTTGGGAATTTTGAAAAGCCTCAATATTAGATACCTCTAGTAGGTCTGTTACGCTAACATTGGTGAGTTGCTCATTTAGTTCTTTTACATCAATGCTGTCAAGTATGAGTGGGGTAATTAAATTTATTTTTGCAAGTGAAATTGAAAGAATCAAATCTTCTAGGTCCGAAATTATCATTCTGTTTTTCGCCAAGATATTCGACTTCAGCATCTGGTTTTTGAATTGTGTTAAGAGTTCTTGAAATTTCGATTTGCTTGTTTTCAGCATCTACTAATTGTCACTGTTTAAATTTGATCTGCTCCCAGTCATCAAAATCTGGGGTTCCTGCTGTTGCTTTAAGGGCACTACCTATCAAGTTTATGCTTCTGGCCTGTCTATGGTGATCGTTAAGGGTACTAATTAAAGTGGCTATGTGTTTTAAGTCTGTCTTAAGTACTTGTCTCATATGGTCTTTGGGTAGTCCGTCCATTAAGTTCCATGTCTCCTCAACATATGTCTCGTATATCGTCAAGTTAGTCGTGTGTCCCATGTAGCCGTATTCGTCCCAAATCGTTACGTCCCCGTCTATTATAGGTATGTAGTCCGCGTGCGTATAGTCATTAAGTCTCGAAGTCGCTTCAGTTCTGGTCAGAGCCACTATTTTTAAAACTAAAATATATTTTATCCTAAGATAAAAGGATGTTGTTATTAAAAATGATGTTTAAACAAATAAAACAAGTAAGAGTGCTCTAGTCGAGACTGCTCGACTAAGAGATACCCTGAACCCTGCGAAGATTCGATATTCAAATCATTTTACGCTTCTTTTATATATACATATACACAAACAACACATACACACAGACGCACACGCACGCACAAGCACTTTCTCTGCTACAGCGCAGTTTACGCAGCGACTGCGCTTGGGCTGCGCTTGGGCTGCAGTATGGGCTATATTTTGGAAACTTATTTGTTGAATAGGTTTGCTTCTAGATGGACTTTCGTAATCAAACTTTTACAGCGTAATAATGACATTCATATGTATGTATTTGCCAAAGCACAAGTCGCTAGTATTTGAAATACGTTTTTTTCAAATTTGTGGGGAAGGGGGCGTGGTATCCAAAATCCAAAAATTGCAAAATGTTTGTATTCATTACACGGATACACACAGTATCTGAAATCTATAGCTATAACGGTATTCAAAAACGAAGAAAAGTTATCGATTTTTATCGATAATAAGGAAATGGGATGAGTTATCGAAAAAAAATTATAAACGTACTGCGTAGAGTATACACGAGTATACATTTCAAATTTCAGATCTCTGGCTTTTGTGGTTTGCGAGATCGCTGCGTTCACACGGACGGACGGGCGGACGGACGGACAGACGGACATGGCTATATCGACTCAGTTTGTCGAGCTGATCAAGGATATATATACTTTATGGGGTCTGCCACGCCTCCTTCTGTTTGTTACATACATTTTCACAAAAACATTATACCTTGTTTTCCCATTTTCAATGGGTTCAGGTTATAAAAATTAAAAAATGGTTTACTTAAGGTTGTCCTTATGGACCACCCTCCCCTTTATAAGGACCGTTGTCCCAAGGTCTGCTTCAACCACTGCTTCGGTGAATAAGGGTGAAAGTTTATTTCCCAGTCTCTTATTGGACTTTACCCATACTTTCTCACCTATTTGGTACCCTTTTTATACCCTGAACCCATTGAAAATGGGAAATCAGGGTATAATGTTTTTGTGAAAATGTATGTAACAGGCAGAAGGAGACACTATGTCAAAGTTGTTTGACAACATTGCCCTGATGGTCTCTGAGTTTAGCGATTTTTCATTATCGTAGTAGATTGTTTTTGTCTTTGGAAAAAATTTAAAAGTTGCAAGAGCGGAGCCTTTACGTCCACCATTGCGCGTGATCGAATTGGTCGGACGACAGCAAACTTGGAAAATTTGTCAATACAGGTTAAGAAGTAATTCCCATCTGTGGAGTAAATGTCTACATGTAACATTTCTCCAGCATAGGAAGGTAAAGGGGTTTTCCCTAGTTCTTGCCTGATTGGGTGTCGATTGTGTTTGTTCATAGCGCATACTCGACAGTTTGCTGCTATTTCAGTTGTTAAACGGCCCAAGTAAGAACGTTGCAGTCGGGCGCAACCGACTGCGTGATACTCTGTTCCCATAGGGGCTTCTGGCATATTACATTTTAAAGTTTATCTTAATTTGTTAAAGTCGCTGTTCGAATTAGATTCTGATTCAAAATAAATATATATTTTATTAAAATTGTAAATATATTCATATGTTAATGAGTAAAATTTTTATAAATTATGGCTCGCTTCAATTGTTTGTATAAATATGATGATTTTATGAGCTAGACAAAAAAATATAACGGTGCCATGCAAGAGTATCTACACTTAATTTTTATGCAAAGCAGTCTGTTAACTTGAAAGTTGTCTGTTAATTTGAAAGTATGACGTCACATTTTCTTTGCATAACCTATTGTGTCTTTTAACAGTGTCACTTGGGAATCGTCTAAAGCATTACCAAAATACGAAAAACACGAAGTAACTGACCTAGGCTATGCGAAATCTATATTAATATTAGGTGGTCAATTATTTCGAGCATTTAAACATTAAATCGAAATACATATATTTATTTGTCTCTTACAATTTTTTCTGCCGACTTAGCAAGGGATTACGCTTATTTATGTAGGCGATACGTAGGAATATTGCAGTTTAGGGCCACCTACCGTATTATTCTTGTGATGGTGATTCTGCAGCAATTTTAACTCAAGAGCCCTGCTAAATATAATTCCAATTTGCCACGTCCCCAGAGGTCGTAGACATGTAATTTTTGGCCAATCCTGAGAAGGAGTCTAAAGTGACGTAACAGCAAAATTTGCAATCTTACGCTCCAAAAATGTAGAAATCACAGGGTATTTTTCGGTGCGCCACGCCCTAAAGGGGCGTAACAATTATTTTTGGATCATCGATAGAGTAGGTTACCAGCAACTTAATTAGCCAATTTTAGGAGATATATCTTGGGTTGTCAACGCGAGTATACGTTCCAAATTTCAACTCTCTAGCACTTCAACCAACAGGGTTTCTGACATACCGGAAAAGGCATAATCCGATTTGCCACGCCCCTAGTGGGCGTATCGGAAAAATCTCATCACTTTATAATTCGAGGGCTTACACGATTATATGTTCCAAATTTCAAGTCTCTAGCTTCAATAGCGTCGAAATGGTTTGCGTTCATACGGACAGACGGACGGACAGCAAGACGGACATTGCACAAAACCCTCCCTTTGGGAACAGAGTATAAATAGTCCCTAAGTATTTGCTGGGCATTCTCCTGTGCTGCGCGATGAGCACGATTGTGCTCCGCTATAGCTATTTCCCTTTGTTCTGTAACGTCTGATATATCTATCACGAGACTTTTAGAATGTCGAAACGTTGTTGAGGGGAATTCCTTCATTAGATTATGCTGGATGAAGGCTAGAATAGGAAGTTCACAATATATTGCGTTAGTCACCTCGGAGTTTACAACCTCTCGTAGAGTTTGTATCAGTGTCTTGCGATCGGAAAACTGTATGACGTGTCGGGTCTTCGTTCTAAACAAGATATATGTCTTGTGTTGTGCGACAGTGCTTTCCTCCAATATAATCTGGTTTCGGAAGCAGTTTACCGGCTTATCTGTTGTCTCAATTGTGTAAGTTAGAGACTCTTCACTGTGGATCGTAGCGGCATCGGATTCTGCCGTGTCCTCCAGAGCGTTGATATTCTTGCGAGACAGAGCGTCTGCCACAAGGTTTTCTTTACCTGGCTTATAGATGATGTTTGCGTTATGCTCATCAATGAAAGCCTTCCAGCGCTTTATTTTGGCATTCGGATTTTTATCCGATTCCGCAAATTTTAGCGGCTGGTGGTCTGTGTAGATGTTAAGGTTTTTAACACCGTACAAGCAATTTCTGAGATTTTTCAGTGCCCACACAATGGCTAGGAGTTCTCGCTCATTTGTGGCAAAGTTAATCTCAGTGTCTCGCAATGTTCGCGAGATCATTGTTATAGGGCGTCCGCCCTGAGATAGCACAGCGCCGAGCCCTTGGCCTGACGCGTCTGTTGTCAAGTCAAATGGTTTTCTAAAATCGGGATATGCCAACAGCACATCCTCGGACGCTAGCAACTCTTTTAATCTGTTAAAGGCGTCTAACTGGGTTTGGTTTAATTCGAGTTTCACTTTCCTCGAATGGTTGCCGCTTATTTTGCCATTTTCGCCTTTCAAGATCTCCGTTAGGGGTCTTGCAATGCTGGCGAATCCTGCTATAAAGCACCTGTAATAACTTGCTAACCCTAGAAATGATCTAAGGTTAAACAATGTTGTCGGTGGTTGGAAATTCTTTATGGCCTGTACTTTGTCGGTCGATGTCCGAATTCCACCTCTGCATACTGTGAATCCCAAATATTCCACATCCTTTTTGAAGAATTTTGACTTTTCTTGAGAAACCCTCATGCCTGCATCCCTAAGGCTTTTCAAGACCCAGTCAATGTGTCTGATGTGGTCTTCCTTATTGGGGGAGAAAATTATTACGTCATCCACATAGTCGTAACAAGTTTTTCCAATTTGATCCCTGAGGACATCGTCTATTGCCCTCTGGAAAATACTAGGCGAGTTTTTAAGCCCAAAGGGAAGTCTGCAAAATTCATACTTCCCATTGTTTACAGAGAATGCAGTTTTTTCTCTGTTTCTTTCCGCCAATTCTATTTGGTGGAAGCCCGATTTAAGGTCCAGTGTTGTGAAATACTGAGCCTCACCCATATTCGACAATATGGTCGAAATA
Organism: Drosophila leonis; assembly: GCA_035045365.1. Taxonomy (NCBI): domain Eukaryota; kingdom Metazoa; phylum Arthropoda; class Insecta; order Diptera; family Drosophilidae; genus Drosophila; species Drosophila leonis. The sequence goes on along the minus strand of JAWNPC010000346.1, from coordinate 736,845 downwards.
GTTGGGATAGGGTATTTATCGTCGGTTGTCTTCTGATTTAACTTTCGAAAATTGATTACCAGACGTTTTTTTTATGGCCTGATTCGTCGTCACCTTTTTTGTCGACCACCCATATTGGATTGTTATATGGTGACTTTGAGGGTCTAATTATGCCATTCGCCAGAAGTTGTTTAACTTCTGCGTTGACAAATTCTGACACGCCCATAGGATACGGGTATAACTTATACCGGTTCGCTGTCCGTTGGAATTGTGGCAATAGTGTTAATATTGTACGGTAGGGATTCGTTAACGCCTGCAAAGGCGTTAATCGTTCAGTCAATCATTTGATTGAAAGTGAGTCTGATGGTGTTCATGCTTTATGATGTTATTGTTCAAATCAATGTGAGCGTTAATCTGTTTTAGTAGATCAAGGCCGATTATGCCGTCAAAATCTTTTAATGATTCTAGCTTAAACAAGTAAGAAAACTCTAGTCGGGGGTACCCGACTAGGAGATCCCCTGAACCCCGTCTGATCTGCGTTTTTAAATATATTCCGTATCTTGTATACATTACAAACTTATTCAAAATTTAATTAAATTGCCAATCTTGCACTTTCACGATCAAATAGCATGTTTGTCAAAAGAGTAGTTTTTTTTTTTTTTAAATAATAGTAATAATAATTTAATAAAAGAAAAAAAAAAAAATTAAGAAAATACGATATTTCCGCAGCTGGAGTCGAACCAACATCACCTGACCTCCACCGCCATTGTGTGTGTGAAAAAAAAAAACAATTAAAAATATTTGACATCGACGAGGTTTGAACCCAGACCTTCGCAACCACGGTGTGCCTCGCTTCAAATTAAAAATTTTTTTTAAAATTTTGAACCAATATCCAAAACATAACAAAAACCGAAATTGTATAAAATATAAATGAAACTAAATGTAAAATTTGGAGACTCTAGCTCCAAATATGTACGAGAAAAAAATTATAAAACCGTATTTCGATAAGGTTTTTAATCGATAACATTAAAACAGTATAAGTTATCGATTGTTTGAGACAAACTTTATCTGCGCCTGCTATACAGGGACTTTCAAAAAAAATTCAAGTCTCTAGCTCTTATAGGTTCTGGGATCGACGCGTTCATACATACGGACAGACGGACGGACGGGCGGACGGACGGACGGACGGACGGACGGACGGACAGACAGACAGACGGACAGGGCTAAATCGACTCAGTTCGTCACCCTGATCAAGAATATATATACTTTATGTGGTCTGCCACGCCTCCTTCTGCCTGTTACATACATTTAACAAAACCATTATACCCTGATTTCCCATTTTCAATGGGTTCAGGGTATAAAAAGTATGATTTGACACTTTTTTTATACCCTGAACCCATTGAAAATGGGAAATCAGGGTATAATGGTTTTGTTAAGCTGCCAAATGTATGTAACAGGCAGAAGGGGGCGTGGCAGACCCCATAAAGTATATATATTCTTGATCAGGGAGACGAGCTGAGTCAATTTAGCCCTGTCCGTCTGTCTGTCTGTCCGTCTGTCCGTCTGTCCGTATGTATGAACGCGTCGATATCAGAACATATAAGAGCTAGAGACTTGAAATTTTTTTTGGAAGTCCCTGTATAGCACGCGCATATCGAGTTTGTTTTAGAAAATCGATAACTATTCCCGTTCTTTTGTTATCGATTAAAAACCTTATCGAAATGAAGTTTATAAATTATATCTTTTACATCTTTAGAGCTAGAGTCTCCAAATTTTGCATTTAGTTTCATTTATATTTTATACAGTTTCGGTTTTTGTTAGATTTTGGATATTGGTTCAAAATTTTTCAAAAATTTTCAAATTGAAGGTTAGTTGCAAATATAGCCAATATGTGAATGAGTTTGCGATTTTATACAACTGCAAAATATTCAATATAATATGTAGATCATATGCTGAAAATTTCATTGAAATCCATTGAGTATCACAGAATTAATTAAACAAAACGTTTTGTCAATTGCAACATGTGACCAGAATGATGCGCTCTGATCAGTATATGTTGGGTTGACTTCAGCTGCGGAAATGTCTTATTTTCTTAAGTTTTAATTTTTTTCTTTTATTAAACTATTATTACTATTATTCTTTAAAAAAAACTACTTTATTTGACAAACATGCTATTTGATTGTGAAAGTGCAAGATTGGCAATTTAATTAAATTTTGTATAAGTTTGTAATGTATACAAGATACGGAATATATTTAAAAACGCAGATCGGACGGGGTTCAGGGGATTTCCTAGTCGGGTACCCCCGACTAGAGTTTTCTTACTTGTTTTTTAAACTCTGTTCCCAAAGGGAAAAAGAGTATATTGGTTTTGTGCAATGTCCGTCTTGTCCGTCTGTCCGTATGAACGCAAACCATTTCGACGCTATTGAAGCTAGAGAGTTGAAATTTGGAACATATACTCGTGTATACCCTCGAATTATAAAGTGTTAAGATTTTCCCGATACGCCCACTAGGGGCGTGGCAAATCGGAAAATGCATTTTCCGGTATGTCAGAAACCCCGTTAGTTGAAGTGCTAGAGAGTTGAAATTTGGAACGTATACTCGCGTTGACAACCCAAGATCAAAAAGGTATGGCGGATATATCTACGCCCATTGGGGGCGTGGCAAATCGGGTAAAACTGTATCTTCTGCAGTTTTAGAGCTAGAATGCCCAAACTTGGCATGTAAGTTACTGTTAAGATCCTATAAAGATCGATGAAAAAATTATATATCCACGCCTCTTGGGGGCGTGGCAAATCGGATCTAACTATATAGTGATTTATACATATTCTTCTATATCTCGAGCACTATTGATGCTAGAGACTTGAAATTTGAAATACATACTCGCGTTGACAACCCACGATCAAAAAGATATGGCGGATATATCTACGCCCATAGGGGGCGTGGCAAACCGCAAAGGTTTATATCTTCTAAAGTTTTAGAGCTAGAAGCTTCAAAATTGGCTAGTTGAGTTACTGGTGACCTCTTTTATCGATGCCCCAAAAATAAAAGTTACTCCCCTTTAGGGCGTGGCACACCGAAAAATACCCTGTAATTTCCACATTTTTTGAACGTAAGCTTCCAAATTTGGCATTTATGTTACCTTTGACTACTTCCAAAGATTGGCCAAAAATAACGAGTCTACGCCAATTGGGGGCGTGGCAAATCGGATCTGAATATCTAGATTTTGCACAAAATTTCCTTTTATATCTCCTAAAGTTTTAGAGCTAGAAGCTTCAAAATTGGCTAATTGAGTTACTGGTGACCTCCTCTATCGACGACCCAAAAATAATTGTTACGCCCCTCTAGGGCGTGGCGCACCGAAAAATACCCTGTAATTTCCACATTTTTGGAAGGTAAGCTTCCAAATTTTGCTGTTACGTCAATTTAGACTCCTTCTAAGAATTGGCCAAAAATAACTTGTCTACGACCACTGGGGGCGTGGCAAATTGGAATTTTATTTTGCAGAGCTCTTGAGTTAAAATTGCAGCAGAATCACCATCACAAGAATAATCCGGTAGGTGGCGCTAAACTGCAATAAGCATGTACCGCCTACATAAATAAGCTTAATTTCTTGCTAAGTAGGCAGAAAAAATTGTAAGAGACAAATAAATATATGTATTTCAATTTAATATTTAAATAATTGACCATCTAATATTAATATAGTTTTCCATAGCCTAGGTCAGTTATTTCGTTATTTTCGTATGTTGGCAATGCTTCAGACGATTCCCAAGTGGCACTGTTAATAGACTCAATTAATTATGTAAAGAAAATCAATCACACTTTCAAATTAACAGACAACTCTTAAGTTAACAGACTGCTTTGCATAAAAATTATAAAATGCATGGTGCAGTTATATTTTTTTGTCTAGCTCATAAAATCATCATATTCATACAAACGATTGAAGCGAGCCATAATTTATAAAAGTTTTACTCATTTACATATATATATTTTTAGAATTTTAATAAATATATGGTTATTTTGAGTCAGAAGCTAATTCGAGCGGCGACTTTAACAAATTAAGATAAACTTTAAAATGTAATATGCCAGAAGCCCCTATGGGAACAGAGTATCACGCAGTCGGTTGCGCCCGACTGCAACGTTCTTACTTGTTATACCCTGAACCCATTGAAAATGGGAAATCAGGGTATAATGTTTTTGTGAAAATGTATGTAACAGGCAGAAGGAGACATGGCAGACCCCATAAAGTATATATATTCTTGATCAGCTCGACAAACTGAGTCGATATAGCCATGTCCGTCTGTCCGTCCGTCCGTCCGTCCGTCCGTCCGTCCGTCCGTCCGTGTGAACGCAGTGATCTCGCAAACCACAAAAGCTAGAGAAATTTGATATGTATACTCGTGTATATCCTACGCAGTACGAGTTTATCTTTTTTTTTCGATAACTCATCCCATTTCCTTATTATCGATAAAAATCGATAACTTTTCTTCGTTTTTGAATACCGTTATAGCTATAGATTTCAGATTTACTGTGTGTATCCGTGTAATGAATACACACATTTTGCAATTTTTGGATTTTGGATACCACGCCCCCTTCCCCACAAATTTGAAAAAAACGTATTTCAAATACTAGAGACTTGTGCTTTGGCAAATACATACATATGAATGTCATTATTACGCTGTAAAAGTTTGATTACGAAAGTACATCTAGAAGCAAACCTATTCAACAAATAAGTTTCCAAAATATAGCCCATACTGCAGCCCAAGCGCTGCCCGCGCGCAGTCGCTGCGTAAACTGCGCAGTAGCAGAGAAAATGCTTGTGCGTGCGTGTGCATGTGCGTGTGTGTGTATGTGTTGTTATATGTGCATACATATATATAAAAGAAGCGTAAAATGATTTGAATATCGCATCTTCACAGGGTTCAGGGTATCTCTTAGTCGAGCAGTCTCGACTAGAGCACGCTTACTTGTTTTTTTTTTGGTTTGGCAATCATTTATTGTATATGGGTTTCATTTTTCTAAGATAAACTTTAAAACCTCTTTTTGGCAAAACATTGACAAATATTCAGTGTGTGTGTGGAATTGATAACTGTAATTGGTGTGGGCTATCTTAATAAATAAGGATCATATTGACACTGAATAGGTCAATGAGACATTTCTGCTCAATTTTTGTGTGCCCATGGATTGATTTAACTTGAAAGGGGCTATTTACTGGCTTCCAATGCGTCAGCTCGGGAAGAGGCCTAATATAGTTTTTAGAGGCTCCTGTATCTATCAAAAGTTTGATTGCTCGCCCTGCGACCATGCGTCTTACAAACGGTAGCAGGGAGCTTCCACTAAAAAATTACAGCTCTCTGCTCCTGACAGGTCATCTTCAACCGCCTCTGCTTCATGATGTGAATAAGATTCGTAATTCTTATTATCGTTGCCTTCTTCTTGGGGTAGGTGGTTGAGGTTCTGTTGAGTCCTCATAGACTGATCCCCATAGTTTTGATTGCCTCTATAGCCTTGGCTGTCTAAAGCGTGAGGAAGAATCTTCTTCCATTGGTTCAGGGCCACGCCCTTGTGAGTTTTGGGGTTGAAAGCGCTGTTTTGAGCTGTTTGCAGTTTGTTTGGTTATCTTTGTTACCTTTCTGAAAATGAGGATTCTTCTTCTGAGAGTTACCCTCATATTCCTGTTGGCTGTTTTGACGCCAATTCTGGGTCCTTTGACCACTAAATTTCTGCGGTTTTTCTTCAGCATATTTTGCAAAATTAGCCGCAAAGATGCCTCTTTCATTGCTTGACTCAGCTTCTTGGGCTAGAGCCAGAGCGGTTGGGAGGTCGTGAGGCTGTGCTGGGAAACAGCCCACCTCAGAGACTTTTTTAGTCCGGAGACGAATGTATGGAGGGCATCGCTTATGAATTTTTCGTTCAGAACGGCCGCTCCAGCAGGGTCATGTGTCATTAAGGTTTTGTTTGTCAATAATGTCAATTTTTTCCCGACCTGGTACTATACTGGTGTTTTATCGGCAAACGTGAAATCCAACCTGGCAATGATTGCCTTAAAGTTTAACACTGTGTTAAATGACGCAAGCTCTGCATCTGCTGAACCCCTTACTTTGTTTTGGATTATAGCCACAGCTTGATAGTATCTTGAGCTGCTATTATACGGCTCAAACACTTTATAAGCGGAACAGGCGGCCTGTCTCCATGAGACATAATTTTCCTGTTTTCCATCGAATTCTGGGATAGACTTTACTATATCTAAGGGCTCATCGCATTTGGCCCCTGGTACTATTTTTATCTCCCCGTAAACTTCTATCTGCGGAGCTTTTAAGCTGGGCGAATTTTTCTGTAAGGCTTTCTATTTTTTGCTCGAATCTTGCTGCCTGCTGTTCGCGCATTTGAGCTTCGAGTTGCGCTACTTGTTCGTCTGTCATTTTCTTTCGTTTATGTTCTAAATAGGAAGTGATTAGCTCGTCCCCGCTGCTCTCTTCTGATCTGTTTACGCCCTGCATTCGCTTAGAATGTCAAACCGAGATCACTTTACACTCACAGTATTCTCAACGAAATTTAATATTTAGTAAACAAGTAAGAGTGCTCTAGTCGAGACTGCTCGACTAAGAGATACCCTGAACCCTGCGAAGATGCAATATTCAAATCATTTTACGCTTCTTTTATATATACATATACACAAACAACACATACACACACACACACATGCACACGCACGCACAAGCACTTTCTCTGCTACTGCGCAGTTTACGCAGCGACTGCGCGCGGGCAGCGCTTGGGCTGCAGTATGGGCTATATTTTGGAAACTTATTTGTTGAATAGGTTTGCTTCTAGATGGACTTTCGTAATCAAACTTTTACAGCGTAATAATGACATTCATATGTATGTATTTGCCAAAGCACAAGTCTCTAGTATTTGAAATACTTTTTTTTTCAAATTTGTGGGGAAGGGGGCGTGATATCCAAAATCCAAAAATTGCAAAATGTTTGTATTCATTACACGGATACACTTAAATCTTGTGAAAATGTATGTAACAGGCAGAAGGAGACATGGCAGACCCCATAAAGTATATATATTCTTGATCAGCTCGACAAACTGAGTCGATATAGCCATGTCCGTCTGTCCGTCTGTCCGTCCGTCCGTCCGTCCATGTGAACGCAGTGATCTCGCAAACCACAAAAGCTAGAGATCTGAAATTTGAAATGTATACTCGTGTATATCCTACGCAGTACGAGTTTATCATTTTTTTCGATAACTCATCCCATTTCCTTATTATCGATAATAATCGATAACTTTTCTTCGTTTTTGAATACCGTTATAGCTATTGATTTCAGATTCTCCGTGTATATCCGTGTTATAAATACAAACATTTTGTAATATTTGGATTTTCGATGCCACGCCCCCTTCCCCCAAAATTAAAAAAAAACGTATTTCAAAATACTAGAGACTTGTGCTTTCGCAAATACATACATATAAATGACATTATTACGCTGTCGCTGCGTAAACTGCGCAGTAGCAGAAAAAGTGCTTGTGCGTGCGTGTGCATGTGTGTATGTGTGTATGTGTTGTTTGTGTATATGTATATATAAAAGAAGCGTAAAATGATTTGAATATCGCATCTTCGCAGGGTTCAGGGTATCTCTTAGTCGAGCAGTCTCGACTAGAGCACTCTTACTTGTTTTTATTACGATTGTCTTTACTCCAGACAAGCCATACAAAAATTTCGATATTTGTATTCCATGAACAACCCCTTTTCACGTAACGCACCTTAAAGCATTCAAAGCAGATATTTAAAAAAAACATTAACAAACACATTAATAAATTCAATTAATTTGTTATAAGTAATTTACTCCGTAAATTAATACATTAATTAATAATAATTTATTTTTTAATTTATTACTTTTGTTCCAATTGTTCTGCAAGACATAATTATTTGTCTATTTATTTTTTCTCTTGCTGTTGTCAACTAACTCAGTTCTGTCACAGTTATTTCTTAAATAACTTTCTGGTTACAATTCAGAAGTTTCCGTCAGCTAACTTCAAATTAGTCTCCATGTCCGATCGTTCTAGCCGAGCTCAGTTGAGTGTTCCCGCTGCGCGTTTAATCAAGCGTAGTTCTTCTGCGTCTCCCATTCAATCCGTCAAACCGCAAACCTCCAGCTCACTCAAGCGAAGTCCAGTCGTACCTCGATCCAAGCCTGCAAGTCCGTTATCCAAAATGTCGCTGTCTGACTTTATCTCAGCTGCGGATAGGCTCATTAAGTTTGAGTCCCGCATTGACTACTCCGAGGAGACTGACTCTATCCAGGCAGCCCAACTCCTTCTAGATCCGACGTGACCGAAACAAGGTCCTATGGGAAAAGTCAGAACACACTCAGTCAAGGGGCTAATAGTGGGGTAGTGCCAAGTTCGCCCACTGCTATATAGTCTACGAGCGGCGTAGAGCCCAATTAAGCAGGCAGATCAGTCCCATGTCCGCATCTAGTACACCGCCCACCCCTGCATCCACTCTTGTAGTCTCCTCGCCTTCCACCCCTTGACACGGAAGTGTTCCACGGTGACTACTTGAGTTGGCCGACGTTCCGTGATCTTTTTACGGTCATTTATATAAACAATCTGCGTTTAACTCCGGTGGAAAACTTATTCCACCTTAATTACAAAACTGCATTCGATACAAACGCTCTAGTCGCAGAATGTCCCCTCACAAACGACGGCATCGGCTTGGGGTTCCTTGTGTGACCGTTTTGAGAATAAGCGGCAGTTAGTCAACAGTCAGCTTATGATTCTTTTCGACCTATCCAAGGTATCAAGCCGCAACAAACTCGATCTCTCTGGGAGCATTAATTGACAAGAAAGTCAGAAATTCCAGCCTGGCAAGCAGTTGTCACTTCCTCAGCGAGGGCGCTCGTGCGCTGTAAGCTATGGAAGGTGACAAGTCCGTTCTTACAATTCTGATCTCAGTTCCGAGATCTGCGAACCCTGGTCCTTCCAAACGAGTCAACTATTTTGAAGCACAAGTGAACACAAAGAGCAAGAAATACTATTTGTGTTCAAGGGAAAACCATTCGGTCCGACTGTGCCCTCGTTTCCAACAGATATCCATCCAAGATCGAGAGGCTTATATAAAGCAAAGAAAGCTTTGCCTGAACTGCTTTGCGAGAGGTCATCACCTGCGCTGATGCACCAGCATGCACAATTGTCTAAAGTGCAACGGTCGCCATAACACCCTGCATAACACCCATAGAGAGGGTAGCGCTTAGAATGGCGCTGCTTCCGCAGCGTCGTAACTGTTCAGCCTGGGTAAATTTCCTTTTCGAGTTGAACAACCTCCCGAATGTCCAATTAGCGGACTCTTCGTTCTTCAAGAGCTCTCAAATTCACATTCTCATATTTGCGGATATCCTTCCGTCAATCATTTAGGGTGGTGTTCATCTTAAAATTTGTGGCTCGCTTCTGTGCCAAGAGACGATTTTTGGCTGGATGTTTACGGGCCCAGTCTCACAGATGTCTCAGGAAGCAACTTCATTTTTCAGTACTCGAGTCTCCTTTTCTGAGGAAGTAAAACTCGATCACCGTCTCTAAAAATTCTGGGAGCTGGAGAATATTCCAAAGGCGGCCAAAGAACTTGATTCTTTTGGGAAGACAACTTTGTCCGAACGACAAAGAGCAACAGTTCTGCTACCTATGTCGTAGCTCCTCCGTTCAGAGATCCCGACCACCTTGATTTGGGCCATTCAATTGCTTAAGAACGAAAGAAAGTTAGAGGGAAATCTGACGCTTAAAGCTGAATACGAATTCATACTTCAAGAATATCTTGATTAGGACTATATGAAGCCAGTTTCCCCTCAACGCAATCATGGCATCCAGAATTTCTATCTGCAGCATAATGCTGTATTCGAGCCCGACAGCACCTCTACGAAAGTGAGGGTCGTTTTCAACGCCTATCCTCAAAAGGTAAAAGCCTGAATGATATTCTTCACCCTGGCATAATTCTTCAGTCCGATCTTACGATGCAGATCCTCCAATGGTGATACTATCGGTACGTCTTTAATGCCGATATTTCTAAGATGATTCGGGTTGATTCCAACCACACTCCTTTTCAACGCATTCTATTTCGCAAGCCAGATGGCAATATCGGCGACTTCGAACTGAACACCGTCACTTTCGGGGTGAACTGTGCTCCCTTCCTGGCTCTTAGAGTTCTAAAGCAGCTCTCACATGATGTGAGGTGTCAATTGCCTCTCGCCAGTAAGGTCATATCCGAGAAAATGTATGTTGATGACGTACAAGCAGGGACTCACTCCAAGGAGATGGCGATCGCAACAATCGCAGAGCTTGAGGAAATGGACATCCAATTCTAAGAAATGTCTGAAGGCCATCCCGAAGAATCACAGGCTGCGCGCAGATTTCTTGAAGCTCATTTAAACTCAAGATCCTATCTCAAAATTTCGAATTTTTCAATTTACTCTTCAAATCAGCCTGGCGATGTATCCTTTGGTGGCGCCGCTATCCTGATCAGATCAAACATTTCACACCTTCCTTTTAAATTCTTTTCCCATTCTTTCGGACAAATAGCCAGTATCAAAATTAGTAGTTTCTTTGGTGACATAACCCTCGCTGCATCTTACATTCGTCCAGCATCTACTCCTGACTTATTTACTAACACTTACCTCACCAACACACTGAAGTCTCTTGGACAAAAATTTATCATTGCCGGAGATTGGAATTCCAAACATCAGGAATGGGGATGCACTCGCTCCTGTAGGAGAGGCCGCATGATACACGATACAGTTATAAATTCACATTGGAACATCAGTGTTACAGGATCTCCTACACACTACCCTTATGGAAGGATTGGCACCCCAAACGCCCTGGATTTCGGGATTTATGCTGGTATCCCTTCCCACTCCATTAATATTACTGGGAATGAAGCATTCCACATTCCACATTCCACTAATCATAAAAAAAAAATAGAGAGTTTTGAGTGAGAGAGTAAGACGTGCTTGGCTTACGTTCCATAATCTTTTTTGATTTTTGCCTATTTAATATTTTGCTAAATTTGCAAACTGTCGTGTGTTGGTTAATTAAGCCATCAGTCTTTAATTACCGTGCAAAGAATAATCCGTGGGGTTTTGTGGTGTTTTATATAGTGCCTCAAAGTTTGAAAGTGTGTTTGTGCAGCGTCGGTAATTATAACTATTATTGAATTCTGCATCAATATTTCTATTCTTTGGTGCTCTTCTCTTTTGCTTTGCTCACTATTTTTATACCCTGAACCCATTGAAAATGGGAAATCAGGGTATAATGTTTTTGTGAAAATGTATGTAACAGGCAGAAGGAGACATGGCAGACCCCATAAAGTATATATATTCTTGATCAGCTCGACAAACTGAGTCGATATAGCTATGTCCGTCTGTCCGTCTGTCCGTCCGTCCGTCCGTGTGCACGCAGCGATCTCGCAAACCACAAAAGCTAGAGATCTGAAATTTGAAATGTATACTCGTGTATATCCTACGCAGTACGAGTTTATCTTTTTTTTTCGATAACTCATCCCATTTCCTTAGTATCGATAAAAATCGATAACTTTTCTTCGTTTTTGAATACCGTTATAGTTATAAATTTCAGATTTACTGTGTGTATCCGTGTAATGAATACAAACATTTTGCAATTTTTGGATTTTGGAAATCACGCCCCCTTCCCCACAAATTTGAAAAAAACGTATTTCAAATACTAGAGACTTGTGCTTTGGCAAATACATACATATGAATGTCATTATTACGCTGTAAAAGTTTGATTACGAAAGTCCATCTAGAAGCAAACCTATTCAACAAATAAGTTTCCAAAATATAGCCCATACTGCAGCCCAAGCGCTGTTCTTCCGTTTAGGTTTGATTAACCCCAATTGCCAATATGATTTGATGCAAAAAATCATGTTGTATTCGGCAAGTTGTTGATTCTACACAAGTGCAATTTGTTAGTTGCTGGCTGTGTGAGAATTTTATGCATACAAAATGTGCAGGTCTTACCGGGTGTGAGTATGATAAAATCATGTCAACTGCCAAAATTGGTTGTGGTGGTTTACGCTGGTCTTGTCCGGTTTGTTTGGAAAAACAAAGCAATTTTTCCAAAATGTACAACTCAGTGCGGGTTCAATTTTTAAAACTGAGTAGTATTTCAAAGCAGTTATCTAGTGACCTAGAAGCTGGTGAAGAAATACTACATCAGTACAATTTTGATACTCCACATATTCAAGTGGAGACTCCATCGCTGTTGGTACCCCTCCTTCTGTACTAATATCGTCTCCCAATTTATCAGCGCCTTCCTCACCCTGTCCTGAATCTTTATCACTTCCGGCTTCATGTGATTCGTCTGAAACACCTGTCGCTAGTGATGTTATACACACACGAGACTCCATACAGGAGTATACTATCCCCACTTTATCTGTCGTATCTCCTCGAAAGCAAGTTTTCTTATCTAGGCTTTTATCTGATACGACATGTGATGCAATAACGGCTTTTATTGCTAGTAAATCTCCAGCCAAAGTTTTTATTTCTAAGTTTAATTTTGCGACTCCTCGTGAAATTGCTTCATTTAAAATCAATGTGCCTGTAGAATATTTCACAACTATATGTGATTCTAAATTTTGGCCACCACATATAGTTGTAAACGAATTCAAACCTAAGAACCGTAATAGAGTGACTCCAATTACTTTAAATCCTTCTTCGATACAATCTTCATCTAATATTGTATCAAAAAACTAAATCTTACACATTCCTCACCTCAGCTGTCTTTGGCATATCAAAATGTTCGAGGCCTAAATTCTAAACTGTGAAGACTGTTTTTGAGTAGTTCTAGTGTTCAATATCAAGTTATTGCTTTCACAGAAACATGGTTAAATCCCAACGTTTATAATAGTGAGATTCTCTCAAATAACTTCACTATTTAAAGACATGATCGGTTGATACGTAGAGGTGGTGGTGTCTTAATTGCTGTTAAGGCCGATATCCTCTCCGAATCATTTAGTTTCACGTCACCTCACGATGCCGAGAATATTGGTGTTAAAATAACTCTACCAACGTGTTCTCTATATATTACTTGTTCTTATGTTCCCCCCTCTTCTGATGTGCAAGTGTATGCTCAGCATATAACTTGTATTAAAGAAGTTTTTGAACATTAAAGGATAAGGACCTATTTCTTATGTTGGGTGACTTTATACCTAACACTTCTTGGTCCTCAACTCCCACCTCAAATTACCTTAATCCAACAACTGATCACTATCTCTTTGACGAGTTGTTTGGTCTGTCTATGTTTGATGAACCCTATTTCAAATCATCTGAATCGTTCATTAGATCTTGTTTTTATTAATGATGATTCTATCATTAATGTCTCCAGATCATCCCCTTTATGTCTACCAGAGGATATACACCATCCCACTTTAGAGGTCTTACTTTTCATAAATAGTCCACCAATTTCAACGCCTATACCTCCACAACAACGTCGCTGTTTTCATAATTGCAATTTTGTTTTACTTAACCAACTAATTAATGCAACCGATTGGTCTCTTTTTTATGACTCAGTTGACAACAACTATTTTTTGTAACACTCTAAATACCATACTATCTATACCGGTTACTAATAAGCCTCCCTGGTTTACTCAGTCTCTTCTTAATTTAAGGAATATTAAGTCTAAATATTTCAAAAATTTTAAAAAGTCTGGGTCGACTGTTTACTGGTTGAAATATTCTATAGCCAAGTCAAATTTTAATATTTTAAATTCTCAGTGCTACGAGAATTATCTTATACGTTGCAAACGGCAGTTCGTCCGTGACCCTAAGCAATTTATGCTTTGTAAATTCGAAGCGTAAATCTTCTAGTTTACCTTCCACATTTTTCTTTGGATTGGACAAATCTTGTAATGATCACGATTCCTCTGATCTGTTTGCAAATTTTTTCCAATCCACTTATTCTTCAGTAGATCCCTATACCACTTCTTACCCTTACTTAATTTCTGTAATAAATAATATAAATGCTTCTAACGTTTCCCCTGCATCTCTGGTTTCAGCCATTCGGTCATTGAAATCATCCTTCTCTCCTGGAGCTGATAATATACCCAGTTGTGTAATTAAAGAATGTAGTGTTTCCCTACAGCCACAATTACTAAAACTATTTAATTTGTCCCTGGAAACCTCTGTTTTCCTTCTGTTTGGAAAGAGTCTTTCATCATCACCCTACATAAAAAGGGCGGGAGGTCTGATATTTCTAATTACAGATGTATTGCGAAACTATCTGCTATTCCGAAGTTATTTGAAACAAGTAAGAGTGCTCTAGTCGAGACTGCTCGACTAAGAGATACCCTGAACCCTGGGAAGATGCGATATTGAAATCATTTTACACTTCTTTTATACATACATATATATATATATTTATAAACAACATATACACACACACACACACACGCACGCACGAGCACTTTCTCTGCTACTGAGCAGTTTCCGCAGCGACTGCGCGCGGGCTGCGCTTGGGCTGCAGAATGGGCTATAATTTGGAAACTTATTTGTTGAATTAGTTTTCTTCTAGATAGACTTTCTTAATACAACTTTTAGAGCGTACTAATGACATTCATATGTATGTATTTGCCAAAGCACAAGTCTCTAGTATTTGAAAGACGTTTTTTTCAAATTTGGGGGGAAGGGGGCGTGGTATCCGAAATCCAAAAATTGCAGAATGTTTATATCCATTATACAAATATACACAGTAAATTTGAAATCTATAGCTATAACGGTATTCAAAAACGAAGAAAAGTTATCGATTCTTATCGATAATAAGGAAATGAGATAAGTTATCGAAAAAAATTGATAAACTCGTACTGCGTAGGGTATACACGAGTATACATTTTAAATTTCAGATCTCTAGCTTTTGTGGTTTGCGAGATCGCTGCGTTCACACGGACGGACGGACGGACGGACAGACGGACATGGCTATATCGACTCAGTTTGTCGAGCTGATCAAGAATATATATATTTTATGGGGTCTGCCACGCCTCCTTCTGCCTGTTACATACATTTAACAAAACCATTATACCCTGATTTCCCATTTTCAATGGGTTCAGGGTATAATAATCAACAACAACAATTTCAAAGACAGAATGACTTTAAAAAAGAATAGGGGGATAAGACTAAGTTGAGAAAATGGAAGTCGACCAGTCATCGTCCAAATTTAGACAGCCCACCAATTAGCAACAGAGACAACAGCTGGGCCAAACAGCTCCTCGCGGTCTGGCTAGAATGGGGGTCAACAAAATTCCAAGAGATCAAACACATCAAAGAGAAACTCCGATCAAAGGAGGCAAAGATTAAACCATTTACCCCAAGATGATCAAGATTGCGAAATATATGATAAAAGTGCCAGGGCAGCAGCTTCTGATATTGATAGTGATTTTGAGCCCGAGAACGATAACGTTCACTTTTTACAGGTAGTTCCCTGCTACTATTGATACAAAAAGAAGTAGCAGGGGTGCCAATGAAATTTCTCGTCGATACAGGGGCATGCAAAAAAAACTACGTTAGGCTTAGCAAACGGCTAACAGATGTAATCCCTGTCGACAAACCGTTTACCTTAAACTCCATACACGGCTCTAACAGCATTACCAAAAAAATGCATATTAACCATGTTCGGTAAACAACTACATTCTTTGTATTAGACAGCCTGTCGACCTTCGATGGGATATTGGTCCCGATCTGCTAACGCAGGTTGAAGCGACCTTTTGTCTAAAAGTCAATCGATTCAAGTATCGAACGGGATTTGAAATGTCCTTTATTATAAGTGCGCCAACTTAACACTAGGCCCACTTTAGAAAAAATGTTATAAGGTAGTCTCAAGGCTGTTGCAGACCTTAACGAGTCTCTGCCATACAACACGGCGATTTTCGGCACCATTAAAACGTTCCACGACGAGCCCATTTACACTGAACTGTACCCATACCTAGCGGGTGTAGCAGATATAGTCAACAAAGAGGTTGAGAGATCTTAAAAAACGGTATTATTAGAAAGTCACGGTCCCCGGACAACAACCCCATATGGTTAGTTGACAAAAAGGTTACTGACGAATTTGGCGAAAAGAAAAAACGTCTGCTCATCGACTTCAGGAAGCTAAATGAATCCCAATGATGTTAGGAAACTTAGGGCACGCTAAATACTTCACGACATTAGACTTGAAGTCAGGCTACCATCAGATCACCCTTGCAGATCGCGACATATGTGTTTTGTCGGTTGCTATTTGGGTGGAAGAATGCTGGAAGTATTTTCCAACGAGCTATCGATGATATTGGGAAGTCATGCTACGTTTATGTCGATGACGTTATCGTTTTCTCAAAAAATGAAGAAGACCACGTCAGGCACGTGGACTTGGTACTGGAAAAACTTCTAGAGTCCAATATGAGAGTAGCAATAGAAAAATCACAGTTTTTAAAACATGTGTCGAGTATCTTGGTTTCATTGTGACCAGTGAAGGTGCAAAATCAGTCCCTGAAAAGGTTAAAGCCATCCAAATATACCCTGAACCAGAAAACCTCTACGGGGTGCGCTCATTCTAAGAGCTGGCGAGTTACTATAGGTGTTTCATAAAAGGCTTCGCATCAATAGCAAAGCCTCTCTCCGATATACTTAAAGGGAAAAACGGTTCGGTTAGCAGGCACATGTCCAAAAAGGTCGCAATGGGCGGACTAGCAAACGAGGTAGCGTTGAATTGTAAGATTTGCGAAAAGACTAAATATGATAGGCACGCAAAAAAGCAGCAGATTGGTGAGACCCCTATTGCCTCTTATACCGGAGAGATGTTTCATATCGACATTTTTTCGACAAATAAAAAACTCTTCTTACACAGCATAGACTAATTTCGAAATTTCCAGTGCTACAGTCGATTGCGTCCTGCACAATCGAAGATGTTTAAATTGCTGTTGCTACTCTAGTTAGCAAGTTCCATTATTATTATTAAATTTAAAGTTAAATTGTTTTTTATGTGTTGTGCTGCCGCTCTTAGGCTTTCATCACTAACCATGCAACACATGTACACACACCATACACATTGTATGGTTAGTCGTTAGTGGCTTGAAATACAAAGTAAAATTATCAATTTTCATCGATAATAAGGAAATGGGATGAGTTATCGAAAAATGATAAACTTGTTCTGCGTATGGTATACTATTTCAAATTTCAGATCTCTAGCTTTTGTGATTTACGAGATCGCTGCGTTCACACGGACGGACATACGGACATTTTGCCGGACCATATTTTTACTGTCTGAGCCTAAAGCGACCGACCCGAGCAAATACGAAGTTGAGTGGTCCACAACACACAAATTTTTTAGCGTGGAATAACTTTGTTCTAGTTGACGCATCAATGTGTTGTATGGTTAGTGGTCTTAGTTCTTCTACGTACATATATATCGAGATATCGGTGTTGAGATCCAGGGCTGCGAGCTATCGATAACTTACAGGGCTACAAATATATTAATATAAAATTCCCACCGTAAAACTACGAGATTTGAATGCCTTTATTAGCCAATTCTGACTGGATGTTCTCGAAGTCAGCTCACAAACTTCGTGTTGTTCCCATATTCGAGCGAATACGTACGGGAATGTCTATCCTATTTACAAAGTTCCGCATACATCAAATACATACGCTTGTAGACCAGATTGCAGCTAACTCCAGGTGTACTGCTCTTACTGTCAAATATGTGAACAACGCTACCCATCGTTTGTCGTAACGACGTCCCACAGTCACCATCACTGGTCAAGGCCTGTGAATGAAAACGGTCACATGTATGGTGTTACACGTTGGCAGTTGCCCCGTAAACGGGACTAAGGGTTTTGCATTTGTATTTTTGCAAATTTGACAATTTTTCTTTGCTCGTTTGACTGCACTACGTAAGGACGTGATCCGAAATTTCTGTCTAATCTCTGCAATGATCAATTCGTTATTTTGATGATGAAAGCTCTCGTGATATTGTTCTACAATTACAAGGTGCAATTCAAAAGTTCCTTTTTAAATTTCGCGCTTTCTAGTGGCGCCATCTGTCTGAAAATTTTATCGTTTGATTGTCTATTTCTCTGTCATGTTGTGTCAAATTCGGACGTATAGAAGCCGAGATATCGCGCTAAAAGTGACAGTACTTTTGTTGTGTCCGTCGAAAAATGAGCATCGAACAAAGAGCGAACATCAAGTTTTGTTTTAAACTTGGTAAAACATTTACCGAAACTCATCAAATGATGAAAAAAGTTTATGGCGACGATTGTCTATCCCGTAGCCGCATTCACGAGTGGTTTAAACGTTTTCAAGAGGGACGGGATGCTTTGGAAGACGACGAACGTTCGGGCCGGCCAAGAGATGTTGTAAACGAAGAAAACACGGAAATTGTGCGTGAATTCATCAGAAAAGAGCCGAAATCATCGCTGAAATACATGGAATCGGAATTAGGAATATCCGCAGCGTCGATTTATCGTATTTTAACCGAAAATTTGAGGTACAGAAAGGTTTGCGCCCAATTTGTTCCGCACACTTTGAAACCACACGAAAAAGACCTCAGAATTCAACATTAAAGAGGCAAAAAAGGACCGAAACTTCTTGTATTCCATCGTAACTGGTGACGAAACGTGGTGCTTTCAATACGAACCCGAAACCAAGCGCCAAAGTTCGGAATGGCAATGAAAGGAAAACGGTATGCTGACATTGATGCTATTCAAAAGGCTTCGACCGCCATACTCAACGCCATACCGAAGGATGACCTAAAAAAGTCATTTGATCGTGCAAATCGTTGTATTCAGTCCGAAGGGGACTATTTCGAAGGCGACCAATAAAATTTTTGCCAAAGAAAATCTATTTTTTATTTTTTTTATAAAGTCCTGTAACTTTTGAATTGCACCTTGTAAATTATTGTATTATTATATTATATTAGAGTAATCAAATGTTATTTTGGCAAAACTATGTGTTCTCGTGTCCTTTTCAAAATCGCTGTAGCCTTCCATGTACAACAATTACACCTTCTTTGATACTGTTCCATGCTTCCATTGTGTATTTCCTGGGGGAATAACTAATGTTGCGCCATTTTGCACAATATAATTTCTGATTAATGATGATTTCTTACGTAATTGATTCATGAATCTTACTATCCAGCCAACCGTACGTTTCAAGCGCATATAATTTGTAAATTGCTGTGTGTCAATCACAGGTATTGTGGATAACATCAGTACGTTCCTACGATTTTCCGTTAAGTCCTCGCTTACATAATTTCTTTTCTGTTTTAGCCAAAATGTTTCATCCTGTTGTAGAAATTTGGGACCTATTGTCCACAACCCATTTGGAACATAGTTTAAACTATGTTGGGACCTCGTAGCTATGTCAGCAACATTCAGATTCGTTGAAACCCACCGTCAGCTGTCCTTATCGGTAGATTCCAAGATTTCCCCAATACGATGAGCGAAAAATGGTTTATATTGTCGTTAATCAGAGCCAATCCATGATAGAACCGTTTCAGAGTCTGTCCATAATACTGCTCGTCGTACGCTAATGTAGTGGCACTTCATTGAGCCTCTGAGTCGCGTTCCTTGTACTGCAGCCTGTAATTCAAGTCTGGGTATCGACAAGTGTTTTAAAGGAGCACTTCTCGATTTTCCTGCAACAAATACAACATTAATTTGATTCTTTAACGTTATCCTCTAATAAGCAAAAAATATGAAGTTGTCATTTGTGATTTCCCAATGCATGCCCAAAATTTTATCGATGACTTCCGCGTCCATTTTAACAGTTCGTCTTTTCAAGCAGTCGGTGCCATTGTTGTTCAATTTCTCTTGTACTTCCGTTGAATTTGATACAAAGCCTCTAAGTTTGAATTGTACCATTTTGTGGACTCGACACACTGTTAAATGACTCCGTAGGTTACGCAAAGACGAGTTCCGTTACTTTTAATGTTAACTAACAGACTTCTTGTGACGTCACATTATCACTTTGTGCTCTGTTATCCCAGGTGAAGTTTGGCGGGCCTTTAAACTGAGATCGGGCAAATGCTCCAAATCAAACAAAATAAAGCATTTAAAAGCTAATTTTTATAGTAAACACCATAAAAATAGTCTATCCTTAATTTTACTTCCTAAAAATACCAAAAATATGTAGATAATGGCAAAAGCTGTGGGGTCTTTTGGCAGCAGCAATTATATGCCCAAAATAGATTATATGTCAGGAATAATGGTTAATAGACAGTGTTCACTGAGTTTTTGCCATAAAGTAATGCTTATTTATGACAATCTATCTAAATATTTTAGTATAATACACGTTGAAGGTGCATCAATAAACCTGCTTCGCACACCTGCAGAAATGTCAGAAACATACGAAAGAATGAAATAAAACGTAGTGCAGCAATTAAAAACTCGGACTCTGCGTATGAATGTTTGTTTAAAGCCCAAATAAAGAGATAATCAGCCTGAACCAGCTCCAGAGATCTTGGCAGAAGCTACCAATGCTGCACATCATCTTTGGCCATCAGACTCTCAATATAATGATGGAAAGTGTTAGATATAATGATGTGGATTGATGGAAAACGAATAATACTTATTAATACTATTCAGTTTTTTCAATTTAAAGTCTTGGAAAATAAAGTAAAAGCTATTTAACACGAAAGTAAGAGCGGTCAACGGATTACTTGAGCGATAACTGCATAGAAAACGGTTTAGAGCAAACAAAAATAATAAAACCATTATATTTTCCGATTAAAGAATCTATATATAACTGGTAATAAAAAACAGTTTAAGTTTTTATTTTGTCTACTGGCTTTAATATAGATAACAGTGTCAAATTCGGTTGATTTTCATACAAAGATCAGAGCGCGCGCACCAATTTCTGATAAAGTGACGTTTCACTGTTAACTTAACAGACCGCTTTGCATAACCTAGTATTCCTCAATCGTGGACTCGACATACCTCGTTACTCACGATTGAGTAATACTAGGTTGTGCAAAGCGGTCTGTTAAGTTAACAGTGAAACGTCACTTTATCAGAAATTGGTGCGCGAGTTACCGTCCCGGCACCCCTCGACATGCCCCCCGCTAAGCCACCACGCGTTGCCCAGTAACAACATAGCCAACGACGCAGAAGCAAGGCACCAGCAGACCAACGGTTCGTCGTCCGAGAATGAACAACATAGCCGACGACGCAGAAGCAAGGCGCCAGCAGACCAACGGTTCGTCGTCCGAGAACTAGCAACATAGCCGACGACGCAAAAGCGAGCCGCCAGCAGACCAACGGTTCTTCGTCCGAGAATTGACACAGAAGCAATTCTCGGAATTCTGGCAGCAGCGAGGCAGACAGCATGAGCTATAAAAGATGGCAAAGCAAAGCTGACAGCTCACTTCTATTCTGACTACTCGAATGAGTGGACGAGATTAATAAAAAACATATATTGAAAAATAAGCCGAGTACAATTATTACTACAGGATTCCAGGCGTTTCTCCATATAAAACAGGACTAAACACTGGAACTTAGACGTTCCCCCACCTGAACGGATTCCCACACTGGTAACTCGCGCGCTCTGATCTTTGTATGAAAATCAAGCGAATTTGACACTGTTATCTATATTAAAGCCAGTAGACAAAATAAAAACGTAAACTGTTTTTTATTACCAGTTATATATAGATTCTTTAATCGGAAAATATAATGGTTTTATTATTATTTTTTGTTCTAAGCCGTTTTCTATGCAGGTTTTGCTCAGGTAGTCCGTTGATCGCTCTTATATTCGTGTTGAATAGCCTTTACTTTATTATCCAAGGCTTTTAATTGAGAAAACTGAATAGTATTAATTTTTTTTTTATTATTCTTTATTTATTATTTATTATTTTTATGTATTATTCGTTTCCCATCAATCCACATCACTATATCTACCACTTTCCATCATTATATTGAGATTCTGATGGCCAAAGATGGTGTGCAGCATTGGTAGCTTCTGCCAAGATCTCTGGAGCCGGTTCAGGCTGATTATCTCTTTCTTTCTGCTTTAAACAAACATTCATACGCAGTCTTCGAGTTTTTAATTGCTGCACTACGTTTTATTTCATTCTTTCCTATGTTTCTGACATTGCTGCAGGTGTGCGCACAGGTTTATTGATGCACCTTCAACGTGTATTATACTTAAATATTTAGATGGATTGGCATAAATAGACATTACTTAGAGCGAAAACTCACGGTAACTCCGTCCATTGACCATTATACCTGACATATTATCTATTTTGGGCACATCATAGTTGCTGCCAAAAGACCAAACAGCTAATGCCATTATCTACATATTTTTGGTATTTTTTTGAAGTAAAATTAAGGATTGACTATTTTTATGGTCTTTACTATTGAAATTAGCTTTTAAATGCTTTATTTTGTTTGCTTTGGAGCATTTGCCCGATCTCAGTTTAAGAGCCCGCCAAACTTCACCTGGGATAACAGAGCACAAAGTGATAATGTGACGTCACAACAAAGCTGTTAGTTAACATTAAAAGTAACGGAACTCGTCTTTGCGTAACCTACTGTGTCTTTTAACAGTGCCTCGTTACTTATCTCATATGCTTGTTGCTCAGATTGGAAACTAGCGACATAGTCGTCAACATACTGTTTCGAGTGTATTGCATCGATCACTTCATATTTGTAATTCACGGCATTGTATGCATTTAAATTTTTTACATGTTGGGCACAGCCTGGTGAGCAAGAAGCACCGAATATCATAACATTCATTTTATAGGTTTCGACTTATCCATACGATCAGTGATTACTCCAAAAATATCTCAAGGAATCCTGGATCTTCCTCTCGCACTGATACTTGAAGAAACATTTCTTTCATGTCAGCACACCAATCTTGCCTTGTCGAAATTTATACAAAATCTTCGTTAAAGGTGGGTTCTCATCTAGTCCTTTTAGTAATTTGGAATTCAATGACACTCCGTTCACCATTGCAGCATCATCAAATACCAGCCGTATCTTGTTTGGTTTATTTATATTATATACACAGAAATGTGGTAGGTACTGTTAATGCCAGATTCCATTAATCTAAACTAAAAGAGATATCAAAAAAATTTAAATGCAAGTTGCTAGTCTAATGTTTTAACTTATAAAATATTAGCTCACTTATTATACCCTGAACCCATTGAAAATGGGAAATCAGGGTATAATGGTTTTGTTAAAGGTATGTAACAGGGAGAAGGAGGCGTGGCAGACCCCATAAAGTATATATATTCTTGATCAGGGTGACGAACTGAGTGGATTTAGCCCTGTCCGTCTGTCTGTCTGTCTGTCTGTCCGTCCGTCCGTCCGTCCGTCCGTCCGTCCGTCCGTCCGTCTGTCCGTATGTATGAACGCGTCGATCTCAGAACATATAAGAGCTAGAGACTTGAAATATTTTTTGGAAGTCCCTGTATAGCAGGCGCAGATCAAGTTTGTTTCAAACAATCGTTAACTATTACCGTTTTTATGTTATCGATTAAAAACCTTATCGAAAGATAATAATTCTATCTCGTACATCTTTATAGCTAGAGCCACCAAATTTTGCATTTAGTTTTATTTATATTTTATACAATTCTGGTTTTTGTTGCATTTTGGATATTAGTTAAAAATTTACAAAAAAATTTTCAACTTGAAGTTTAGTTACAAATATAGCCGAAATGTGAATGAGTTTGCGATTTTAGACAACTGACAAATATTCAATATAATATGTAAATCATATGCGGAAAATTTCATTGAATTCCATTGAGTATCACAGAAGTAATTAAACAAAACGTTTTGTTAATTGCAACATGTGACCAGAAACCCACCCCCGTTTTCATTTTTTCTATACATGTGCACACATACATTGAGACATTTGAATGCGAGCATTCTTGTCTGAGAATCACAACAATAACAGCTGACTGCTTGAATTTCGTTATAATTCTTAACTGCCTTTAGTTTCAAATTTGCTACTGCAGTGCAGTAGCGGTGTTGATTGAAGCGAGGCACGTCGTGCCTTGTAGGTCTGGGTTCAAACCCAGCCGATGTCAAATATTTTTAATTGTTTATTTTTTCACACACACAATGGCGGTGGAGGTCAGGTGATGTTGGTTCGACTCCAACTGCGGAAATGTCGTATTTTCTTAATTTTTTATTTTTCTCTTTTATTAAATTATTATTACTATTATTTAAAAAAAAAAACTACCTTTTTGACAAAAATGCTATTTGATTGTGAAAGTGCAAGATTGGCAATTTAATTAAATTTTGTATAAGTTTGTGATGTATACAAGATACGGAATATATTTAAAAACGCAGATCGGACGGGGTTAAGGGGATCTCCTAGTCGGGTACCCCCGACTAGAGTTTTGTCACTTGTTTTTTAAATATTTTTTAACTCATACCTCAATATGATCTTTATTTATTAATATAGCCCACACCAGTTACTCTCACATATTTTGTATCAATTCCACACACACACTGAATATTTGTCAATGTTTTGCTAAAAAGAGGTTTAAAAGTTTTTCTTAGAAAAATGAAACCCACATACAATAAATGATTGCCATAACAAAAAAAAAAAACCCTATTTTTAAAATATTTTTTAACATTTTTTAATAATTAAAAACTAAAAAATCAGCAAAAAATAATGCCACAGCTTATTTCAACCACTTGCACTTACATTAAACAAGTAAGAGTGCTCTAGTCGAGACTGATCGACTAAGAGATACCCTGAACCCTGCGAAGATGCGATATTCAAATCGTTTTACGCTTCTTTTATATATACATATGTCGGAGTTTCGTTTTCGTCCGGTTCCATTATTATTTCTTCAGCAGCGCGTGCCTTGCGTTTTCTCGGCTGAGACATGATGCAACCTTCTTGCTTCGAGTTTTCAACATTAATGCGCGTCACTTCTCTTCTTCTACATACCACGCTCAATACTAATACGTTTTGCTATACGCTATAGTTATCTCACTCTGTTGCATTGTCAGGCCGAGACTACGCAGAACAGAAAGATCTGTTGGGCTCGCAAGAGAATCACATGATTTTGTGAGACAGATACACATAAAGGAAAGGGATAGAATTCCATAACGGTAAAACAACAATTTTGTTTTCTTTCGTTTTATTTACTTAGCTAACTAGAGATGATACATCAATCAAGTGATGGTACGAATATCGTAAATACAAATTAATTCTAAAACATAAAAATATCGATTCGACACGGCCTTCCTGACCTTCACACGTCCTCGTGTGCTACAAAATTTTGTTGCTGTTTTTGTTTTTGATTTTTCAGCAGATTATGTCAAGCTTAATTCTGAAAAGAATAAGATCAATAAACAAATCAAAATTCATAGCTCAATTTAATTACAAACAAAAAAATTTATTTATTTATTTTTTTTTTTTAATCTGATTTCACTGGTGACAGAAAATAATCAACAACCTTTCAGTATCCAATAGACAGAAGATTCCCAAGTAAGCATTACATCCAGTACATTCAACATGACAGATTCTACCACAGTGATAGCCACCAGACATCTCACAGGTCAACACATTAACTCGTGTACCTATAAGCACTGGCAACCCTACACTACGGCGCTACCGAAGCTGTACGGATCATCACATTGAAGTCCATCAATGTTATTACAATTCATTTATGACGTCTCTTTCAACGTCCCAGTTGGAATCCACCAACTATCTTATGACGTCTCTTTCAACGTTCCAGTTGGAATCCACCAACTATCTTATGACGTCTCTTTCAACGTCCCAGTTGGAATCCACCAACTTTACATGACGTCACTTTCAACGTCTTCACTTTCATTTTCACTATATACGTTCAACTCTCTAGGAATCTCTTCTGCTGGCATACGTCTCAAGGTTTCATGCGAATACTTATAAGTTCGCTTGTTTATCAAAGATTTCAAGGTATATCGATCTCCATCTAATACCTCTATCACCAGGAATGGACCTTTAAACTTTTGATCCAATTTTGTTTGGTGCCTTTCCTCATTCTTAAGCAAGACATAATCGCCAACTTTGAATTTGTTAAGTTTAGATTTATTCTTGTCGAACCGTTTTTTATCATATATCGCATTCTTGGCCATGTTTTCTGTGGCCATTTTTCTTACAGATTTAACATCAACTTTATTATTTTCTTCAATTATTGGCAACATATTGAAAGGCCTTGCTTCTTTTCCAATAAGTAATTCTAAAGGACTAGATTTAGTACATAATACGATTAATTGTACAATTTATGGCTAGTTGTATTTCGCCTAGGGCGTCTTGCCAAGATCGTTGACTACTTTCAATTGCGGTAAGCATTTGTTTTAACAAGTTCATAACGCGTTCTACCTGACCATTGGCACGACTGGCGCCCGTTGCTATCAAGTGTAAATTTATTTTTTGTATTGAACAAAAATCACAAAAGCCTGATCCAGTAAAAGATCTACCCTGGTCTGCAATGATACGTGTTGGTACGCCAAATATTGAAACTGCCGACTTTACGGTCTCTATACAGCTTT
The DNA here is from genome assembly GCA_035045365.1 of Drosophila leonis. Taxonomy (NCBI): domain Eukaryota; kingdom Metazoa; phylum Arthropoda; class Insecta; order Diptera; family Drosophilidae; genus Drosophila; species Drosophila leonis. The sequence goes on along the minus strand of JAWNPC010000346.1, from coordinate 710,348 downwards.
CACTGTTAATATTTACGGTGTGATACAAATAAACAAACTTTGTGAACGCATCTATTTGTACTATAATATATTGCTTTTGATCCTTTTTACCGCTTAATTTACCCGTGATATCAATATGGACTGTATGCCATGGGATATTTACTTTTGGAATGGGGTGCAGTTCAATTGGCAACTTTCCTGATGGAGGTTTGGTCAATTTACAAGTAATGCAATTATCTACAAACTTTCGTACATATTTAGCCATATGCTCGAACCAGTAAAACTCGTACATCTTGTCTAGAGTTTTTTCCCAACCAAGATGTACAATTGCTTCGTGAACATGATTCACTACGGACCATCTAAAAGATCTAGGAACAACTGGGAGACACCTAGTTTTACCGTTTCTTTGAATTTTACGAAAAAGCACTTTTGAACGTATTTCATACGTTTTTGATACACTCTCTTCTAATTCATTATTTTGAATTTTTTGAATAATTAATGCCGTTTCTGAGTTTTTCTGTTGTTCTGCTATAAGCCAATTGTCAGTTATTTCAGCTAACAAGACATGTTTGTTTTCCAAACTTGTACGAGATTGAGTTATTACTTCATTTGCCACCGGATTACGGGAAAGGAAATCAACATGAGCCATTTTGACACCCGGTCTATATTGAATATCGAAATCAAAAGACTGCATGTATGCCCACCATCGATGGACTCTTGGAGTGAGTTCGATTTTGTTTCTTGTGGCTTTCAGAGAGTTACAGTCGGTATAAACAGTAAAATGTCTGCCGTGCAGATAGTGTCGGAAATGTTTCATTGAGTTAAACACAGCTAAAGTTTCAAGCTCATATGAATGATAGCGAGATTCAGTAGGCGATGTTTGCTTACTAAAATACTTTATGACACGAGGCTTATTGTCAATTTTATGAAGGAGGATAGCTACATAGCCATCCATACTGGCATCAGTATGTAGTTCTATGGGGTATTGAGGATCAAATATGACAAGTATAGGATCGTCTGTAAGAATTTGTATAACTCTTTGACGAAGTTGTTCGTGCTCGGATTTCCACAAGAATGTTTTATTTTTACAAGTAAGACCATACAGAGGTTTCATTATTTCAGAAAACCTAGGTACAAATTGTCGAAAATACGACGCTAGACCTATGAATTGCCTCACTTGTGTAACCGACTGTGGAGGAGGTAAGCTATTTAACGCATGCACCTTCCGTGGGTTGGGTCGGATTTCACCATCCTCAACTAAAAACCCAAGATACTGAATACTTGACTTTACAAAGGAACATTTTGTCACATTAAATGAAAAACCAGCCTGAGATAAAATTTGCAACACTTTATGCAGCCTAGCGATTGCCTCCTCTTGTGTTTGTGATACAACCATGATGTCGTCCATGTATACCACGACATATGAATGTGCGAGATCCCCCAATGCTTTCATTACCGCACGTTGGAACACAGAGGGTGTGTTTTTTAACCCGAAGGGCATAGTAATAAATTCATATTGACCCTCCGGAGTAACAAAAGCTGTTCGTTCAATCGAATCGGGGTTTATAGGAATTTGGTGAAAATCACTGGCCATATCCAAGCATGAAAAGTACTTTGCGCCACGCAATCTAGATATCTGATCATTAATAAGTGGTAATGGAAATTTTTCGGAAACAGTGTTTGCATTTAATTCCCGGTAATCCACACAAAGTCTATCAGAGCCATTTTTTTTCTTAACGAGTAGCATTGGGCTGGCAAAAGGAGAAGTGCTAGGACGGATAATATTTGATTCTAATAGTTCATTAATCTTTTTTCTAACTATTTCTTTCTCCTCAATACTTAGACGATATGGTCTCCGATGCACAGTCTTATTAGGATCAATCAGACGAATTTTCAGCTCACCTGTACTAACCTGTTTCCTTGGAAACCCATCATGAATGCTTCTGAAAACTCACTTAAGATTTCCACCAAATGCGTCTTATCTGAACCACACAACTCTGTATCAATATGGGCCAAACTGTCACTACTTTTCAAAGCAGATAGGGTGTACACAGATTTTGTCTTATATAATTCTAAAGTATTAGTTGTTATCTTAATACCAAAGTTCTGGGTTAGAATTCCTCGGCCAATTATTATGTCGTAATTAATATAGCTATTAAGAACAACGTGAAAAAGAACCTCAAGAGAATATTCATTGATAACATTTGACAAAATTTGTAAAGTGCTAGTTATTGCACTACCTCCGATTCCCTTTAAAGCGACAACATTATTATCAATAAACAAATCAAAATTCATAGCTCAATTTAATTACAAACAAAAAAATTTATTTATTTATTTTTTTTTTTTAATCTGATTTCACTGGTGACAGAAAATAATCAACAACCTTTCAGTATCCAATAGACAGAAGATTCCCAAGTAAGCATTACATCCAGTACATTCAACATGACAGATTCTACCACAGTGATAGCCACCAGACATCTCACAGGTCAACACATTAACTCGTGTACCTATAAGCACTGGCAACCCTACACTACGGCGCTACCGAAGCTGTACGGATCATCACATTGAAGTCCATCAATGTTATTACAATTCATTTATGACGTCTCTTTCAACGTCCCAGTTGGAGTCCACCAACTATCTTATGACGTCTCTTTCAACGTTCCAGTTGGAATCCACCAACTATCTTATGACGTCTCTTTCAACGTCCCAGTTGGAATCCACCAACTTTACATGACGTCACTTTCAACGTCTTCACTTTCATTTTCACTATATACGTTCAACTCTCTAGGAATCTCTTCTGCTGGCATACGTCTCAAGGTTTCATGCGAATACTTATAAGTTCGCTTGTTTATCAAAGATTTCAAGGTATATCGATCTCCATCTAATACCTCTATCACCAGGAATGGACCTTTAAACTTTTGATCCAATTTTGTTTGGTGCCTTTCCTCATTCTTAAGCAAGACATAATCGCCAACTTTGAATTTGTTAAGTTTAGATTTATTCTTGTCGAACCGTTTTTTATCATATATCGCATTCTTGGCCATGTTTTCTGTGGCCATTTTTCTTACAGATTTAACATCAACTTTATTATTTTCTTCAATTATTGGCAACATATTGAAAGGCCTTGCTTCTTTTCCAATAAGTAATTCTAAAGGACTAGATTTAGTACATAATACGATTAATTGTACAATTTATGGCTAGTTGTATTTCGCCTAGGGCGTCTTGCCAAGATCGTTGACTACTTTCAATTGCGGTAAGCATTTGTTTTAACAAGTTCATAACGCGTTCTACCTGACCATTGGCACGACTGGCGCCCGTTGCTATCAAGTGTAAATTTATTTTTTGTATTGAACAAAAATCACAAAAGCCTGATCCAGTAAAAGATCTACCCTGGTCTGCAATGATACGTGTTGGTACGCCAAATATTGAAACTGCCGACTTTACGGTCTCTATACAGCTTTCACTGTTAATATTTACGGTGTGATACAAATAAACAAACTTTGTGAACGCATCTATTTGTACTATAATATATTGCTTTTGATCCTTTTTACCGCTTAATTTACCCGTGATATCAATATGGACTGTATGCCATGGGATATTTACTTTTGGAATGGGGTGCAGTTCAATTGGCAACTTTCCTGATGGAGGTTTGGTCAATTTACAAGTAATGCAATTATCTACAAACTTTCGTACATATTTAGCCATATGCTCGAACCAGTAAAACTCGTACATCTTGTCTAGAGTTTTTTCCCAACCAAGATGTACAATTGCTTCGTGAACATGATTCACTACGGACCATCTAAAAGATCTAGGAACAACTGGGAGACACCTAGTTTTACCGTTTCTTTGAATTTTACGAAAAAGCACTTTTGAACGTATTTCATACGTTTTTGATACACTCTCTTCTAATTCATTATTTTGAATTTTTTGAATAATTAATGCCGTTTCTGAGTTTTTCTGTTGTTCTGCTATAAGCCAATTGTCAGTTATTTCAGCTAACAAGACATGTTTGTTTTCCAAACTTGTACGAGATTGAGTTATTACTTCATTTGCCACCGGATTACGGGAAAGGAAATCAACATGAGCCATTTTGACACCCGGTCTATATTGAATATCGAAATCAAAAGACTGCATGTATGCCCACCATCGATGGACTCTTGGAGTGAGTTCGATTTTGTTTCTTGTGGCTTTCAGAGAGTTACAGTCGGTATAAACAGTAAAATGTCTGCCGTGCAGATAGTGTCGGAAATGTTTCATTGAGTTAAACACAGCTAAAGTTTCAAGCTCATATGAATGATAGCGAGATTCAGTAGGCGATGTTTGCTTACTAAAATACTTTATGACACGAGGCTTATTGTCAATTTTATGAAGGAGGATAGCTACATAGCCATCCATACTGGCATCAGTATGTAGTTCTATGGGGTATTGAGGATCAAATATGACAAGTATAGGATCGTCTGTAAGAATTTGTATAACTCTTTGACGAAGTTGTTCGTGCTCGGATTTCCACAAGAATGTTTTATTTTTACAAGTAAGACCATACAGAGGTTTCATTATTTCAGAAAACCTAGGTACAAATTGTCGAAAATACGACGCTAGACCTATGAATTGCCTCACTTGTGTAACCGACTGTGGAGGAGGTAAGCTATTTAACGCATGCACCTTCCGTGGGTTGGGTCGGATTTCACCATCCTCAACTAAAAACCCAAGATACTGAATACTTGACTTTACAAAGGAACATTTTGTCACATTAAATGAAAAACCAGCCTGAGATAAAATTTGCAACACTTTATGCAGCCTAGCGATTGCCTCCTCTTGTGTTTGTGATACAACCATGATGTCGTCCATGTATACCACGACATATGAATGTGCGAGATCCCCCAATGCTTTCATTACCGCACGTTGGAACACAGAGGGTGTGTTTTTTAACCCGAAGGGCATAGTAATAAATTCATATTGACCCTCCGGAGTAACAAAAGCTGTTCGTTCAATCGAATCGGGGTTTATAGGAATTTGGTGAAAATCACTGGCCATATCCAAGCATGAAAAGTACTTTGCGCCACGCAATCTAGATATCTGATCATTAATAAGTGGTAATGGAAATTTTTCGGAAACAGTGTTTGCATTTAATTCCCGGTAATCCACACAAAGTCTATCAGAGCCATTTTTTTTCTTAACGAGTAGCATTGGGCTGGCAAAAGGAGAAGTGCTAGGACGGATAATATTTGATTCTAATAGTTCATTAATCTTTTTTCTAACTATTTCTTTCTCCTCAATACTTAGACGATATGGTCTCCGATGCACAGTCTTATTAGGATCAATCAGACGAATTTTCAGCTCACCTGTACTAACCTGTTTCCTTGGAAACCCATCATGAATGCTTCTGAAAACTCACTTAAGATTTCCACCAAATGCGTCTTATCTGAACCACACAACTCTGTATCAATATGGGCCAAACTGTCACTACTTTTCAAAGCAGATAGGGTGTACACAGATTTTGTCTTATATAATTCTAAAGTATTAGTTGTTATCTTAATACCAAAGTTCTGGGTTAGAATTCCTCGGCCAATTATTATGTCGTAATTAATATAGCTATTAAGAACAACGTGAAAAAGAACCTCAAGAGAATATTCATTGATAACATTTGACAAAATTTGTAAAGTGCTAGTTATTGCACTACCTCCGATTCCCTTTAAAGCGACAACATTATTATCAATAAACAAATCAAAATTCATAGCTCAATTTAATTACAAACAAAAAAATTTATTTATTTATTTTTTTTTTTAATCTGATTTCACTGGTGACAGAAAATAATCAACAACCTTTCAGTATCCAATAGACAGAAGATTCCCAAGTAAGCATTACATCCAGTACATTCAACATGACAGATTCTACCACAGTGATAGCCACCAGACATCTCACAGGTCAACACATTAACTCGTGTACCTATAAGCACTGGCAACCCTACACTACGGCGCTACCGAAGCTGTACGGATCATCACATTGAAGTCCATCAATGTTATTACAATTCATTTATGACGTCTCTTTCAACGTCCCAGTTGGAGTCCACCAACTATCTTATGACGTCTCTTTCAACGTTCCAGTTGGAATCCACCAACTATCTTATGACGTCTCTTTCAACGTCCCAGTTGGAATCCACCAACTTTACATGACGTCACTTTCAACGTCTTCACTTTCATTTTCACTATATACGTTCAACTCTCTAGGAATCTCTTCTGCTGGCATACGTCTCAAGGTTTCATGCGAATACTTATAAGTTCGCTTGTTTATCAAAGATTTCAAGGTATATCGATCTCCATCTAATACCTCTATCACCAGGAATGGACCTTTAAACTTTTGATCCAATTTTGTTTGGTGCCTTTCCTCATTCTTAAGCAAGACATAATCGCCAACTTTGAATTTGTTAAGTTTAGATTTATTCTTGTCGAACCGTTTTTTATCATATATCGCATTCTTGGCCATGTTTTCTGTGGCCATTTTTCTTACAGATTTAACATCAACTTTATTATTTTCTTCAATTATTGGCAACATATTGAAAGGCCTTGCTTCTTTTCCAATAAGTAATTCTAAAGGACTAGATTTAGTACATAATACGATTAATTGTACAATTTATGGCTAGTTGTATTTCGCCTAGGGCGTCTTGCCAAGATCGTTGACTACTTTCAATTGCGGTAAGCATTTGTTTTAACAAGTTCATAACGCGTTCTACCTGACCATTGGCACGACTGGCGCCCGTTGCTATCAAGTGTAAATTTATTTTTTGTATTGAACAAAAATCACAAAAGCCTGATCCAGTAAAAGATCTACCCTGGTCTGCAATGATACGTGTTGGTACGCCAAATATTGAAACTGCCGACTTTACGGTCTCTATACAGCTTTCACTGTTAATATTTACGGTGTGATACAAATAAACAAACTTTGTGAACGCATCTATTTGTACTATAATATATTGCTTTTGATCCTTTTTACCGCTTAATTTACCCGTGATATCAATATGGACTGTATGCCATGGGATATTTACTTTTGGAATGGGGTGCAGTTCAATTGGCAACTTTCCTGGTGGAGGTTTGGTCAATTTACAAGTAATGCAATTATCTACAAACTTTCGTACATATTTAGCCATATGCTCGAACCAGTAAAACTCGTACATCTTGTCTAGAGTTTTTTCCCAACCAAGATGTACAATTGCTTCGTGAACATGATTCACTACGGACCATCTAAAAGATCTAGGAACAACTGGGAGACACCTAGTTTTACCGTTTCTTTGAATTTTACGAAAAAGCACTTTTGAACGTATTTCATACGTTTTTGATACACTCTCTTCTAATTCATTATTTTGAATTTTTTGAATAATTAATGCCGTTTCTGAGTTTTTCTGTTGTTCTGCTATAAGCCAATTGTCAGTTATTTCAGCTAACAAGACATGTTTGTTTTCCAAACTTGTACGAGATTGAGTTATTACTTCATTTGCCACCGGATTACGGGAAAGGAAATCAACATGAGCCATTTTGACACCCGGTCTATATTGAATATCGAAATCAAAAGACTGCATGTATGCCCACCATCGATGGACTCTTGGAGTGAGTTCGATTTTGTTTCTTGTGGCTTTCAGAGAGTTACAGTCGGTATAAACAGTAAAATGTCTGCCGTGCAGATAGTGTCGGAAATGTTTCATTGAGTTAAACACAGCTAAAGTTTCAAGCTCATATGAATGATAGCGAGATTCAGTAGGCGATGTTTGCTTACTAAAATACTTTATGACACGAGGCTTATTGTCAATTTTATGAAGGAGGATAGCTACATAGCCATCCATACTGGCATCAGTATGTAGTTCTATGGGGTATTGAGGATCAAATATGACAAGTATAGGATCGTCTGTAAGAATTTGTATAACTCTTTGACGAAGTTGTTCGTGCTCGGATTTCCACAAGAATGTTTTATTTTTACAAGTAAGACCATACAGAGGTTTCATTATTTCAGAAAACCTAGGTACAAATTGTCGAAAATACGACGCTAGACCTATGAATTGCCTCACTTGTGTAACCGACTGTGGAGGAGGTAAGCTATTTAACGCATGCACCTTCCGTGGGTTGGGTCGGATTTCACCATCCTCAACTAAAAACCCAAGATACTGAATACTTGACTTTACAAAGGAACATTTTGTCACATTAAATGAAAAACCAGCCTGAGATAAAATTTGCAACACTTTATGCAGCCTAGCGATTGCCTCCTCTTGTGTTTGTGATACAACCATGATGTCGTCCATGTATACCACGACATATGAATGTGCGAGATCCCCCAATGCTTTCATTACCGCACGTTGGAACACAGAGGGTGTGTTTTTTAACCCGAAGGGCATAGTAATAAATTCATATTGACCCTCCGGAGTAACAAAAGCTGTTCGTTCAATCGAATCGGGGTTTATAGGAATTTGGTGAAAATCACTGGCCATATCCAAGCATGAAAAGTACTTTGCGCCACGCAATCTAGATATCTGATCATTAATAAGTGGTAATGGAAATTTTTCGGAAACAGTGTTTGCATTTAATTCCCGGTAATCCACACAAAGTCTATCAGAGCCATTTTTTTTCTTAACGAGTAGCATTGGGCTGGCAAAAGGAGAAGTGCTAGGACGGATAATATTTGATTCTAATAGTTCATTAATCTTTTTTCTAACTATTTCTTTCTCCTCAATACTTAGACGATATGGTCTCCGATGCACAGTCTTATTAGGATCAATCAGACGAATTTTCAGCTCACCTGTACTAACCTGTTTCCTTGGAAACCCATCATGAATGCTTCTGAAAACTCACTTAAGATTTCCACCAAATGCGTCTTATCTGAACCACACAACTCTGTATCAATATGGGCCAAGCTGTCACTACTTTTCAAAGCAGATAGGGTGTACACAGATTTTGTCTTATATAATTCTAAAGTATTAGTTGTTATCTTAATACCAAAGTTCTGGGTTAGAATTCCTCGGCCAATTATTATGTCGTAATTAATATAGCTATTAAGAACAACGTGAAAAAGAACCTCAAGAGAATATTCATTGATAACATTTGACAAAATTTGTAAAGTGCTAGTTATTGCACTACCTCCGATTCCCTTTAAAGCGACAACATTATTGATTCGTGTGCCAGAAAGTCGCTGGGCCTTTGATTCCTTTACCAGTGAGCACTCAGATCCAGAATCAAAAAAGAATGGGTATGACTCACCAGATGATACCAGATTACCAATTGGATCGGTCAGTTGACACAAGTTTACCCGTTTCTCGCCTGCTTTATTTTGATGAGTTGACTCCTGTCGTCCAGTACAAGCCGATGCAATATGTCCAGGAGTCCCACACTTGTAGCATGTAATGACTTTATTCTTGGCATCCAATGAATGGCCATAGTTTGAATTGGGTCCTTGCAGAGGTTTGGCGTTGTTCTTCCTTGATCGACAGTCAGCAAATTTGTGGCCCAATTTTCCGCAGAAGTGGCATTTAACGGGTGTATACAATCGCTGTCTCTTACTGGTTGTGTTTTCCTCAGCTGAACGATTTTTTTTTTTTAAATCAAAAGATCTTAGCTCGTTTTGTAACTCGTTGCGTGTTTTGATGTTGGCCGTATAAACAGTGCGTTGTAGTCTGCTATCGACATGAGCAGCATGCGCCAGCACAACCGACATGGCAATTTGTTCATGTGTTAGTGATTTCCATTTGCCATGAGCTTTGTTATTAATCGGCTTGCATACAGGGAGATGAATTCGCCTTCATTTGGTTTGCCACTTAAAACATTAAAAACCGTAGCTGCTGGAGTTTCGTTTCCCTCAAACTGTTGTAAGAACAATTCCTTGAAGTCGCCCCATGTCATGCCATGAAAACAGATTTGTGACAGCTAGCTCGAAGCGTCACCTTCAAGTGCTTTACTTAGCGCAATGAGTAAGGCGCTACCATCCAAGGCATTGTCTGTTAGGATGAGGTCTACTGTAGAACACCAAGCGGCTGCATTAACATCAGTGGAATCGGGTTTAAACTTTGGCAATATAACTGTATTTTGTTTGCCCGACGTTGATTGCGCTCCTTTGAACGCATTTATAGCTTGCATAAAATATCGATGTTGAGTTTCCAGCAGTGTACCAAAACGATCTTCCTCTGTTGATTGGTGTGGAGGAGATCCCACTTCTGATGTCGGAGTTTCGTTTTCGTCCGGTTCCATTATTATTTCTTCAGCAGTGCGTGCCTTGCGTTTTCTCGGTTGAGACATGATGCAACCTTCTTGCTTCGAGTTTTCAACATTAATGCGCGTCACTTCTCTTCTTCTACATACCACGCTCAATACTAATACGTTTTGCTATACGCTATAGTTATCTCACTCTGTTGCATTGTCAGGCCGAGACTACGCAGAACAGAAAGATCTGTTGGGCTCGCAAGAGAATCACATGATTTTGTGAGACAGATACACATAAAGGAAAGGGATAGAATTCCATAACGGTAAAACAACAATTTTGTTTTCTTTCGTTTTATTTACTTAGCTAACTAGAGATGATACATCAATCAAGTGATGGTACGAATATCGTAAATACAAATTAATTCTAAAACATAAAAATATCGATTCGATATATACATATGTACATATATACAAACAACACATGCACAGACACACCCATGCACACGCACGCACAAGCACTTTCTCTGCTACTGCGCAGTTTACGCAGCGACTGCGCGCGGGCAGCGCTTGGGCTGCAGAATGGGCTATATTATGGAAAGGTATTTGTTGAATTAGTTTTCTTCCAGATGGACTTTCGTAATCAAACTTTTACAGCGTACTAATGACATATATATGTATGTATTTGCCAAGCACAAGTCTCTAGTATTTTAAATACGTTTTTTTCAAATTTAGGGGGAAAATTAAAAAATGTTTGTTTTCAAAACACGGATATACACGGAATCTGAAATCTATAGCTAAAACGGTATTCAAGTTACGCTTGAAAAACAAAACAAAATTATCGATTTTCATCGATAATAAGGAAATGGGATGAGTTATCGAAAAAAATTGATAAACTTCTACTGCGTAGGGTATACACGAGTATACATTTCAAATTTAAGATCTCTAGCTTTTGTGGTTTGCGAGATCGCTGCGCTCACACGGACGGAAGGACGGACGGACATGGCTATATCGACTCAGTTTGTCGAGCTGATCAAGAATATATATACTTTATGGGGTCTGCCACGCCTCCTTCTGCCTGTTACATACATTTTCACAAAAACATTATACCCTGATTTCCCATTTTCAATGGGTTCAGGGTATAAAAAGCAGTCTTTGTTATAAGAGATTAATTAAACTGAATATGTGGTATATCAGTATCACTTCAACCTCTCTGGAGACAAGACGTGCTGCATCAGAACAAAACCCCGCTACGCAAAAGCATAAGCTTATCAGCAAACGCGCGACAAACGAAAATCAAACGCAAAAGCAAACAAACCAAAAAAAACAAAAACAAACACACACCACAAACAGTTAAACCGGGCTGCAGTCCAAAAACAACAACCATGCACGAACCACCTGATATAAACAAATACAAGAACATACAACTAAACGAACCAAAATATATCGTATTAAAACGAAAAGACAACGATTCATTTGATAAAATATCACCATTCATCATCAAAAAAACTATAGACTATGCCTGCGGAGGAGAAGTGCATACGTGTAAAAAAACAAGAGACGGCTCACTACTTATTAAAACTAAAAACAATCTGCAAGCTATAAAACTACTTAGAATTACCAAAATGACAAACATCGACATTACCGCAACTGAACACAAAACACTAAATTTTTCGAAAGGTGTAATATACTGCAATGATCTACGTAACATAAGTGAAGACGTAATACTACAAGAATTAAAAACACAAAAAGTAACCGAAGTACGTAAAATTCTAAAAAAGCAACCAAGTAACACAAACAACGAAAGCAGCATACTAGCAGAAACTGGACTTATCACAATAACATTCGAAACACACAAACTACCCGAATCAATTAAAATTGGCTACGAAACAGTCCGCGTAAGACCTTACATCCCCCTCCCACTACGATGCAAAAACTGTCTTCGCTTTGGGCACCCCACCAGCATCTGTAAAAGTTCAGAAAAATGCAAAAATTGCTCTGAAAACAAACATACAATAGAAGGGGAAGTCTGCAACAACACAAAGAACTGCGTAAACTGCATTAATAACCCGGAAATCGACCACCAACATAGCCCACTCGACCGCAAATGCCCCTCATTTCTAAAGCAACAGGAATTAACAGCAATAAAAACCACCGAAAAAGTCGATCACAAAACAGCACTTGATATATACTACAGCAGACACAATCAACAGTTGATTGCACAGTCAACATCACATACAACAACAACACACACACCAGGCCAAACATCATCCAAGACCCAATACACACACACACAAATCACCGCACCGCAGCAACTAAGAAAATCCCCACATACGGCTACCTCCCCGGGCCATAACTCATCTACAACACAATTAACCACAACAAGATCAACCGGAACAATACTCACACAGCATCAAAACAATCATCAACATCAAACCGTAGCAGAAGAAATGGAAACCGACAGTAACCCTTCCAACACGGAAAACAAAACTTATACATCACAACCCACTGAAGATCTAAAACTAAGAATTTTTTCTAAAGATAAACCCAATACCCTAACCACTAACTTTAAACCCCCCAAAACAAAAACAAAAACTAAAGTCTCAAGCAAAAACCATCCCACACACAATAGCGACAGCGAATCCATCTAAAAAATAATAAATCTTTACTCACTTCCATCTCATACCTAGAGCAAAAACACTCTAAAACTTAAACCACAGCAATGCTAAAAATAATTCAATGGAACATAAAAGGATACACAAACAACTACAATGAGCTCTTAACTATAACAAAAAAACACTCACCGCACATCATATGTCTCCAAGAAACTCACTATTACAACACTTGCATCCCCAGCCTCCAACCGATTCGGTGGAGTAGCTATACTAATCCACAAATCCATACAGCACAATCAATTAAACCAACCTAGACACTTAGAAACCCTGGAAATAGAAATAATGTCAAAAACAAAAATTAATTTACTGTCCACATATATCCCTCCCAGCAAAGCATTTTCTTTAAACTGCTTAAGATACCACTTCGAACCACACAACACCAACACCAACCAAATTATCCTAGGTGATTTTAACAGCGCACATCACAGCTGGGGATCACTTCAAGACAACAACAGAGGTAGAATCCTAGCCAAATTCATTCAAAACGCCAACCTTACAATACTCAATGACGGCTCTCCAACCCACCTATCCACTCACAACACATTTACCCATATAGACCTTTCATTATGCGCCCCCCAACTTACCCCCTTTACCAAATGGAAAATAATCGACGACCTTCATGGAAGCGATCACTTTCCAATCCTAATCTCCATATTTCCACAATCACAAGCAAAATTTCATCGTCCCTTTTTCAAAATAAAAGAAGCTGACTGGCCCTTATTCAAAAACTTAACTAATGATATAAACAAAATAATACCCAAAAGCACCAATATCAATAAAGAAGCTGCAACCCTAAATAAAATAATTCTACAAGCCGCCCATCACAGTATACCCCAAACAGCCCCAAACCATTACAGCAAAAACACCCCCTGGTGGAATAAGAACCTATCCAAACTCAGGGCAAACAAATTCAAAACCAGGCAAAATTTTAAACGCACCATCAGCACTGAAAATCTCATCAAATATAAAGCAGCTAATGCACTCTTCAGGAGAGAGCTAAAAATTTCCAAAACCAAAGCCCTGTCAACCTTCACCTCCACAATCGAACCCAATACCCCCTCCGACAAAATCTGGGCCAACATCCGACGTCTCTGCGGACTTAACCCAATAAAATCAATTCATTGTATCACAGATACAACTAACAACTCGCCCACGACAGACACAGCTCACATAGCCCATCTTTTTTCGCAACACTGGTCGAATTACTCGAAAGATGAAAACTTCAGCCAAAACTTCACTGCCAATAAATACGCACACAAACCATCCTCCTACATACCCAGTCCAAAAGCACAAACAATAGAGTCAGAAATAACACAAATAGAATTATTAGCTGCACTACACTCCCTTAAAGGAACAACTCCCGGCCTAAATAGAATATCCTACCCCATGATTAAAAACACCTCCCACTCGCTAAAAACCAGAATAACCGATCTCTTCAATAGTATTTTCAACAACATCATCCTCCAGTCCTTCAAAACCAGCCTAGTCATCCCTATACTGAAACCCAATTCCAATAAAACAACAATAAGCAGCTACAGACCTATCTCTCTTAACTGCTGCCTATCCAAAACCCTCGAAAAAATAATTGCCAAACGCCTATGGTGGTTTGTAACCCAAAACAACCTCATCCATCCCAACCAATCAGGCTTTAAGCACGGCAAATCGGTTTCAGACGGTCTGCTTCTTGCAGACCACCTGATAACCACCTCATTGAGGAAAAAAAAGCACACCTCTGTCATTGCCCTTGATTTCTCAAAGGCCTTCGACAGGGTCGGAGTGCACAGCATCATAGACCAACTAATTAGCTGGAAAGTAGGCCCAAAAATACTAAACTTTATTAAAAACTTTATGGCCAACAGGAAAATAAAAACAACAAGTAAGAAAACTCAAGTCGGGGGTACCCGACTAGGAGATCCCCTGAACCCCGTCCGATATGCGTTTTTAAATATATTCCGTATCTTGTATACATTACAAACTTATACAAAATTTAATTAAATTGCTAATCTTGCACTTTCACAATCAAATAGCATGTTTTTATTTTTAAAGAATTTAATATAATTTTTAAAGAGTAATAATAATTTATTAAAAAAAAAAAATAAATAAAATATTAAGAAAATACGACATAAAAATATTTGACATCGGCTGGGTTTGAACCCAGACCTGTAAGGCACGACGTGCCCCGCTTCTATCAACACCGCCACTGCACTGCTTAGACAAGTAGTAGCAAATTTGAAATTAAAGGCAGTTAAGAATTGTAACAAAATTCAAGAAGTCAGCTGTTATTGTTGTGATTCTTAGAACAGACAAGAATGCTCGCATTCGAATGTCTCAAGTGTATGTGTGCACATGTATAGAAAAAATGAAAACAGGGGTGGGTTTCTGGTCACATGTTGCAATTGACAAAACGTTTTGTTTAATTACTTCTGTGATACTTCATGGATTTCAATGAAATTTTCAGCATATGATCTAAATATTATATTGAATATTTGTCAGTTGTCTAAAATTGCAAAGTCATTCACATATTGGCTATATTTGCAATTAACCTTCAATTTGAAAATTTTTGAAAAATTTTGAACCAATATCCAAAATCTAACAAAAACCGAAATTGTATAAAATATAAATGAAACTAAATGCAAAATTTGGAGACTCTAGCTTCAAACATGTACGAGATATAATTTATTAACTTCATTTCGATTAGGTTTTTAATCGATAACAAAAGAACGGGAAAAGTTATCGATTTTTTAAAACAAACTCGATATGCGCGTGATATACAGGGACTTCCAAAAAAAATTTCAAGTCTCTAGCTCTTATAGGTTCTGAAATCGACGCGTTCACACATACGGACGGACGGACAGACGGACAGACGGACAGACGGACAGACGGACAGACGGACATGGCTATATCGACTCAGCTCGTCGTCCTGATCAAGAATATATATACTTTATGGGGTCTGCCACGCCTCCTTCTGCCTGTTACATACATTTGACATTTTAACAAAACCATTATACCCTGAATTCCCATTTTCAATGGGTTCAGGGTATAAAAATACAGAACATAATAAGCCGCCCATATCCACTCCACAACGGCATACCCCAAGGTTCACCAATATCCGTCATTTTGTTCCTAATAGCCTACAACAAACTCTCCAACATCATCAGCCTACAAAGAGAAATACAGTTCAGTGCCTACGCCGACGATTTCTTCCTCATCATCCCACTCAACAAACAAAAAAACCAAATATACAACCTTGACAGCCTCTTCGCCAACATCCAAGAATGGTGCTCATACTCAGGAGCATCACTATCCTTACAAAAAACCCAACACCTCCACATTTGCCGAAAACATCACTGCACCTGCAACATATCATGCAACAACACCCCCATACCATCAGTCACCAACCTAAAAATCCTCGGACTAACAATAAACAACAAATACAGATGGGACTCGCACATAAAAAACATCCAACCAGCCTTAACCAACAAACTTAACATCATTATGTATTTAGCAAACCCCAAACTTAACTGCAACACACACACTCTTATTAATGTAACAAAAGCAACCTTAATTTCAAAAATAGACTACGCACTCTTCATCTACGGCTACGCCCCCAAATCAACCCTCAACAAAATCAAATCTATATTTAACTCTGCAATCCGCTTATCACTTGGAGCATTACGGTCAACCCCTATCCCCAACTTGCTTTTTGAATCAAATATACCCACAATAGAACAAAAAAGAGACCTTATTACAGCCAAATCCTACAAAACACTGCTACACAGTACAAACTCACCACTCTACAAATACATTCATAAAAAAGGCATCCTAAAAAGAAGCAAATTAACGTCAACACTCGAAAAAATCATAAGCTCATGCAAAGAACACAACATCCCCTACCTCCCACCACCAAACAAAGCAATCACCCCCCAATGGTCATTTCCCCCCTCCCTTATCAACACCACACTACATAAATTCAGCAAAACCAACACACCACCAGGCATATACAGAAAACAATTTCTTGAACTCAAACACAAATACAACAACCACACATTCATTTACACCGACGGCTCGTTACAAAACAACACAGCCACTTTTGCCATCACCACCGAAAACGAAATCCTAAAAAGATGCATCCTACCACACTACTCATCCATCCTATCAGCCGAAACCATAGCCATCCTCGATGCAATAAAACTAACTCTGAAAAGAGCAGGAAACTACATAATTTGCTCTGACTCTCTAGCGTCCATAAAATCCATATATAACATCAATAACAATAACCTATATCCTATAACGATTAGAACCCTCCTTACCAAAGCTGCCCCTAAAATAAAACTCCTGTGGGTACCCAGCCACTGCGGCATTGAAGGAAACGAACTTGCCGACACTACAGCGAAATCCACATTCAACATGCCCCTACACATCAGCCCCAACTTCAACACAACAGACATTAACAAATTCCTCACAAACGTACTAGCTCATAAGCTTATACATAACATAGAACGCTGCAACAGATGGTACCAACAACTAAGCACTATCCTAACACTCACAACCCCCTACCTAAAAAACATAAAACAAAACAGTATCACACGTACCGACCAAATAAAAATACTAAGACTCAGACTAGGACACACAAGATTAACACAGCAACACTACATCAACCCAGACAATATCTTACCATGCCCTAACTGTCATACATCAACAGATCTCAACATCAAACATATACTTACCAACTGTACCGCAACCTCCCACATTAAAACCCTAATCTTCCAAAACCGATGCCCCATTTCTGCTCTTGCTAACCCAACCCCTGAAAACATCCATAAAATAATCAAATTCCTGAAACTCACAAACACATACCACCTCTTATAGCCCAAAATTAGTATTAATAAAACATAAAAGATAATAGGTAAATATAGTTATAAACTTAAAATGTCAATTGTAAATATGTAAATACACAATCTCCTCCAAGCCGAAGGCCCCAGTAGCCAGTGCTTTAGTCCTAAGTTAGCATTAATTTTAATTATAGCTAATTTCTTAAAATAAATAAATAAATGTGGTATGACCATTCTTACGGTTCACCATTTTGAGGTGCTGGTTGAAATAAGCTGTGAACCACTGTATGTAATTTCTTTGTCCGATTTTTCCGACTCATGTCCAGCGTATCGACATATAAATAAATATATACATCTTCCTATATATATACAGTCAAGGAAAAAGTCTACATACAGCGTGGGAATTCCCTTTAATAATTCTAGAAATAGAAGGTAAAAGGTAAATCCTCAACTATTTTGACGCCTAGCTTCATTGTGTATAAAGTGTAATTATTTGGTAGACAGAAGTGTCATTGAAACTAATATTATTACAACAAAAATGGAAAAAGGAAGGAAATTCAATCTTCTGTTCGCAAATTAATTATCAGCCTTCGAAATGATAAAAAATCATACTGCGAAATCGCGGATATAGTAAAATTAAGTCGATCAACTGTCCGTCCAGACTATCATTCGCAACAACAAGAAAAACCAGTAAGAGTGCTTTAGTCGACACTGCTCGACTAAGAGATACTCTGAACCCTGCGAAGATTCGATATTCAATTCACTTTACGCTTCTTTTATACATATATACATATATACAAACAACACATACACACACACACACATATGTACAAGCACTTGCTCTGCTACTGCGCAGTTTACGCAGCAATTGCGCGCTGGCAGCGCTTGGGCTGCAGTATGGGCTATATTTTGGAAACTAATTTGTTGAATAGGTTTGCTTCTAGATGGACTTTCGTAATCACAGCGTACTAATGACATTCATATGTATGTATTTGCCAAAGCACAAGTCTCTAGTATTTGAATTACGTTTTTTTTTTATTTGTGGGGAAAGGGGCGTGGTATCCAAAATCCAAAAATTGTTTGTACCCATTACACGGATATACATAGTAAATTTGAAATCTATAGCTCTAACGGTATTCAAAAACGAAGAAAAATTATCGATTTTGATCGATAATAAGGAAATGGGATTAGTTATCGAAAAAAATTGATAAGCGCGTACTGCGTAGGGTATACACGAGTATACATTTCAAATTTCAGATCTCTAGCTTTTGGGGTTTGCGAGATCGCTGCTTTCACACGGACGGACGGACATGGCTATATCGACTCAGTTTGTCGAGCTGATCAAGAATATATATTCTTTATGGGATCTGCCACGTCTCCTTCTGAATGTTACATACATTTTCACAAAAACATTATACCCTGATTTCCCATTTTCAATGGGTTCAGGGTATAAAAACCCCAGAATAAGTGTACCCAAGTTGGCGGAACACTTTGAAAAGTGTTCAGGAGGCATTGTGCATCCCAAAATAATTGGCAATTTTTTGCACAAGGGTGGTTTCAAGAGCCGAGTTCCACGGAAGAAGCCTTTTATTTCTGAAAAGAATCGGATTTTACGCCTAGAATTCGACAAAGCGCACTTAAATAAGGATGTGAACTTTTGGAAAAGCGTTTTATTTACTGATGAGAGTAAATATAAGATTTTCGGAAGTGATGGTCGTTCCAAAGTTTGGAGAAGGGCAAACACAGCTCTTAACCCTGAAAACATTGTACCAACCGTTAAACATGGCGGCGGTAGTGTAATGGTTTGGGGCGCTATGGCGTCGTGTGGAGTCGGTCATTTGGTGTTTGTGGAAGGTAACATGGATCGCTATCAATATAAGAATATATTGGAACAGCATTTAAAAGCATCGGTGGACGCATTGAGCCTGGGAAGCAGTTGGATTTTCCAACAGGACAATGATCCAAAGCATACCGCACATGTTGTGCGTGTTATATGTATGTATATATATGTACCTGATATATAACTCCTACATATCACTCCTACTCGCAGTTCGATAGTGAAATTTACATACATACTTACATACATACATACCGGCGGCAGTGCAACACACCTACATATATGTATATACATATATGTACATATTTATGTACTAACATACATAGGCGCTTCCTACTTCATATGTCGGTACTGCCTTGTTGGATATTAATTCCACAATCAATGTTTCTTAATTTAAAAAAAAAAACCAATATCTTTTGGTTAAATCAATTTATTTAAAATTGCATTCCTTTGAGTTTAGTGTGAAATTGTACCATCAGCTGTTGCCATTATTGCATCAGCGCATTTGTTCCGGCAAGTTCACAGCGGATCCACTTGTGCACAATATGAACAACACAAATACAACAAAACTCCACATATATGCACATATAAGTTAACATTAGCCAAAACTAAATCAACTGTGGCTAAGTTAAATTGGGCATCCGGCATTATTTGCGTTACGACAATGCTGACGATGCACCCAGTTCATTGACTCCCTGTCCCACGAGCGTGAAATGCGACACTTGTGCTATGTGCAAGGTCAGCATTCCTCGCCAGCGACGTCCGGCTAAGCGACAAGTTAGGGCTACCTTATAAGAATGAGATTGTCTTTAGATTTAGTTTTTGATTTGGGTTCAAGCAGACGCGATCGCGCTGCTCAAATAAAGCTCATTTAATAAATCCGATTGTTTTATTCATAACATTTCGGTTTCACCTTAATCCAAGCAAGAGATTGGAATAACTGGCGCCCAACTAAAAATCGAACTCACACCGGTTTAAGTGCAGTGTAAAAACAGGCAACTGAAAAATATATTTGTTACACCAAATATGGTCAGTTTGGGCAGCGAAGAAGAAGACCAAGGTCAGAAACCCCCACGCCTTGGCATATTAACCAAGAAGCCGGCAACCATCAGCAAACAAAAAAAAAAAGAGAAAGAGGAAAAGCATGTAAATGAAATCCTTATTTAAAAGACATACATGTGGTCACTTAGTTAAAAAAAAAAATATTTGCAACATTAAATATTAAAGTTAACTTAAAACATATCTAATAAATGCGCAGTGAAATCTGACCCGCCAAGTTTTTAATACATGGTATGTGAGCGTGTCGGCTACCAACGGACATCTTATTTCTTGCAACTTAGCAGTCTCAGTTGTGGCATACGTAGAAATAAAAATTCTTTTGATTGTGAGCGCGTTATTTGGTTTTGATTACTTTTCACATACAAAAAGACGCACAGTGGTCTTGAATTAGATGAGCAGTAACGAAACCGACTTATTGGACTCACTTGAAGAAATACTTGGGAACTTGGACAAATTAGTTTTAACAGAGAGACAATTAAAACAAAGAACAGACATGGACCCAGAACAGTTAAACGCGTTCCTAAACGCAGCGATTAACGCTACATTGCAAGCCCAAAGGTCTGAATTTGGAAAACAAATTCAAGAAATAACAGACAAATTAAGCAACACGGCGGTAACCCAACCGGTGATAAAAGTATATGAAGAGGTCAAAATCGTACCTGGTAGAAGTTGCGACGAGCCGCTTGATGCGGTTAAGTCAGTCCCAGAGTTTACCGGCGTACAAGAACAGTATGTGTCTTGGCGCCAAGCGGTAAAAGCTGCCTACAGGCTCTATAGCGAATACGACGCAAGCTTCCTCCACTATCAGGCGGTTTTAATCTTAAGAAACAAAATCAGAGGTCAATCAGATCTTATGTTGTCTTCGTTTAACACGAAGCTAAACTTTAATGCCATCATAGACAGATTAGATTTTACGTATGCGGACAAGCGTCCCGTACACCTGGTCAAACAGGAAATGAGTACCCTAAGGCAGGGCAACTTAACAATATTACAATTTTATGATGAAGTGGAGAAGAAGCTCACGCTTCTTACCAATAAGACTATTAAGTCATATGACACGGCCATTGCTAAACATATGAACGAGAAGTACAGATCGGACGCGCTCCGAATCTTTATCTCAGGTCTAAAAAAAGACTTACCGATGTACTATTCGCGGCTCAGCCCAGCAGTTTGCCAGCTGCACTGCCACTGGCACAAGAGGTTGAAGCCAACCACGACAGGTATGCTTTTGCGTCAAATTATGCCAGCAGCATAGAAGAAAGGGATAAAAGAAATAATGTTCATCAACAATATCAAAAGCAGGGTGAACAGAGAGATAAAGGAAGTAAAGTAAAAAAAACTCTTATTTCAAAAAGGAGCAGTGGGACAAACCGCGGCAAGACCCCGTTGAAAAAATAGATGTCGACCCGTCATCATCTAAGTTTCGACAGCCTAATAATTTCCAAAAACAACAACAAGACCAGTTAAACGGCTTCTCGCGATCTGGTCAGAATGGGAGCCAGCCTAACCTCAACAGGTCAAACACCTCTGAGAGGCACTCCGACCAGAGGAGACAGAGGGTGAATCACCTGTCCCAAGATGACTCGCATCAGCAGGACGAAGAGTATGAGCGTTGAGGAAATAGAGGATAATGAGGACGACTACAGTACCGACAACGTTAATTTTTTAACGGTGCGTCCCTGCTCCCGTTCGTAAAGCGAACAGTAGCAGGAGTCAGTCTGAAGTTCCTAGTGGATACGGGGCCTCGAAAAACTACTTGAGTCCCGGTATCCTCGAGCATATTAGCACTACTCCTGTACAAACTCCTTTCAGCGTCAAATCGATACATGGCGTAGAAAGCATAACTCACAAATGTACCCTGTCCGTTTTTGGGATCGAGAGCCCATTTTTTTCATTTTACCAACATTGTCCACATTCGACGGCATAATTGGGTTGGACTTCCTAACACAGGCTGATGCCATTATCAACCTAAGAAATAATGTCATAGAACACAAAAACGGAGTTGAAAAAATCCAATTCCATAAATGTCACAATATTAATTTCACTAAGATTGAAGAGATTGAGGTCCCTTTAGTCATTAAAAAAAGAGTTCACAAGTATGATAAAAAAAACATAAAGGCTTTTGCAGACCCAGACGAGCTGCTGTCTTATAATACGTCGGTTGTCGGAACAATCCGAACTGAAGATAGTGAGCCAGTTTATTCGAAGCTTTACCCATTTCCGATAGGCGCGGCCGACTTTGTCAATAAAGAAGTAAGGGAGTTGTTGAAAAATGGCATCGTACGGCCATCTCGCTCTCCGTATAACAACCGACGACTAAGGAGCGGGGAAGAAAGGTTGGTAATAGATTTTCGTAAACTTAACGAAAAAACGATCGCTGATAAGTACCCTATGCCTAGCATCAATATGATACTGGCAAACCTAGGTAAGGGCCAGTATTTCACGACGTTGGATCTGAAATCAGGATACCACCAAATCACCCTAGCGGAGCAGGATCGGGAGAAAACATCCTTCTCCGTGAATGGAAAGAAATACGAGTTCTGGCGACTGCCGTTCGGCCTCAAGAGCACCGGAAGTATTTTCCAAAGGGCGATTGATGACGTGCTCCGTGAAAACATTTTTCATAGAACGATTGCGACCATGTACGGGACATAGACCAAGTCCTTAGGTGCCTCTTAGACGCCAATATGAGGGTCGTCAAAGAAAAATCGCATTTTTTCAAAAAAAGTGTCGAGTTTTTAGGCTTTGTCGTATCCAGCAGCGGTACAAAGACAAGCGAAGACAAGGTAAAAGCGATCAAAAATTTGAAAATACCAAACAATTTGTTTGCGGTAAGATCTTTCTTAGGTCTCGCAAGCTATTATAGATGTTTCGTCAAAGACTTTGCTGCAATCGCGAAACCACTGTCAGATATTTTAAAGGAAGAAAACGGTAAAGTTAGCAAACAGAGGTCCAAAAAAATCCCTGTAGAATTGACTGAAAAGCAGTTCAATGCTTTCGACAGACTCAGAAATATCTTGGCTTCAGAGGATGTAATCCTTCATTATCCGTACTTTAAAAAACCGTTGACCTCACAACGGACGCTTTTACCTCCGGTATCGGAGCCGTGCTGTCGCAAGGAGGGAGGCCCATAACTATGATTTCCAGGACACTCAAAGACAGAGAGATAAACTACGCAATGAACGAAAGAGAGTTGCTAGTAATAGTTTGGGCATTGGGCAATTTACGCCATTACCTTTATGGTGTGAACAATTTAAACATTTATACCGACCATCAGCCCTTGACGTTCGCCGTGTCGGATAGAAATCCAAATTCGAAACGAACGAACGAACACGGGGTCAAAGTTTTTTACAAACCTGGTAAAGAGAACCATGTGGCCGATGCCTTGTCCAGGCAAAATATAAACGCCATCGAAAACTTGCCGCAATCCGACAAAAGCACAATTCATAGTGAGCAGTATTTATCTTATACGATCGACGGCACTGAAAAGCCCGTAAACTGCTTTAGAAATCAGATTATTCTGGAAGAGGCAGAACATCCGTGGCAACGCACATCAGTGCTTTTCAAGCAAAAAGTCCGACACGAAATTCTTTTCAAAGACTGGGACACGCTTATTGATGTGGTCAAAGAGGCCGTTAACCCAGAGGTAGTAAGTGCTATTAACTGCGAGTTACCAATTTTAGCACGCATACAACATGCACTTGTCGAAACTTTTCCTTCCACCAAATTTTGGTTATACAAAAGCACGATAACGGACATAATTAACAAGGATGAACAAAAGGAAATAATGGTAGCTGAGCACAATCGCGATCACAGAGATATGAACAAAATTGCGGGGGAAGTCGTTGTAAATTGTAAAATTTGTGCTAAGGCCAAGTATGATAGGCACCACTCGGTCATAGATAGAGTCCCGGTCGATGTCATCCATTCATCACCGGACGAATTAAAACAGGACATAATAAACAAATTGCATAAAGCGCAGAAAACACAGCTAGACAGAAATAACCCGTCAAGACAGAATAGGGTACTTGAAGTAGGTGAGGTGGTACTAGTTAAGGCAAATAAGCGGCTAGGTAACAAGCTTAGCCCCTTATATGCAGAGGAAACAAGTAAGAAAACTCTAGTCGGGGGTACCCGACTAGGAGATCCCCTGAACCCCGCCCGATCTGCGTTTTTAAATATGCTCAGCTTGTAAAATTAAATATTGAAAAAAAAATTTATTTTTTGGCTGGTATCCAAAATATAACAAAAACCGAAATTGTATAAAATTTAATCTAATGTAAATACAAAATTTGGAGACTCTAGCTCAAAAGATGTAAGAGATATAATTTATTAACTTCATTTCGATAAGGTTTTTAATCGATAACAAAAGAACGGGAAAAGTTATCGATTTTCTAAAACAAACTCGATATGCGCGTGGTATACAGGGACTTCCAAAAAAAATTTCAAGTCTCTAGCTCTTATATGTTTTGATATCGACGCGTTCATACATACGGACAGACGGACAGACGGACAGACGGAGAGACGGACAGACGGACAGACGGACAGACGGACAGACAGACAGACGGACAGGGCTAAATCAACTCAGCTCGTCTCCCTGATCAAGAATATATATACTTTATGGGGTCTGCCACGCCCCCTTCTGCCTGTTACATACATTTGACAGCTTAACAAAACCATTATACCCTGATTTCCCATTTTCAATGGGTTCAGGGTATAAAAATAGAAGCAGACTTGGGAACGACAGTTCTCATAAAGGGAGGGTGGTCCATAAGGACAACCTTAAGTAGTAAGTAAGCTATAATAAAAAACAAAAAATAAAAATAAATAAAATAAATTTTTAAATATATTCCGAATCTTGTATACATTACAAAATTAAATTTTTTTTGCCGGTATCCAAAAAATAACAACAACCGAAACTGTATAAAATATAAATTTACCTAAATACAAAATTTGGAGACTCTAGCTCGAAAGATGTACGAGATATAATTAAAAACCTTGATCTCGATAAAGTTTTTAATCGATAACAATAAAACGGGACAAGTTATCGATTTTTTAAAACAAATCCGATATGCGCGTGCCATACAATTTAAGTCTCTAGCTCTTATAGGTTCTGAGATCGACGTGTTTACACATAGGGACTGACGGACGGACAGATGGACGGACAGACGGACATGGCTTTATCGACTCAGTTCGTCAAACTGATCAAGAAACAAGTAAGAACGTTGCAGTCGGGCGCAACCGACTGCGTGATACTCTGTTCCCATAGGGGCTTCTGGCATATGACATTTTCAAGTTTATCTTAATTTGTTAAAGTCGCCGCTCGAATTAGCTTCTGACTCAAAATAACTATATATTTATTAAAATTCTAAAAATATATATATGTAAATAAGTAAAATTTTTATAAATTATGGCTCGCTTCAGTCGTTTGTATGAATATGATGATTTTATGAGCTAGACAAAAAAAATATAACTGCACCATGCATTTTATAATTTTTATGCAAAGCAGTCTGTTAACTTAAGAGTTGTCTGTTAATTTGAAAGTGTGATTGATTTTCTTTACATAACCAATTGAGTCTTTTAACAGTGCCACTTGAGAATCGTCTGAAGCATTGCCAACATACGAAAATAACGAAATAACTGACCTAGGCTATGGAAAACTATATTAATATTAGGTGGTCAATTATTTAAACATTAAATCGAAATACATATATTTATATGTCTCTTACAATTTTTTCTGCCTTAGCAAGAAATTAAGCTTATTTATGTAGGCGGACATGCTTATGACTAATTCCGCTATGTAAGAATATTGCAGTTTAGCGCCACCTACCGGATTATTCTTATGATGGTGATTCTGCTGCAATTTTAACTCAAGAGCTCTGCAAAATAAAATTCCAATTTGCCACGCCCCCAGTAGTCGTAGACATGTAATTTTTGGCCAATTCTTAGAAGGAGTCTAAATTGACGTAACAGCAAAATTTGGAAGCTTACCTTCCAAAAATGTCGATATTACAGGGTATTTTTCGGTGCGCCACGCCCTAAAGGGGCGTAACCATTATTTTTGGGTCATCGATAGAGGAGGTCACCAGTAACTCAATTAGCCAATTTTGAAGCTTCTAGCTCTCAAACTTTACGAGATATAAAAGAAAATTTTGTGCAAAATCTAGATATTCAGATCCGATTTGCCACGCCCCCAATTGGCGTAGACTCTTTATTTTTGGCCAATCTTTGGAAGTAGTCGAAGGTAACATAAATGCCAAATTTGGAAGCTTACCTTCCAAAAATGTGGAAATTACAGGGTATTTTTCGGTGTGCCACGCCCTAAAGGGGCGTAACTTTTATTTTTAGGTCAACGATAAAGGAGGTCACCAGTAACTCAACTAGCTAATTTTAAAGCTTCTAGCTCTAAAACTTTAGGAGATATAAAATTTTGCGGTTTGCCACGCCCCCTATGGGCGTAGATATATCCGCCATATCTTTTTGATCGTGGGTTGTCAACGCGAGTATATATTCCAAATTTCAAGTCTCTAGCATCAATAGTGCTCCAGATATAGAAGAATATGTATAAATGACTATATAGTCAGATCCGATTTGCCACGCCCCCAAGGGGCGTGGATATATAATTTTTTCATCGATCTTTATAGGATCTTAACAGTAACTTACATGCCAAATTTGGGCATTCTAGCTCTAAAACTGCAGAAGATACAGTTTTACCCGATTTACCACGCCCCCAGTGGGCGTAGATATATCCGCCATACCTTTTTGATCTTGGGTTGTCAACGCGAGTATACGTTCCAAATTTCAACTCTCTAGCACTTCAACTAACAGGGTTTCTGACATACCGGAAAATACATTTTCCGATTTGCCACGCCCCTAGTGGGCGTATCGGGAAAATCTTAACACTTTATAATTCGAGGGTATACACGAGTATGTGTTCCAAATTTCAAGTCTCTAGCTTCAATAGCGTCGAAATGGTTTGCGTTCATACGGACAGACGGACAGACGGCCAGACGGACAGACGGACAGACGGACAGACGGACGGACAGCAAGACGGACATTGCACAAAACCAATATACTCTTTTTCCCTTTGGGAACAGAGTATAAATATATACTTTATGGGGTCTGCCACGCTCCTTCTGCCTGTTACATACATTTGACACATCAACAAAACCAATATACCCTAATTTTCCATTTTCAACGGGTTCAGGGTACAAAAAAGACAGCAAACAACGACACGAACAGCTGTAACGGCGTAAGCTGAGAGATCGCTCACATAAAGGAAACAAGGAAAAAACAACAACAGTAACAGCTGTAGCAGAGCAAATTGAGAGATTGCAACAACAATACAAGGCGCAAGAGCTCAGGGCACTCGGCGGGAGGCGAGTGAGCCTTGTCGGCTGCGCAGCGATACCTATCGGACGAGGCGACATGCGCATGTGAAAAAGGGAAGGGGGGTGATGAAAGGCAGCGAGGCGGCATTTGAGTAATACCGTAGCCTCCAATCAAGATTGCTGCCTGGAACTCACCGCTAAGGCCTAAGGGTGGAGAGTCAGTCAACTGCGCCCTGTCGACGGTATAAAATTAAAGTGCATAGAG
The DNA here is from genome assembly GCA_035045365.1 of Drosophila leonis. NCBI lineage: Eukaryota > Metazoa > Arthropoda > Insecta > Diptera > Drosophilidae > Drosophila > Drosophila leonis. The sequence goes on along the minus strand of JAWNPC010000346.1, from coordinate 682,198 downwards.
ACGGGCGGGTCTTTCGGAAATTTCCAGCAATTACAGACGTGTGCCTCGAGACTGGATTCACCGACCGTCCGAGCTTACCGGCCGATCCTCGCCCCCTGGTCAGCGACTTTGCTGAATTTATGCGCGAACGAGTGAGCCGGGAATCCCAACCGTTGTCAAAATACAGACGTGCCGGAGCCAGTTACGAACGGCGATTGTTTTCCAACTGCAACTCCCGGAACAACTGCAGCCATTCTTCAGGAACACCAGCAGCAGCCAGGGAAGCCCTCGCAGCTGTGGCAGTCGGAGAACCAGCGGCGGAAAGCAAGTTGTGCTAATTGGCAAAAACATCGACCGCACACACACACGCCGCACTGCCACCGGGGCCGCACAAAAAAAACAGGAGAGGTATTTTTTGTGGCAGCAACCGGCGTGGGCAGAGGCGGGGGCGAGCAGATCATGAGCAGAGACATCAAGATAACCCTGGCAGGAAAGCGATCAAAATTATAAAAGTTGGGACAAATTTTATAATTGTAACACAAACACTCATCGGAGTTCCGAAGGAAGAGAGGAGTGTGAGGAGCAGCAATATATGTATGCACGTTGTAATGTGTATAAATACATGTAGTTGCTATGTGCTTATCTGCATATACGTGCATATTTATGTTGCTCCACACAGCGACACGAGTACTGTAGGAGAAGTTGGCGAAGCCTGGGACAGGAATGAGTTTGAGTTCACGTAGCCGTGCGAAAGAGTGAACCTTTGGTGAGCTACAAGCGAATCCAGCCGTCGGAGTGGCCAATAATTGATCCGAGTGAACTTCCGGGGAATACAGTGCGAATCCTGGCGCAACCTGGAGTGCTCAAGCAAGCCATAAGCTAACCAAGCCAAGGCATAACTGCAAGGCATAACTGCTATTACAGCTGGAGTGCGCTGAACGCATATTCTCCGATCCTGTGTACATGTGTGCATAATAGGAGGCGAGTCCTTGCATATAGCAGGAATACCTCAGGCAGTCATAAAATATTGTATTTCGTAAATTGTAAATTATACGAAAAACTCACAGAGAATATATACAAGTTCAAACCAAAAACATTTATCGACTACTTATTATCGCAGGGGCTTCAACAAATAAATTTGTTGGCACGAACACACAGTCGGCTGAAACTGGCCCGGCTTGAACTCGGGATAAACCGAAAGTTTATTTCAAGGTTCTATTATCAAACGAAACAGGTCATAAATTTGATATACTGATGTATAATTAGAACCATACATAGTAGAAAATATAGAAGATAAAAATAATATAGTAATAGTAGATAGATTGAAAGAAAATACAGAAATTACATAGGAATAGGTATACATAGAATAGGTTAAAAATTTATTATACATAGAAATTAAGTAAAAGTGGTGGCCTGATCAACCATTCACATAATCAATAAAATAAAGAATATATTCAAAATATTTTTATAAACAATTAAATAAACAAAAATTCATCAAAAACAAATAAGAAAACTCTAGTCGGTGGTGCCCGACTAGGAGATCCCCTGAACCCCGCCCGATCTGCTCAAAAGATGTACGAAATATAATTTGTTAACTTCATTTCGATAAGGTTTTTAATCGATAACAAAAGAACGGGAAAAACAAACTCGATATGCGCGTGCTATACAGGGACTTCCAAAAAGTCAAGTCAAGTTTCAAGTCTCTAACTCTTATTATGTTCTGAGATCGACGCGTTCACACATACGGACGGACGGACAGACGGACAGACAGACAGACGGACAGGGCTAAATCGACTCAGTTCGTCACCCTGATCAAGAATATATATACTTTATGGGGTCTGCCACGCCCCCTTCTGCCTGTTACATACATTTGACAGCTTAACAAAACCATTATACCCTGATTTCCCATTTTCAATGGGTTCAGGGTATAAAAAGAATGTTCTCACCGCTACCCCCTCTACCTCTCGGGGTTGCAGTATGGGCTATATTTTGGAAACTAATTTGTTGAATAGGTTTGCTTCTAGATGGATTTTCGTAATCAAAGTTTTACAGCGTACTTATGACATACATATATATGTATGTATTTGCCAAGCACAAGTCTCTAGTATTTGAATTACGGTTTTTTTTAATTTGTGGGGAAAGGGGCGTGGTATCCAAAATCCAAAAATTGTTTGTACCCATTACACGGATATACATAGTAAATTTGAAATCTATAGCTCTAACGGTATTTAAAAACGAAGAAAAATTATCGATTTTGATCGATAATAAGGAAATGGGATTAGTTATCGAAAAAAATTGATAAGCGCGTACTGCGTAGGGTATACACGAGTATACATTTCAAATTTCAGATCTCTAGCTTTTGGGGTTTGCGAGATCGCTGCGTTCACACGGACGGACGGACATGGCTATATCGACTCAGTTTGTCGAGCTGATCAAGAATATATATACATTATGGGATCTGCCACGTCTCCTTCTGCCTGTTACATACATTTAACAAAACCATTATACCCTGATTTCCCATTTTCAATGGGTTCAGGGTATAAAAATAAATACAAAATATTAACAGCAATAAGCAAAGTACAGTTTAGGTAAGTTAATGCTGGTCATTCACTAAAACTATGATTCTTTCAGGCACCTTCTAGGTTTAATTTTGTGGGCTACGCTTTCGACGGCCAAATTGACGGACTATTCCCACGCAGATTATATCCAGGTTATCGACGGGAACGTGGTAATATGGAATGAAACTAAATTCTTGAGACATACAACGAATTTTACATATGCAGACGACACTGCAGTTATTTGTTTCAGCCACTCACAAACTTTAGCCAGTTCTCGATTACAGTCATACGTCAACAGATTCTCTGGACTAAAAACTGGAATATAGGCATATCTCATGACAAGACCTCACAAATGATTTTTACAAAAAGACATGAAACCTGCCCACAAATTTGCCTAGACGGACTCCCCAGCTGCTCCTTATGTCATAAAGAAACTTCAAAGTACTGAACATCGCATTAAAAGACATTTTATTGGATTTCCATTTGCCAGGAATGATGATATCATGATAGATATAAAACTCAATTACGTCATTAATATTATCCAAGACACTTCTATCAAATAGAACTCTAGACACTCATCTCACCAAAATCCTCTTGCACAATCACTCACCTTTGATACTTTACATCCTTCCTCATACAGACTTAAAAGAGCCCAGCTTGAACATCTACCAGACCGTACACTCCCTTTACCTAATCCACGCACACGCACATAACTCATACCTCAATATGATCTTTATTTATTAATATAGTCCACATCAGTTACTCTCACATATTTTGTATCAATTCCACACACACACTGAATATTTGTCAATGTTTTGCCAAAAAGAGGTTTTAAAGTTTTTCTTAGAAAAATGAAACTCACATACAATAAATGATTGCCATAGCAACGAATTTGACGGAGTAAGTCAGACTTGTACGGGATACATTGGAAATGACGGACCTATTCCCCCAGTCGCACATGCGAAAGATATTAGAGACAGACTCAAACCACCTAACAACTTTGTTAGCAACTCTGGGCGTCCACCATAGGCACGCAAGGAGTTTAGATATCATAGGTATATATATGAGACCCTTTTAGCAAGAAATAGGATACTAACCTTGGAAATTGAAAACCCTATAATTGCGATCACTTTGGATGCCACTAACGTAATAAACCCAGTAATTAACAATGCCAGTGACTTAAAGGTAATTTTAAGGAAATATTTTACAGAAGTTAGCGTAACTAAAATTTTAAATGTCTCTAGCGTTAATGTCTTTGCAAACGATGAAGAAATTAATTTTATTATTAATTTCCCTAAACCTACGCTAATTTATAAAAAAGGATCATCACACATGCCCTTCTGCAAAGAGTCAGCGGTTAACACGTGCGCTCAAGAACTCCACGCGGGCACCACGGCCCATTGTAACACGCAGCCAAGCCACCTAGCCCCGATATCGGTAATTGAAGAGGGAATCATTATAACAATGACAGGCCAGACCGAGTAAGCATCGACGACGGGCCAGAACCAAAGAAAAAAAGAAGGTACAGGAACGCGTCCAAGTGGTTCTAAGAGATCTTGGAATGACCGAGGACGGTCATAACTTAAATCGGGGAGTAGTTAACATTAGCCAAAACTAAATCAACTGTGGCTAAGTTAAATTGGGCATCCGGCATTATTTATGTTACGACAATGCTGACGATGCACGCAGATCATTGACTCCCTGTCCCACGAGCGTGAAATGCGACACTTGTGCTATGTGCAAGGTCAGCATTCCTCGCCAGCAACGTCCGGCTCAGCGACAAGTTAGGGCTAACGTATAAGAATGAGATTGTCTTTAGTTTTAGTTTTTGATTTGAATTCAAGCAGACGCGATCGCGCTGCTCAAATAAAGCTCATTTAATAAATCCGAGTGTTTTATTCATAACATTTCGGTTTCACCTTAATCCTGGCAACAGATTGGAATAACTTATATATATATATATATATATATATATATATATATTTATATATATATATATATATAGTGACATATTCATACTGACAATGTCCACAACACACAGAATAGTCAAATCATAAATAAATAGTGGCGCCAGAATGCCGTTGCACGTTGCTATTGCGTAGCAATAATATTGCGAGCCGAAATTCTTCGAACGACGCGTCCAACTGATCATAAATAGTGGCGCCGGCTTAACAGAATGCCGTTGCACGTTGCTATTGCATAGCCTAAAATCTGAGAACCACGCGTCTAACTGACGCCGATATGCAATACTAGCATCATTCTTTGTCTGCTGCGTAATTTCCGCAGTATATAAAATAAGCCCTTAACAGACTCAGTTTGTCGAGCTGATCAAGAATATATATACTTCATGGGGTCTGCCACGTCTCCTTCTGCCTGTTACATACAAGGTGCAATTCAAAAGTTCCAGGACTTAAATTTCGCGCTTTCTAGTGGCGCCATCTGTCTGAAAATTTTATCGTTTGATTGTCTGTTTCTCTGTCATGTTGTGTCAAATTTTCATGACATTCGGACGTATAGAAGCCGAGATATCGCGCTAAAAGTGACAGTACTTTTGTTGTGTCCGTCGAAAACGAAGAAAACACGGAAATTGTGCGTGAATTCATCAGAAAAGAGCCGAAATCATCGCTGAAATACATGGAATCGGAATTAGGAATATCCGCAGCGTCGATTTATCGTATTTTAACCGAAAATTTGAGGTACAGAAAGGTTTGCGCCCAATTTGTTCCGCACACTTTGGTATCGCGCATGAAAGGAAAACGGTATGCTGACATTGATGCTATTCAAAAGGCTTCGACCGCCATACTCAACGCCATACCGAAGGATGACCTAAAAAAGTCATTTGATCGTGCAAATCGTTGTATTCAGTCCGAAGGGGACTATTTCGAAGGCGACCAATAAAATTTTTGCCAAAGAAAATCTATTTTTTATTTTTTTTATAAAGTCCTGGAACTTTTGAATTGCACCTTGTACATTTTCACAAAAACATTATACCCTGATTTTCCATTTTCAATGGGTTCAGGGTATAAAAAGTCTAGTGTACTCAATAGCAGGCCAGCAACATCCACTACTCGTAATCGGCAGATATCAACAATAAACATTCCAACAAATCCTACGCACGAAAATATATATTTAAATCAGGCAAGTTATGCACAAGCCCTACGAGGTGAGACTGTAACTCAAGAAAAATCCGCATTAGACAGAATTGAACAACTTTTAGTAAATCAGTCTGAGCTTACAACCAATTTACTCAACATGATAATGATGTTAGTAAACAAGTTATGCAAGTAGATCTTCGTATAGCCATATGGAATGCTAATGGGCTTTCCAACCATCGCAATGAAATAACTCTGTTTATTAAAACCAACAAAATTGACATACTACTGATCTCAGAGACACATTTCACAAAGAAAAATTTTATAGTCATTAAAGGCTACGACATAATAATTGCTAATCACCCATCTGGCAGAGCACAAGGTGGATGTGCCGTTATTGTTAAAAACACGTTAAATTACAACAAGTTAGACAGCATCAACACAAATAAAATGCAAATTGCAGCAATTAAAATTCAATGTTTGCATACAGATATCTCAGTTGCTGCAGTTTATCTACCACCAAGACACTCCTGCAAGCTGACTGATTTCAACCTTCTCTTTCAAGGACTTGGCAGATCCTTTATCGCTGGAGGTGACTATAATGCTAAACACCCTTGGTGGGGATCAAGGCTAGTAAATCCAAAAGGTGCTGAGCTATACAAATGCATAATAGATAATAAATACTCCACTCTATCTACCGGCAAGCCAACGTATTGGCCAACTTATCTGAATAAAATCCCAGATTTACTGGATTTTGTTGTCTACTCAGGACTACAGCGAAACAAGTTTAATATAGAGGAAAGTTTTGATCTGAGCTCTGATCACTCTCCCATTATTGTAACTTATGGTTCCACAGTCTGCCACAAGCAGAAGCCTTATAGGGTCATCAATACAAAAACAAACATAAATGCACTTAAGAACTGGCTTGAAGAGAAAACTACCCCAGATATATCTCTAAAGACAGGGAATGAAGTTGATTCTGCAATTGAAGCACTTACGAACTCAGTCCATGTAGCCGGATATATGTTCACTCCTCCACCAAAAGATAACTTAAGTGGACAAGCTTTTCTACCCCTAGAATTGAGAGCACAAATTGTTGCAAAAAGAAAGCTTCGAAAGATATGGCAAACAACTCGTAGCCCAATTGACAAGAGAAAATTTAACAAAGCTGCTAAGGAATTAAACTGCAGACTATGGGAAATAAAAAACAAGTAAGAACGTTGCAGTCGGGCGCAACCGACTGCGTGATACTCTGTTCCCATAGGGGCTTCTGGCATATTACATTTTAAAGTTTATCTTAATTTGTTAAAGTCGCCGCTCGAATTAGCTTCTGACTCAAAATAACTATATATTTATTAAAATTCTAAAAATATATATATGTAAATGAGTAAAATTTTTATAAATTATGGCTCGCTTCAATCGTTTGTATGAATATGATGATTTTATGAGCTAGACAAAAAAATATAACTGCACCATGCATTTTATAATTTTTATGCAAAGCAGTCTGTTAACTTAAGAGTTGTCTGTTAATTTGACAGTGTGATTGATTTTCTTTACATAACCAATTGAGTCTTTTAACAGTGCCACTTGGGATCGTCTGAAGCATTGCCAACATACGAAAATAACGAAATAACTGACCTAGGCTATGGAAAACTATATTAATATTAGGTGGTCAATTATTTAAACATTAAATTGAAATACATATATTTATTTGTCTCTTACAATTTTTTCTGCCTACTTAGCAAGAAATTAAGCTTATTTATGTAGGCGGTACATGCTTATGACTAATTCCGCTATGTAAGAATATTGCAGTTTAGCGCCACCTACCGGATTATTCTTGTGATGGTGATTCTGCTGCAATTTTAACTCAAGAGCTCTGCAAAATAAAATTCCAATTTGCCACGCCCCAGTGGTCGTAGACATGTAATTTTTGGCCAATTCTTAGAAGGAGTCTAAATTGACGTAACAGCAAAATTTGGAAGCTTACCTTCCAAAAATGTGGAAATTACAGGGTATTTTTCGGTGCGCCACGCCCTAAAGGGGCGTAACCATTATTTTTAAGTCATCGATAGAGGAGGTCACCAGTAACGCAATTAGCCAATTTTGAAGCTTCTAGCTCTCAAACTTTAGGAGATATAAAAGGATATTTTGTGCAAAATCTAGATATTTAGATCCGATTTGCCACGCCCCCAATTGGCGTAGACTCTTTATTTTTGGCCAATCTTTGGAAGTAGTCGAAGGTAACATAAAAGCCAAATTTGGAAGCTTACCTTCCAAAAATGTGGAAATTACAGGGTTTTTTTCGGTGTGCTGCGCCCTAAAGGGGCGTAACTCTTATTCTTGGGTCATCGATAAAGGAGGTCACCAGTAACTCAACTAGCCAATTTTGAAGCTTCTAGCTCTAAAACTTTAGGAGATATAAACTTTTGCGGTTTGCCACGCCCCCTATGGGCGTAGATATATCCGCCATATCTTTTTGATCGTGGGTTGTCAACGCGAGTATGTATTTCAAATTTCAAGTCTCTAGCATCAATAGTGCTCGAGATATAGAAGAATATGTATAAATCACTATATAGTCAGATCCGATTTGGCACGCCCCCAAGGGGCGTGGATATATAATTTTTTCATCGATCTTTATAGGATCTTAACAGTAACTTACATGCCAAATTTGGGCATTCTAGCTCTAAAACTGCAGAAGATACAGTTTTACCCGATTTGCCACGCCCCCAATGGGCGTAGATATATCCGCCATACCTTTTTGATCTTGGGTTGTCAACGCGAGTATACGTTCCAAATTTCAACTCTCTAGCACTTCAACTAACAGGGTTTCTGACATACCGGAAAATGCATTTTCCGATTTGCCACGCCCCTAGTGGGCGTATCGGGAAAATCTTAACACTTTATAATTCGAGGGTATACACGAGTATGTGTTCCAAATTTCAAGTCTCTAGCTTCAATAGCGTCGAAATGGTTTGCGTTCATACGGACAGACGGACAGACGGACAGACGGCCAGACGGACAGACGGACAGACGGACAGACGGACAGACGGACAGACGGACAGACGGACAGACGGACGGACAGCAAGACGGACATTGCCAAAACCAATATACTCTTTTTCCCTTTGGGAACAGAGTATAACAAGTAAGAACGTTGCAGTCGGGCGCAACCGACTGCGTGATACTCTGTTCCCATAGGGGCTTCTGGCATCTTACATTTTAAAGTTTATCTTAATTTGTTAAAGTCGCCGCTCGAATTAGCTTCTGACTCAAAATATCTATGTATTTATTAAAATTCTAAAAATATATATATGTAAATGAGTAAAATTTTTATAAATTATGGCTCGCTTCAATCGTTTGTATGAATATGATGATTTTATGAGCTAGACAAAAAAATATAACTGCACCATGCATTTTATAATTTTTATGCAAAGCAGTCTGTTAACTTAAGAGTTGTCTGTTAATTTGACAGTGTGATTGATTTTCTTTACATAACCAATTGAGTCTTTTAACAGTGCCACTTGGGAATCGTCTGAAGCATTGCCAACATACGAAAATAACGAAATAACTGACCTAGGCTATGGAAAACTATATTAATATTAGGTGGTCAATTATTTAAACATTAAATCGAAATACATATATTTATATGTCTCTTACAATTTGTTCTGCCTACTTAGCTTATTTATGTAGGCGGTACATGCTTATTGCAGTTTAGCGCCACCTACCGGATTATTCTTGTGATGGTGATTCTGCTGCAATTTTAACTCAAGAGCTCTGCAAAATAAAATTCCAATTTGCCACGCCCCCAGTGGTCGTAGACATGTAATTTTTGGCCAATTCTTAGGAGTCTAAATTGACGTAACAGCAAAATTTGGAAGCTTACCTTCCAAAAATGTGGAAATTACAGGGTATTTTTCGGTGCGCCACGCCCTAAAGGGGCGTAACAATTATTTTTTGTCATCGATAAAGGAGGTCACCAGTAACTCAATTAGCCAATTTTGAAGCTTCTAGCTCTAAAACTTTACGAGATATAAAAGGAAATTTTGTGCAAAATCTAGATATTCAGATCCGATTTGCCACGCCCCCAATTGGCGTAGACTCTTTATTTTTGGCCAATCTTTGGAAGTAGTCGAAGGTAATATAAATGCCAAATTTGGAAGCTTACCTTCTAAAAATTTGGAAATTACAGGGTATTTTTCGGTGCGCCACGCCCTAAAGGGGCGTAACTTTTATTTTTGGGTCATCGATAAAGGAGGTCACCAGTAACTCAACTAGCCAATTTTGAAGCTTCTAGCTCTAAAACTTTAGGAGATATAAACTTTTGCGGTTTGCCACGCCCCCTATGGGCGTAGATATATCCGCCATATCTTTTTGATCGTGGGTTGTCAACGCGAGTATGTATTCCAAATTCCAAGTCTCTAGCATCAATAGTGCTCGAGATATAGAAAAATATGTATAAATCACTATATAGTCGGATCCGATTTGCCACGCCCCCAAGGGGCGTGGATATATAATTTTGTCATCGATCTTTATAGGATCTTAACAGTAACTTACATGCCAAATTTGGGCATTCTAGCTCTAAAACTGCAGAAGATACAGTTTTACCCGATTTGCCACGCCCCCAATGGGCGTAGATATATCCGCCATACCTTTTTGATCTTGGGTTGTCAACGCGAGTATACGTTCCAAATTTCAACTCTCTAGCACTTCAACTAACAGGGTTTCTGACATACCGCAAAATGCATTTTCCGATTTGCCACGCCCCTAGTGGGCGTATCGGGAAAATCTTAACACTTTATAATTCGAGGGTATACACGAGTATGTGTTCCAAATTTCAAGTCTCTAGCTTCAATAGCGTCGAAATGGTTTGCGTTCATACGGACAGACGGACAGACGGACAGACGGCCAGACGGACAGACGGACAGACGGACAGACGGACAGACGGACGGACAGCAAGACGGACATTGCACAAAACCAATATACTCTTTTTCCCTTTGGGAACAGAGTATAACAAGTAAGAACGTTGCAGTCGGGCGCAACCGACTGCGTGATACTCTGTTCCCATAGGGGCTTCTGGCATCTTACATTTTAAAGTTTATCTTAATTTGTTAAAGTCGCCGCTCGAATTAGCTTCTGACTCAAAATATCTATGTATTTATTAAAATTCTAAAAATATATATATGTAAATGAGTAAAATTTTTATAAATTATGGCTCGCTTCAATCGTTTGTATGAATATGATGATTTTATGAGCTAGACAAAAAAATATAACTGCACCATGCATTTTATAATTTTTATGCAAAGCAGTCTGTTTACTTAAGAGTTGTCTGTTAATTTGACAGTGTGATTGATTTTCTTTACATAACCAATTGAGTCTTTTAACAGTGCCACTTGGGAATCGTCTGAAGCATTGCCAACATACGAAAATAACGAAATAACTGACCTAGGCTATGGAAAACTATATTAATATTAGGTGGTCAATTATTTAAACATTAAATCGAAATACATATATTTATATGTCTCTTACAATTTGTTCTGCCTACTTAGCTTATTTATGTAGGCGGTACATGCTTATTGCAGTTTAGCGCCACCTACCGGATTATTCTTGTGATGGTGATTCTGCTGCAATTTTAACTCAAGAGCTCTGCAAAATAAAATTCCAATTTGCCACGCCCCCAGTGGTCGTAGACATGTAATTTTTGGCCAATTCTTAGGAGTCTAAATTGACGTAACAGCAAAATTTGGAAGCTTACCTTCCAAAAATGTGGAAATTACAGGGTATTTTTCGGTGCGCCACGCCCTAAAGGGGCGTAACAATTATTTTTTGTCATCGATAAAGGAGGTCACCAGTAACTCAATTAGCCAATTTTGAAGCTTCTAGCTCTAAAACTTTACGAGATATAAAAGGAAATTTTGTGCAAAATCTAGATATTCAGATCCGATTTGCCACGCCCCCAATTGGCGTAGACTCTTTATTTTTGGCCAATCTTTGGAAGTAGTCGAAGGTAATATAAATGCCAAATTTGGAAGCTTACCTTCTAAAAATTTGGAAATTACAGGGTATTTTTCGGTGCGCCACGCCCTAAAGGGGCGTAACTTTTATTTTTGGGTCATCGATAAAGGAGGTCACCAGTAACTCAACTAGCCAATTTTGAAGCTTCTAGCTCTAAAACTTTAGGAGATATAAACTTTTGCGGTTTGCCACGCCCCCTATGGGCGTAGATATATAGCGAGTATATATTCCAAATCTCAAGTCTCTAGCATCAATAGTGCTCGAGATATAGAAGAATATGTATAAATCACTATATAGTCAGATCCGATTTGCCACGCCCCCAAGGGGCGTGGATATATAATTTTTCCATCGATCTTTACAGGATCTTAACAGTAACTTACATGCCAAATTTGGGCATTCTAGCTCTAAAACTGCAGAAGATACAGTTTTACCCGATTTGCCACGCCCCCAATGGGCGTAGATATATCCGCCATACCTTTTTGATCTTGGGTTGTCAACACGAGTATACGTTCCAAATTTCAATTCTCTAGCACTTCAACTAACAGGGTTTCTGACATACCGGAAAATGCATTTTCCGATTTGCCACGCCCCTAGTGGGCGTATCGGGAAAATCTTAACACTTTATAATTCGAGGGTATACACGAGTATGTGTTCCAAATTTCAAGTCTCTAGCTTCAATAGCCTCGAAATGGTTTGCGTTCATACGGACAGACGGACAGACGGCCAGACGGACAGACGGACAGACGGACGGACAGCAAGACGGACATTGCACAAAACCAATATACTCTTTTTCCCTTTGGGAACAGAGTATAATGAAGCGACAGCAGAATATTTTAAAAATCTTGATCCATATACGAATGACCTTGACTATAGCCTTTGGAAAGCGATGAGATACCTAAAGAGACCGGCCAGAAGAATAACAACAATCGTCGACAGCAGGGGACAACGTTGCAGACATAATGCTGAGAAGGCTGAGGCATTTGCAGAACATTTAAGCTCAGTTTTTAAGCCAAATGAGCAAAATGATACTCACACAGTTGAAATTGTAGAAAATTTTTTAGAATCTCCTTGCCAAATGAGTCTACCGATAAGCCAAACTACTTTTTCCGAAGTTGAAAAAGAAATAAAAAATCTAAATAAGAAAAAATCCCCAGGATACGACAAAATCTGTGCTGGTACAATTAGATATCTTCCGACAAAATGCATCCGATTGCTAACATACATATTTAATGCTATGCTCAGATTAGAACACTTCCCTAGACAGTGGAAATGCGCGGAAGTTATAATGATTCCAAAGCCCAACAAGCCGGAAGACTGCACATCGTCGTACCGTCCCATTAGTTTGCTGGTGACGTTCTCTAAAGTATTCGAGCGAATACTTTTAAGAAGAATGTTACCTGTGCTGGACGAACTAAACATCATACCCGAACACCAGTTTGGGTTTAGAAGAGGACACGGTACGATCGAGCAATGTCATCGCATCTCACACTCAATCATTAACGCGTTTGAGCGCAAAGAATACTGCACAGGGGTATTCCTAGATGTCAAACAGGCTTTTGACAAAGTGTGGCATGCAGGACTACTGTATAAAATAAAGAAAAGGTTGCTTGCACCATACTTCTTGATGATTAAGTCCTATCTGGAAAACAGAACTTTTTATGTTCAACAACAGAACGAATCGTCTAGACTATACACTACTAACGCTGGAGTCCCTCAAGGCAGTGTATAAGGTCCAGTTCTGTACACTGTTTATACAGCCGACTTGCCTACAACAAATGCTGTTGAGATAGCAAAATACGCTGACGACTCTGCAGTCATTGCTACGAGCACTGACCCAATCGATGCATCCAACCTGCTTCAAGAAGAACTTGGTCTAATTGAAGCATGGCTAAAAAAGTGGAGAATAGTGGTGAACGCCCAAAAGTCAGTGCAAGTAACATTCGCTCTCAGACCCGGAAACTGTCCCACAGTCTCACTAAATGGCTCCATCATTCCAGTCAGCGAAACAGTAAAATACCTGGGAGTACACCTAGATCGGCGGCTTACCTGGAGGCAGCATATAAACACAAAACAGAGACAGCTAAAAATCAAGACGAAGAAAATGTACTGGCTATTAGGACCGCGTTCGCAGCTAAGCCTTGAAAACAAAATACGGCTATATAAGGCCGTCCTAAAACCTGTATGGACTTACGCGTTGCAGCTCTGGCGAACAGCCAGCAAGTCAAATATCGAGATACTACAGCGTTACCAGTCAAAAACCCTTAGAACAATAACAGGTGCTCCTTGGTATATGACAAACTTTGACATCCATAAAGATCTCAAACTTCCTCTTGTCAAAGAGGAAATACAAACAAGTAAGAACGTTGCAGTCGGGCGCAACCGACTGCGTGATACTCTGTTCCCATAGGGGCTTCTGGCATATGACATTTTCAAGTTTATCTTAATTTGTTAAAGTCGCCGCTCGAATTAGCTTCTGACTCAAAATAACTATATATTTATTAAAATTCTAAAAATATATATATGTAAATGAGTAAAATTTTTATAAATTATGGCTCGCTTCAGTCGTTTGTATGAATATGATGATTTTATGAGCTAGACAAAAAAAATATAACTGCACCATGCATTTTATAATTTTTATGCAAAGCAGTCTGTTAACTTAAGAGTTGTCTGTTAATTTGAAAGTGTGATTGATTTTCTTTACATAACCAATTGAGTCTTTTAACAGTGCCACTTGAGAATCGTCTGAAGCATTGCCAACATACGAAAATAACGAAATAACTGACCTAGGCTATGGAAAACTATATTAATATTAGGTGGTCAATTATTTAAACATTAAATCGAAATACATATATTTATATGTCTCTTACAATTTTTTCTGCCTTAGCAAGAAATTAAGCTTATTTATGTAGGCGGACATGCTTATGACTAATTCCGCTATGTAAGAATATTGCAGTTTAGCGCCACCTACCGGATTATTCTTATGATGGTGATTCTGCTGCAATTTTAACTCAAGAGCTCTGCAAAATAAAATTCCAATTTGCCACGCCCCCAGTAGTCGTAGACATGTAATTTTTGGCCAATTCTTAGAAGGAGTCTAAATTGACGTAACAGCAAAATTTGGAAGCTTACCTTCCAAAAATGTCGATATTACAGGGTATTTTTCGGTGCGCCACGCCCTAAAGGGGCGTAACCATTATTTTTGGGTCATCGATAGAGGAGGTCACCAGTAACTCAATTAGCCAATTTTGAAGCTTCTAGCTCTCAAACTTTACGAGATATAAAAGAAAATTTTGTGCAAAATCTAGATATTCAGATCCGATTTGCCACGCCCCCAATTGGCGTAGACTCTTTATTTTTGGCCAATCTTTGGAAGTAGTCGAAGGTAACATAAATGCCAAATTTGGAAGCTTACCTTCCAAAAATGTGGAAATTACAGGGTATTTTTCGGTGTGCCACGCCCTAAAGGGGCGTAACTTTTATTTTTAGGTCATCGATAGAGGAGGTCACCAGTAACTCAACTAGCCAATTTTCAAGCTTCTAGCTCTAAAACTTTAGGAGATATAAAATTTTGCGGTTTGCCACGCCCCCTATGGGCGTAGATATATCCGCCATATCTTTTTGATCGTGGGTTGTCAACGCGAGTATATATTCCAAATTTCAAGTCTCTAGCATCAATAGTGCTCCAGATATAGAAGAATATGTATAAATGACTATATAGTCAGATCCGATTTGCCACGCCCCCAAGGGGCGTGGATATATAATTTTTTCATCGATCTTTATAGGATCTTAACAGTAACTTACATGCCAAATTTGGGCATTCTAGCTCTAAAACTGCAGAAGATACAGTTTTACCCGATTTACCACGCCCCCAGTGGGCGTAGATATATCCGCCATACCTTTTTATACCCTGAACCCATTGAAAATGGGAAATCAGGGTATAATGTTTTTGTGAAAATGTATGTAACAGGCAGAAGGAGACATGGCAGACCCCATAAAGTATATATATTCTTGATCAGCTCGACAAACTGAGTCGATATAGCCATGTCCGTCTGTCCGTCCGTCCGTCCGTCCGTCCGTCCGTCCGTCCGTCCGTCCGTCCGTGTGAACGCAGTGATCTCGCAAACCACAAAAGCTAGAGATCTGAAATTTGAAATGTATACTCGTGTATATCCTACGCAGTACGAGTTTATCATTTTTTTTCGATAACTCTTCCCATTTCCTTATTATCGATAAAAATCGATAACTTTTCTTCGTTTTTGAATACCGTTATAGCTATAGATTTCAGATTTACTGTGTGTATCCGTGTAATGAATACAAACATTTTGAAGTTTTTGGATTTTGGATACCACGCCCCCTTCCCCCCAAACTTAAAAAAAACTTATTTCAAATACTAGAGACTTGTGCTTTGGCAAATACATACATATGAATGTCATTATTACGCTCTAAAAGTTTGATTTTAAAAGTCCATCTAGCAGAAAACTAATTCAACAAATAAGTTTCCATAATATTGCCTATACTGCAGCCCAAGCGCAGCCCACGCGCAGTCGCTGAGTAAACTGCGCAGTAGCAGAGCAAGTGCTTGTGCGTACGTGTGCATGTGTGCATGTGTGTGTGTATGTGTGTGTATGTGTTGTTTGTATATATGTATAAAAGAAGCGTAAAGTGATTTCAATATCGCATCTTCCCAGGGTTCAGGGTATCTCTTAGTCGAGCAGTCTCGACTAGAGCACTCTTACTTGTTGATCTTGGGTTGTCAACGCGAGTATACGTTCCAAATTTCAACTCTCTAGCACTTCAACTAACAGGGTTTCTGACATACCGGAAAATACATTTTCCGATTTGCCACGCCCCTAGTGGGCGTATCGGGAAAATCTTAACACTTTATAATTCGAGGGTATACACGAGTATGTGTTCCAAATTTCAAGTCTCTAGCTTCAATAGCGTCGAAATGGTTTGCGTTCATACGGACAGACGGACAGACGGCCAGACGGACAGACGGACAGACGGACAGACGGACGGACAGCAAGACGGACATTGCACAAAACCAATATACTCTTTTTCCCTTTGGGAACAGAGTATAAAAAGCGCAGAAAGATATTTAAATAGGCTACATGACCACTGCAATGTTCTAGCTTCTAGACTTCTAGACAACACAAATAATAGCCGACGGCGTTTAAAAAGATATCACGTTCCGGACTTGCCAAATAGAGAATAGGCTAACTAGAAATGTAAATATGTAAATATATGGACTAATCTCATTGGAGGTCAATCCATCCGGTTATGTGTTAGTTACTGTTAATTTTAGTACATTTGCTTATTGTTTAGTATAAGACAGATTGCAAATAAAACATTAATAAAAAAAAAAATAACAAGTAAGAGTGCTCTAGTCGAGACTGCTCGACAAGAGACACCCTGAACCCTGTGAAGATGCGATATTCAAATCATTTTACGCTTCTTTTATATATACATATACACAAACAACACATACACACACACACACATGCACACGCACGCACAAGCACTTTCTCTGCTACTGCGCAGTTTACGCAGCGACTGCGCGCGGGCAGCGCTTGGGCTGCAGTATGGGCTATATTTTGGAAACTTATTTGTTGAATAGGATTGCTTCTAGATGGACTTTCGTAATCAAACTTTTACAGCGTAATAATGACATTCATATGTATGTATTTGCCATTACTTGCTTGCATATCACACCGCACATGTGCTACCGCACCCACCACAGTCTCCAGATCTTAATCCAATCGAGCACTTGTGGGAAGAATTGGATAGACGCATCACCGAACGGGCTATTTCAAAAAAAGACGACTTAAAGCAATCTCTAACTGAAGAATGGCAACTAATCGGGGAAGAAATTACCAAAAAATTAGTTAATTCGATGCCAAACCGCTTATCAGCCGTAATAAAAGCTAAAGGCCTAAGCACAAAATATTAATTATAATTTTTAGTTATTTTCTTAGATCATATTTTTATATTTTTGTAAGTTTTTTCTTAACTGTGCCAATAATTTTGTTCAGGGAAATTGACGAGTTGTTTTAGTTATTTAATTTTAATAAATTTTACGTTTAAGTTTTAAAAAAAAAAATTGGGATAATTTTTTGTTTTATCAAAAAATCTTTTAAAAAGACTTAAAAAGTAGCTATCAAGTTTAAAAAGTTTGCTGTGCCAATAATTTTGTTCGTCACTGTATATATACATATGTATTTTTATACCCTGAACCTATTGAAAATGGGAAATCAGGGTATAATGGTTTTGGTAAACTGTCAAATGTATGTAACAGGCAGAAGGGGGCGTGGCAGACCCCACAAAGTATATATATTCTTGATCAGGGAGACGAGCTGAGTCGATTTAGCCCTGTCCGTTTGTCCGTATGTATGAGCGTGTCGATCTCAGAACATAATAAGAGCTAGAGACTTGAAACTTGACTTGACTTTTTGGAAGTCCCTGTATACCACGCGCATATCGAGTTTGTTTTTCCCGTTCTTTTGTTATCGATTAAAAACCTTATAGAAATGAAGTTAACAAATTATATTTCGTACATCTTTTGAGCTTCTCAAAATTTTGTATTTAGATTATTTTATATCTTATATAATTTCGGTTTTTGTTATATTTTGGATACCGGCCGAAAAAAATTAATTTTACAAGCTTAAATTGTTTTGCGTTAACAAATACATAACTGAGTATATTTAAAAACGCAGATCGGGCGGGGTTCAGGGGATCTCCTAGTCGGGCACCACCAACTAGAGTTTTCTTATTTGTTTTTTTATGAATTTTTGTTTATTTAATTGTTTATAAAAATATTTTGAAAATATTCTTTATTTTATTGATTATGTGAATGGTTGATCAGGCCACCACTTTTACTTAATTTTTTTTTTTTTTTTTTTGTTATGGTAATCATTTATTGTATGTGGGTTTCATTTTTCTAAGAAAAACTTTAAAACCTCTTTTTGGCAAAACATTAACAAATATTCAGTGTGTGTGTGGAATTGATACAAAATATGAGAGAGTAACTGGTGTGGGCTATCATTTGATTTCTATGTATAATAAATTTTTAACCTATTCTATGTATACCTATTCCTATGTAATTTCTGTATTTTCTTTCAATCTATCTACTATTACTATATTATTTTTATCTTCTATATTTTCTACTATGTATGGTTCTAATTATACATCAGTATATCAAATTTATGACCTGTTTCGTTTGATAATAGAACCTTGAAATAAACTTTCGGTTTATCCCGAGTTCAAGCCGGGCCAGTTTCAGCCGACTGTGTGTTCGTGTCAACAAATTTATTTGTTGAAGCCCCTGCGATAATAAGTAGTCGATAAATGTTTTTGGTTTTAACTTGTATATATTCTCTGTGAGTTTTTCGTACAATTTACAATTTACGAAATACAATATTTTATGACTGCCTGAGGTATTCCTGCTATATGCAAGGACTCGCCTCCTATTATGCACACCTGTACACAGGATCGGACGATATGCGTTCAGCGCATTCCAGCTGTAATAGCAGTTATGCCTTGCCTTGGTTAGCTTATGGCTTGCTTGAGCACTCCAGGTTGCGCCAGGATTCGCACTGTATTCCCCGGAAGTTCACTCGGATCAATTATAGGCCACTCCGACTCACCAAAAGTTCACTCTTTCGCACGGCTACGTGAACTCAAAACGAAAAAATGAAAGTTCTCCAGCTTTAGTGCGAAAAGTCTTGGCTGTAGACGGACCTTCGACATCCAAAAACAAGCTAACCACTTTGCCTTATTGGCAGACTCAGAAGATGACACCACTCTAAATCCAAAAGTAGATGAAGAAATGGAAAGCGACAAGCCAACACCTGAAAAACCACCTCCCATTTTCGTGTCCAATGTCAGTGATATAAATGGTTTGCTTCAATACCTCAATTCATACTTAGACGTTTCTGAATTTACCTACAAATCACAGCGAGATGGTCATATTCGCATTATGTTAAAGAGTATCGAAAAATATAGGGACTTAATTAAAATATTAAAGGTTGATAAAGTACATTACCATACATTTCAGCTTAAGCAAGAAAGGGCATTCAGAGTTGTAGTCAGAAATATTCATTACTCCACGCAAACTGAATCAATAAAGCGCGCCGTTGAAAAGCAAGGTCATGAAGTTAGAAGAATTCATAATATAACAAGTAAGAGTGCTCTAGTCGAGACTGCTCGACTAAGAGATACCCTGAACCCTGCGAAGATGCGATATTCAAATCATTTTACGCTTCTTTTATATATACATATATATATACATACATACATACATATATACACACACACACACACGCACATGCACACGCACGCACAAGCACTTTCTCTGCTACTGCGCAGTTTACGCAGCGACTGCGCGCGGGCAGCGCTTGGGCTGCAGTATGGGCTATATTTTGGAAACTTATTTGTTGAATAGGTTTGCTTCTAGATGTACTTTCGTAATCAAACTTTTACAGCGTAATAATGACATTCATATGTATGTATTTGCCAAAGCACAAGTCTCTAGTATTTGAAATACGTTTTTTTCAAATTTGGGGGGAAGGGGGCGTGGTATCCAAAATCCAAAAATTGCAAAATGTGTGTATTCATTACACGGATACACACAGTAAATCTGAGATCTATAGCTATAACGGTATTCAAAAACGAAGAAAAGTTATCGATTTTTATCGATAATAAGGAAATGGGATGAGTTATCGAAAAAAAAAGATAAACTCGTACTGCGTAGGATATACACGAGTATACATTTCAAATTTCAGATCTCTAGCTTTTGTGGTTTGCGAGATCACTGCGTTCACACGGACGGACGGACGGACGGACGGACAGACGGACATGGCTATATCAACTCAGTTTGTCGAGCTGATCAAGAATATATATACTTTATGGGGTCTGCCATGTCTCCTTCTGCCTGTTACATACATTTTCACAAAAACATTATACCCTGATTTCCCATTTTCAATGGGTTCAGGGTATAAAAAGTCGTATTACCAAGGAGCCACTACCTATGTTCTTTGTAGACCTAGAACCAAATAAGAACAACTATGAGATCGATAAAATAAAACATATTAACAATGCAATAGTTATAATTGAGCCACCAAGAAAAGTGAGTGACATGGTGCAATGCTACCGATGTCAAGAGTTCGGCCATACCAAAACATACTGCAATAAACGGTACAAGTGTGTAAAGTGTGCTGAGAACCACCAAAGCGACAACTGTCCTAAAGACAAAACTGAACCAGCCACTTGTGCCAACTGTCATGAGAATCACGCAGCTAGCTACAAAGGTTGCAGAATCTACCAGAATATAACTAAAAACAAGTAAGAGTGCTCTAGTCGAGACTACTCGACTAAGAGATACCCTGAACCCTGGGAAGATGCGAGTCAATTCACTTTACGCTTCTTTTATACATATATATAAACAACG
The DNA here is from genome assembly GCA_035045365.1 of Drosophila leonis. Classification (NCBI taxonomy): domain Eukaryota; kingdom Metazoa; phylum Arthropoda; class Insecta; order Diptera; family Drosophilidae; genus Drosophila; species Drosophila leonis. The sequence continues at coordinate 661,115 of JAWNPC010000346.1, read as the reverse complement.
CATATACACACACACACGCACGCACAAGCACTTTCTCTGCTACTGCGCAGTGTACGCAGCGACTGCGCGCGGGCTGCGCTTGGGCTGCAGTATGAGCAATATTATGGAAACTTATTTGTTGAATTGGTTTTCTTCTAGATGGACTTTCGTAACGAAACTTTTACAGCGTAATAATGTCATCCATATGTATGTATTTGCCAAAGCACAAGTCTCTAGTATTTGAAATACGTTTTTTTTCAAATTTGGGGCGAAGGGGGCGTCCAAAAATTGCAGAATGTTTGTATTCATTACACAGATACACACAGTAAATCTGAAATCTATAGCTATAACCAGAGCTGTTAAAAATTCCATTTGAATGGAAATGCAAAATGGGTTTTCAAAAAAGGTATTCGAATGTAAATGCAAAATAGGTATTTTGAAAATGGTTTTTTCAAATAAAATAATAATAATAAAATAAAATAATAAAAAAAAGCCCATCTGAATGTAAATGCAAAATAGTTTTTAAAAAAAGCCATCGAAATGCAAAATGCAAAATACCTATTTTGCATTTTGCATTTACATTTTAAATGCTTCCATTTCAAATAATTAACAGCTCTGGCTATAACGGTATTCTAAAACGAAGAAAAGTTATCGATTTTTATCGATAATAAGGAAATGGGATGAGTTATCGAAAAAAAATGATAAACTCGTACTGCGTAGGATATACACGAGTATACATTTCAAATTTCAGATCTCTAGCATTTGTGGTTTGCAAAATTGCTGCGTTCACACGGACGGACGGACGGACGGACGGACAGACGGACATGGCTACATCGAATCAGTTTGTCAAGCTGATCAAGAATATATATACTTTATGGGGTCTGCCACGTCTCCTGCCTGTAATATACATTTTCACAAAAACATTATACCCTGATTTTCCATTTTCAATGGGTTCAGGGTATAAAAAGTCTAGTGTACTCAATAGCAGGCCAGCAACATCCACTACTCGTAATCGGCAGATATCAACAATCAACATTCCAACAAATCCTACGCACGAAAATATATATTTAAATCAGGCAAGTTATGCACAAGCCCTACGAGGTGAGACTGTAACTCAAGAAAAATCCGCATTAGACAGAATTGAACAACTTTTAGTAAATCAGTCTGAGCTTACAACCAATTTACTCAACATGATAATGATGTTAGTAAACAAGTTATGCAAGTAGATCTTCGTATAGCCATATGGAATGCTAATGGGCTTTCCAACCATCGCAATGAAATAACTCTGTTTATTAAAACCAACAAAATTGACATACTACTGATCTCAGAGACACATTTCACAAAGAAAAATTTTATAGTCATTAAAGGCTACGACATAATAATTGCTAATCACCCATCTGGCAGAGCACAAGGTGGATGTGCCGTTATTGTTAAAAACACGTTAAATTACAACAAGTTAGACAGCATCAACACAAATACAATGCAAATTGCAGCAATTAAAATTCAATGTTTGCATACAGATATCTCAGTTGCTGCAGTTTATCTACCACCAAGACACTCCTGCAAGCTGACTGATTTCAACCTTCTCTTTCAAGGACTTGGCAGATCCTTTATCGCTGGAGGTGACTATAATGCTAAACACCCTTGGTGGGGATCAAGGCTAGTAAATCCAAAAGGTGCTGAGCTATACAAATGCTGCGTTTAGTCTCTCCGCTCTTTTGTTTGTTGTTTGTTGTTGGACTTAGCTCTCTCAACACATAAATTCCTCTCTGTTTTTCTATTATTTTGTTTTTGATCACTTCTTCCATTTTGGTTTGATTAACCCCAATTGCCAATATGATTTGCTGCAAAAAATCATGTACTATTCGGCAAGTTGTTGATTCTACACAAGTGCAATTTGTTAGTTGCTGGTTGTGTGAGAATTTTATGCATACAAAATGTGCAGGTCTTACCGGGCGTGAGTATGATAAAATCATGTCCACTACCAAAATTGGTTGTGGTGGTTTACGCTGGTCTTGTCCGGTTTGTTTGGAAAAACAAATAAATTTTTAAAAAATGTACAACTCAGTGCGGGTTCAATTTTTAAAACTGAGTAGTATTTCAAAGCAGTTATCTAGTGACCTAGAAGCTGGTGAAGAAATACTACATCAGTACAATTTTGATACTCCACATATTGAAGTGGAGACTCCATCGCTGTTGGTACCCCCTCCTTCTGTACCAATATCGTCTCCCAATTTATCAGCGCCTTCCTCACCCTGTCCTGAGTCTTTATCACTTCCGGCTTCGTGTGATTCGTTTGAAACACCTGTCGCTAGTGATACAGGTTTCATACAGGTTTCTAATAAAAAATTAAAAGCTTCCTCGATTGTTGCTCAAACAATGACCAACATTCTGTCCACTTCTCCCTCCCCTACTATCCCCACTTTATCTGTCGTATCTCCTCGAAAGCAAGTTTTCTTATCTAGGCTTTTATCTGATACGACTAGTGATGCAATAACGGCTTTTATTGCTAGTAAATCTCCAGCCAAAGTTTTTATTTCTAAGTTTAATTTTGCGACTCCTCGTGAAATTGCTTCATTTAAAATCAATGTGCCTGTAGAATATTTCACAACTATATGTGATTCTAAATTTTGGCCACCACATATAGTTGTACACGAATTCAAACCTAAGAACCGTAATAGAGTGACTCCAATTACTTTAAATCCTTCTTCGATACAATCTTCATCTAATATTGTATCAAAAAACTAAATTTTACACATTCCTCACCTCAGCTGTCTTTGGCATATCAAAATGTTCGAGGCCTAAATTCTAAACTCAGAAGACTGTTTTTGAGTAGTTTTAGTGTTCAATATCATGTTATTGCTTTCACAGAAACATGGTTAAGTCCCAACGTTTATAATAGTGAGATTCTCTCAAATAATTTCACTATTTATAGACATGATCGGTTGATACGTAGAGGTGGTGGTGTCTTAATTGCTGTTAAGGCCGATATCCTCTCCGAATCATTTAGTTTCACGTCACCTCACGATGCCGAGATTATTGGTGTTAAAATAACTCTACCAACGTGTTCTCTATATATTACTTGTTCTTATGTTCCCCCCTCTTCTGATGTGCAAGTGTATGCTCAGCATATAACTTGTATTAAAGAAGTTTTTGAACATGTAAAGGATAAAGACCTATTTCTTATGTTGGGTGACTTTAATATACCTAACACTTCTTGGTCCTCAACTCCCACCTCAAATTACCTTATTCCAACAACTGATCACTATCTCTTTGACGAGTTGTTTGGTCTGTCTATGTTTGATGAACCCTATTTCAAATCATCTGAATCGTTCATTAGATCTTGTTTTTATTAATGATGATTCTATCATTAATGTCTCCAGATCATCCCCTTTATGTCTACCAGAGGATATACACCATCCCACTTTAGAGGTCTTACTTTTCATAAATAGTCCACCAATTTCAACGCCTATACCTCCACAACAACGTCGCTGTTTTCATAATTGCAATTTTGTTTTACTTAACCAACTAATTAATGCAACCGATTGGTCTCTTTTTTATGACTCAGTTGACAACAACTATTTTTTGTAACACTCTAAATACCATACTATCTATACCGGTTACTAATAAGCCTCCCTGGTTTACTCAGTCTCTTCTTAATTTAAGGAATATTAAGTCTAAATATTTCAAAAATTTTAAAAAGTCTGGGTCGACTGTTGACTGGTTGAAATATTCTATAGCCAAGTCAAATTTTAATATTTTAAATTCTCAGTGCTACGAGAATTATCTTATACGTTGCAAACGGCAGTTCGTCCGTGACCCTAAGCAATTTATGCTTTGTAAATTCGAAGCGTAAATCTTCTAGTTTACCTTCCACATTTTTCTTTGGATTGGACAAATCTTGTAATGATCACGATTCCTCTGATCTGTTTGCAAATTTTTTCCAATCCACTTATTCTTCAGTAGATCCCTATACCACTTCTTACCCTTACTTAATTTCTGCAACAAATAATATTAATGCTTCCAATGCTTCCTGCATCTCTGGTTTCAGCCATTCGGTCATTGAAATCATCCTTCTCTCCTGGAGCTGATTATAAACCCAGTTGTGTAATTAAAGAATGTAGTGGTTCCCTACAGCCACAATTACTAAAACTATTTAATTTGTCCCTGGAAACCTCTGTTTTCCCTTCTGTTTGGAAAGAGTCTTTCATCATCCCCCTACATAAAAAGGGCGGGAGGTCTGATATTTCTAATTACAGATGTATTGCGAAACTATCTGCTATTCCGAAGTTATTCGAAAAAATAATAACATCGACACTACAACATTTTTGTAAATCTATTATCTCACCTTCTCAGCATGGTTTCGTTCAAAGTCGATCAACATCGACTAATCTATTAGAATTTACTTCACTAGTCAATGGCAGTTTTTTAAATAAAATGCAAACTGATGTTATATACACTGATTTCAGTAAAGCATTTGACTCAGTACACCATGACATATTACTTCAAAAGCTTGACCATTTGGGATTTTCCCCTAAGCTTGTTTCTTGGATTGCATCCTATTTAAAGGGTAGGACCCAAAGAGTTATGTTGAGATCAGCTATTTTGAAACTTGTTTCTTGTCTTTTGTTTCGTCAGGTGTACCTCAGGGTAGTCATTTGGGACCGTTACTTTTTTCCTTATTTATAAATGACCTTCCTAGCTGTATATCTCATTCAAATATATTTATGTATGCAGATGATGTAAAACTCTGTCTATCGTATTCTAATTCACTCGATCATCTACGCCTACAAGATGATCTTAATTCCTTTCAACTGTGGTGTGTGGCTAATCGGTTGCATTTAAACTGTTCTAAATGTATGACAATGACCTTCAGTCGTACTATTCCATATATTGCTAATTATTCAATTAATAATGACTCATTGCAGCGCATTTTTTCAGTCAAAGATCTTGGTGTACTCTTCGACTCAAAACTTAATTTTAATTCTCATATCTCAACCATCATAAACGAAGCCAAAAGTGTGCTCGGCTTTATTAAACGTTGGGCTAAAGAGTTCAATGATCCCTTTATAACAAAACTACTCTATATTTCGGTGGTACGCCCGACTTTAGAATATTGTTCAATTATATGGTCTCCTCAGCATAAATTGTATCAGGATCGTATTGAATCAGTCCAGAAACAGTTTTTACTCTTTGCCCTACGTAATCTAAACTGGGACCCTAATCTCCGTTTACCGTCTTACCATAGTAGGCTTCTTCTTATTGATCTTCCATCATTAATCAATCGTAGATCAATCCTGGGGATTGTTTTCCTACATAATTTGATTATAGGTAATATTGATTCATCCCGTCTGTTAATGCAGCTTAATTTTTCTGTTCCTTCCAGAACAACCAGACACTTTCGTCCGCTGTATTTACCATTGTGCACATCGGATTTTTCTTTGCATAGCGCGTTTCACGTTTTATGCGTTAATTATAATAAATTTTACCACGTGTTTTCCTCAGAACTCTCTCTTCCATTAATAAAATCCTTGCTTTCAGGTCATCTTAGGGAAATCACACACAATACCCAGGAGTAAGCAGGTCATAAATTTGATGATCTGACAAATCTCCAACATTGTGTAGTGATTTCCCAATCATTTCTATTCTTTTTTTATCTCTCTACTCCTCACTCTGTTTATTAAATTTTCTTTTATCTATTAATAATTACTTTATATTTTATTATATTATTTTATTTATAATTATACGTAAGATTCAATAATATATATTTTATTTATTTTTTTTTTTTTTTTTTAAAAGGGTATATATTATTATTTTATTTAAACAGGCTTTTTACTACCTAATTGGCAGCTTAACAAGTTGAACATAAAGGCACGATTATTTACAGTATAACACTACAGAAATTTCAATAACAATTTACATAAACATCAATAACAATTTGGTTAATTAAATCACATTCAATTTTTTATGATACATTATTTTATAGGAACCTCGCTGGGAGGTCCTGTGGATGGCACTTCTTAAGTCTTCTTTTTCTGGCTTCTTTGTTAAGTCTTCTCGCCAAAGGGTTTGGGTGGCCTTCGAGTCTTGCAAGGTAGCTAGCAGCTACCTTTTGCATTACGTCTCCCACTTTGGGGACCTTGAGATCTTTTTCAATGTCCGTTGTACGCATGTACCAGGGAGCATTGCAAATTTGCCGGAGGATTTTTGCTTGTGCAACTCTTATTTTATTTAAGTTTGATTTTGCCGCAATTCCATAGACTTGAAGCGCATATCTCCATATGGGACTGAGTATTGCTTTATAAATTGTCACTTTACTATACAGTGACAATTTATTGGCCGGCTTAAGAAGCCATGACATCTTTGCGCTTTTGGTCATTACAGTCTTTTTGACCATCGTGGTATGCATGTTAAATGTAAGTCTTCTGTCTAACACTACGCCCAGATATTTGTGGCTTCTTTTGTGCGGTAGTGTTGAACCCTGCATGCTGATGCGACCACAGTTTAAAAGCCTTGTGGTAAACGTAACGTTTGCGCATTTGCTCCCGTTAATGCCAATGTTCCATTTGCGGGCCCAGTCTTCAAAACTGCTCACGTACTGCTGCAATGACTCTGTAGCTTTATTGATGCAGGTACTACTTGTCAGTATGGCTCTATCGTCGGCATACGTGGCTATCAGTCCATTGTTCCGGTTTACTCCTCTGATGTCGCTATGTGAGGGCATATCGGCTGTGAACAGAGTATACAAGGTAGGGCCGAGAACGCTACCTTGAGGCACGCCTGCACATATTGGCCTTTTTGACGAATTTATACCATCAACGTCAACCCTAAAGCTTCTATCTCGCAGGAAGCTGCTGACAATCTGGTACAATTGTGGAGTGAGAACGCTTCTAAGTTTGAATAGTAATCCGTCATGCCAGACTCTGTCAAACGCTTGCCTTATGTCCATAAAGACAGCAACTGCATACTTCTTGTGTTCAAAAGCGTCCAGGATAAAATTGACCACACGGTGAAGCTGCTCCGGAGTACCATGACCTCTCCTGAATCCAAATTGCCAGTTTGGGATTCTTTGCTTGACTGCTTCCAGTTGCAGGATCCGGTCAAGGATTACTCTTTCGGCCATCTTTCCTAAGGCAGGAAGAAGACTTATTGGCCTATACCCATCTACTTCACTAAAACTCTTTCCAGGCTTAGGGATCATTTTTATCTGCGCTGTCTTCCAGATATTTGGGAAGTGTCCCAGCCTGAGCATACTGTTTAGAATCAGCACTATAAACAGGAGAGCTTTTTTGGGTAGGAGCTTGAGTGTTCTGTTATCCAGCCTATCCTCTCCAGGAGATTTTTTAACCTTCAGGTTTTTAATAATAATTATTACCTCTTCCAGCGTGACAGGCCGTACAGGCAGAGTCATCTGGAACGGCATATCCAGCTGCAGTTCAACAGTTCTTCGCGTAGCATCGTCGGTGTAGTTGAACGGCATGAATCGCTGTTGTAGGCTGTTTGCAAATGTATCAGCTTTTTGCTGGCTGGAGTAGCACCATCTACCTGCCGTATCCTTAATCGGTACTTTTGGAGCTGCAATTTTTTTAAAACGACTTGTAAGTTTCCAAAGGGAGTAGTTAGAAGACGCATCCGGGCCAGCATTTTCCAGCATTTGATCAATACTGCGATGCTTGATTTTAGCGAGGACTTTTTGTACGCGATTGGAGATTCTTTTATAAATCTGGTGGACGCGTATATCTCCCGTTCTCACATACTCTTTCCTCAGCCTTCTCTTCATTCGCAGTAATGCAGCAGCATTTGGGGGCAGCATATCCTGGGGGTGCTGTCTTGTATGACGTACATATTCTGAGGTCGCGTATGATGCAGCCAAAGATATGTTTCGCATAAACATTGCAATAGCATCTTCTACGTCAGCCTCACTATCTATTTGAGAGTTTAGATGAATTCTGCTCTCTAAGTTTTTCCTAAATTCATTAATGCGAGCTCCAGGTGTAAGGATGGATTTCCTCATAGGTCTAAGATGTGGTGATTGATGCAAAGTCGCTACGACCGGCAAATGATCCGACGAAAGCTCATGATGCAGCTGGACAGATAGCTTGTTAGCAGCGAACCCATTAAATATGAAAAAGTCGAGTGCAGAGGGAGTAAGCAGGGTGTTGAATGAATAAAAAGTTGGTTTTCCCGTTGCTAGGATTTGCCACGTACCACTTGCAATGGCCTCTTGCAGCCGCTTTCCACGATAACAACTCCGCAAATTACCCCACCATTGGTGCTTTGCATTAAAGTCTCCTCCTGCAATGAACCGGTTTCCCAGGGACCGAAGTAGTACCTTAAAGTCATTTTCACTCCAGGGTTCGTTAGAAGGAAGATAGATTGATGCTATTTTGACGCTTCCGATGTTTGTCATCAAACTCAAACTAGCCGATTGAATATTATTATTTGAAATGGGTTCATTGGCGTCATGAACAATGTTAGTTTTTATCAACACAGCAGATCCGCCTTTCGCGGTGCCACTGGGGTGATTTGCGTAGTATTGGTCGTAGCCAGGTGTAAAAATTTTAAGGCCTGGGCGCATGTGCGTCTCTGTGACCAACATCACATCGATTGATTTAGCATCAAGGAAAAGTCTCAGCTCGTTATTGCTTTTAACCAATCCTCTTGCGTTCCACAATCCGATTTTTAAAATCGAATTGATCATTTTGAAATGAGCTTCTGAACCAGGTCACGAAAGGCTTTGTTTGCTTCCATTGTTTCCTGGATAAGTTTGAACATTTGATCCATTCTTGCATTTAGATCTGATATTGCCTTTTCTAAAAGGTTAAATTTGCTGCCGTATTCTCGGTCATCGGCATTGTCGTTCGACCTGGACACTTGTGTTCTGGGAATATTTTGCTGATTTACTTTGGGCCTGAAATTATCCGCATAAGAAAAGCCTCTCTGAACAGTGGCGTTTGAAATAAACTGCGCTCTAGAACCCTGAATGTCTGCATGGTTGATATTGTTTGGCAGTCCGTGCTTGGGCAATCTTGCATCAGGCTTTAGCTTTCTGCTTAGCTTGACTCTGACTGTGCAGCCTTTAAAGCTGGAAATATGGTTGTCTCCACAGTTGGCACATATGGAGGTCTCACTAGACTTAAGCTGGCAATTCTCGGAGCCAGTAAAATGGTCACCTGAGCACTTACCACATACTATGTTTTTGAGGCAATAATTCTTCGTGTGTCCGTAGTCTTGGCATCTGAAGCACTGGACTATTTCCCTGTTGGGTTTTGCCTTTAAAACTGTAACTCTGTGCGTTCCGATATGAGTTAATTTAAAAGCCTCTGCAACATTTGGCGTTTTCTGCAAATTAACAAAGAACATGCTTTGTCTTGTTTTAGCATCATTCAATTCGTCATCATTCTCTTTACTGATCTCAATATTGCGCCAGTCTCGTTTCCTGGGACAGTAGATGTTCAGTACTGTGAGGTTCCGATCAGCAAAAGCACGTTCAATTCGTTGTTTAGAGACGTTGGAGTCGCGAATCTGCTCTCGTCGCGAGCGGTTGTGTCGCGCATAGACAAAGTACGCGGGTTCCTTTTGCCTACCTACCTAAGCTAAAAATAGCACTAACGGTAAATTTCGGACGCTGTCCCGTGCAGTGTCCGCAGCCTGACAACAACGAAAAAGCAACTGAAGTGCGACAAACTACATACATACATACGTTGCCAGCCAGGGCCAAACATATTACCCCTCTCCGTGCGCGCTGCTGCACAAGAGGGGCAATAAACGCGCTGCGCAAATAAGTAAAACAAAAATACCTACACAAAAAATTTTACAAAGTAGGGCTTCGCTGCCCGGCGTGCAAACAAAACAGCTGATCGCAAAAGCTCGAGCTTTGTGCTTCTACCAAAGACACACCAGAATGGTTCTTGAAAAATCTCTTTCCGAAGCTTTGTTGAAAGCTGTCAATGAACCTTCAAACATCGATATGGATATCGCAGTGGAGCCTGCAGTGCAGGCAGCAAACGCCGAATATTCTACAAGTGCAAATGTAGCAATGCGCTTCCAAAATGTTATAATTAAGCGCAAGTCAACTAAAATCAAGCGCAAGATAATTGCTGCTGCTTCTCCTAATCTTGCTAGGAAGAAGTCCAACCTTGGCAAGAGTAGCGAAAGCTCAACTCTGCTACGACCTGACTATATCGGCAGGTCGAATAGATTTGGTTTGCTTGCGCAAACTATAACTGATATTGAGGCCGAAGTCGATAGCGAACAGCCCAGCACCAGCAACCAAGCTGCTATTGCTGCGTCGATGCGAGCTGCTGCCATTGCCGGCAGCTCTGAAGTACCCGCTAAGGCACAGCCCAAACCCCCACCAATCGTTATGGAAGGAATTAGTAACGTTAATTTACTAATGCAAGGCATTGCAAAAGTAGCGGATCTGAACAAGGTCGAGACCAGGGCTTCTTTGGGTGGTGTCATGAGGCTCTATACGGCTAATGCTGATACCTTCCGCAGCATTGTCAACTGGCTTGAGAAGGATGAATATGAATTCCACTGTTATCAGCTGAAGGAAGACAGGCCGTACAGAGTCTGCGTTAAAGGCTTGCACCACAGCACCCTACATAGCCAAATTAAAGAGGAGCTTGGCAAAATTGGCCATAAAGTTATTGATGCCCATACTCCCCAGCGGCGCAGTGAGCCAGGTACACCCAGAGATAGCCCAGTCAATATGTTCTTCCTGAACATTGCAGCAGCTGCCAACAACAAGGCGATCCTCGCAGTTAAGACACTGTGCCATACGAGAGTCGTAATTGAACCACTCCGTAAGCGGACGGCCGTCTTGCAATGCCATAGGTGTCAGCAGTTTGGCCACACGGCTAAATACTGCCGTAAGACACACATATGTGTAAAATGCGCCGGAGAACACCCTTCCCGAGACTGCACTCGACCACGCAACGAGCTGTGCACCTGCTTCAACTGTGGTGAGCAGCACCCTGCTAACTATTCGGGCTGTACTAAATACCAAGCGTTCCTACAACGCTCCAAGCCCAGAAGTGGACTAGGCGGCAGAAGCGAGAGCAAGGAGCGACCTTTGCCAATAAATAATCCTAGAGGCAGACCTGTAGCCACTCCTCGCAGCGGCGTCACCTATGCGGAAGTAACGAAGCAACAACAGCAGGAGGCTCAACATCAACAGCAACAACAGCAACAGCAGCCGTTTAGTGACAGGAGCCGCAGCCGTCAAAGGACGACGAGGGATTCACATCTTCCAATGGCCAGCAGTAATATTGAAGCCATTTTGCAAGTGCTTAATGAAAGCATTAGCTCTCTCCGCTTGCTCCAAGAGAAGCAGATGGAGCTAATGATGATGATGCTGAAACAGCAACAACAACAGACACTGCAGCAGGGGCAAATACTTAATTTGCTCACCGCTCTCCAAGCGCAGAAGACACCATAATGATGCCGCTGCGCATCCTTGTGTGGAACGCCGACGGCGTTGCCACGAAGCTGCACGAAGTAGAGTGCTTCGTGCGGAGACATGCGATAGATGTCTTGCTGCTCAGTGAGACACACTACAGTGAGCTACAGGCACCCAAAATATTCGGTTTCGAGGCATACACTGCAAACGACCCGAGTACTGGCAACGCTAAAGGAGGTGCAGCGATCCTGATAAGGTCTAGCCTGGTCCACTTCCCGTTACCACCAATAGCTACTACTAAAGTGCAACTTGCGTCAGCAGCTATCGAAACAGCACTCGGCCCCATCAACTTTGGAGCGATCTACTGTCCACCGAGGTTCATCTGGACTACTGATGAATTTGAGACGATTTTGGAGCATCATCGTTTCAAATTCATCGTTGCGGGAGACTGGAATGCGTCCCATTGGCTATGGGGAGCAGGAAGGTGCAACCCAAGAGGCCATGCGCTTGCAAATCTCGTCTTTAACACAGAGATAAATGCACTGGCAACAGGGGGACCAACGAGATACCCGTACGGCAGCAGAGGTTCACCAGGCTACATCGATTTTGCTCTAACTAAGGGATTGCTTAACATCCATGTAGATATAAGAGCGGTCGTTGAGCTCAGCTCCGATCACCTCCCACTCGTAATTACGCTGGATGCATCTGCTTTGTCTTATCCTAAGACAGAGCGGCTAATCACCAGGCGCACTAATCTGGAATGGTTCCAAGAGCACCTCGAGTCGTCATTGCACCTCAATATGGAGATGAGCTCTGGAAAGGATGTGGATGACGCTATCGACATGTTCAATAGCTCTGTCCAGGCAGCAGCTAGAATTGCTTCTGGTATAGCGCCCCCGAGGCCCGCAGCGGATAGGATCCCGGTAACTAGGGAAATTCTGCTGCTCATTGCCGAAAAGAGACGCATACGCTCTAGATGGATGAGATCTCGTCACCCCTTGGACAAAGCCGAGTGGAATAGAGCGAGGAGTAGGCTTCGTCGAGCACTTGTGGAGCACAAATCTGCATGGTTTGATGATAGACTTGCCAACACTGGAGTTGCAAGCGACGCAACACATTCGCTCTGGAAGGCCACGCGCGGCATTAAAAGGCGTTGTGCAAGGAAGGCGCCTTTGGTTGACAGTAACGGGACATGGTGCCGGACTGACCTGGAACAAGCAGAGGTGTTTGCTGCGCACCTTGCCGAGCGTTTTCAACCCTTTAATCTGGCCAGCCAGCAACAAGTTCGCGATACTCATGATCAGCTGACTCAAGCGCTTCAAATGGATCTGCCTATCAGGCCATTCGACCCAAGTGAGATAGCAGAAGTAATTGCAAGACTAAATACAAAAAGAGCGCCAGGACATGACGTCATCTGCAATGCCACTTTGAAGGCACTGCCTAGTCATGCGATTCACTTCATAGCGTTGGTCTTCAATATTTCCCTTCCCAGTGGAAGCTCGGAATAATAACGATGATCCACAAGCCGGGCAAGCCGGAAAGAGAACCTTCCTCCTTCAGACCGATAAGTCTCCTTCCTTCGATATCTAAGGTGCTGGAAAGACTTATTGCCGTCCGGCTGGTAAAGATGATGGAAACTCGAGGAATCATGCCTCACCACCAGTTTGGGTTCCGTGCTGGCCATAGCACTGTGGAGCAGCTTCATCGAGTCGTAGACCAAATTCTAGCTGCCTACGACAATAAGGAGTATTGTAACACCCTCTATCTGGACATCCGGGAGGCTTTCGATCGAGTTTGGCACGCCGGAATACTATTGAAGATCAAACGGACTCTCCCTGCGCCATATTTTGGATTGCTTAGGTCGTACCTCGAGGGAAGGCGATTCGCGGTTCGCTTCCATACAGCGCTATCCACTCAGCATAGTGTGGCAGCCGGAGTACCGCAGGGTAGTGTCCTTGGCCCCCTGCTATACTGCCTGTACAGCCACGATATGCAGCAGCCTGATAATAGCCTGTATGGATCATCAATGCTGGCCACCTTCGCAGATGACGTATGCATCACCTACAGGTCCCGATGTGAGTACGATGCAGCGGACGGCATCCAAGACTATGCCACAAAATTTGCGGACTGGGCAAAGCGCTGGAACATTGCTATCAACAGCAGCAAATCTTCCAATGTCTGCTACACGCTGAAACGGCGAACGCCACCAGCCGTCTTCTTGGAGAGAGTTCCTGTACCTCAGGCGAATGATGCCAAATATCTTGGAGTGATACTGGATCGCAGACTCACGTTCTCCAAGCATGTAAAGGCCATCACCATTCGCTTACGTGCTTCAGTGAAAAAGCACTACTGGCTACTCTGCTCGCGCAGTAAATTGACACTGGCAAATAAAGTGACAATTTATAAACAAATTATCTCACCAATGTGGAAATATGGCTGCCAAATCTGGGGCCTGGCTTGTGATAGCCAAATCCGAAGAGTCCAGGTTGCCCAGAATAAAGTCATGAGACTAGTTACCGGCTGCGATTGGTATGTAAGAAATACCACGTTGCATCGAGACCTGAAACTGGCCACAGTCTTTGCCGAAATTAACCAGCACTCGAGTCGGTACAACGACAGATTGGAGCGGCACAGAAACCGGCTAGCAAACATGCTCACTACTCAGCGAACTCCTAGGAGACTGAACCGAAGGCAACCAAGAGACTTGATTCTCAGATCTCCTGTGACGATGGTCAACAGACGTTGACACACAGCAGCCATCACAGTATTTTTATTTTATTAAGTTTCTTGTAAATATTAGTAATGTAAGGTAATATAAATAATAAGTAATGTTAAAGCTAACGAAAGTTAGCCGGCGCGCCCAAATGGGCAGAATCAATAGCAAACCAAGCTCACAAAGGGGTTACTGATACCTCGTATGGCTTAATAAATATTAAACAAAAAAAAAAAAAAAAAAAGAGACGTTGGGGTGTAAGTCTTTAATGACCACTCTAAATGGTGTATTTTCCCTTAGTTGGTGATGCCAAAATTGACAATTTCGCTTCGATAATATGTCAACGACAGATCTAAATGCGTTTGAGTTCTTTGTATAAATACGCGAGATTCCAGATCTGGATGTGCGTATATCATACTCGGTATCCGCGATAACAGAGTTTAACGCTGCCTCAAATTTTATCATATTATTAACCTGCGGCACGCAAATAGCTGGAGGCTTAGGTATTTTGTTTTCCTGTTCCTTCCTATTAGGTTGACGGTTGCTTTCATTTTCCCTATCCTGAACTTCTTCGTCCATATCCATTAGGGATTCGGCTTCTTCAGCCAGAGCTGCAAAGCGATTGCTATAATTAGCTGCCGAGGAGGATGAAGCAGGGCTTTTGGTTAGGCTCCCGAAATTTGAGCTAAGTTGGGCTGGCTTCATTTTGCGGATTGTTTTTGACAGTTTGTCCTCTTTTTTTTGCTTTTTCCAGACAGCCAGCTTAGTAGATTGGAAAGTGCAGTCTTTTTTTTGTGAAGGGCTAGCAGCCACACTTGCGCAAGAAGATGCGGCGCTAGAAACAAGGGCAGTAGAACATATGCTCCCAGTAGAATAGCTAGCAGTGCAGCTAACATTAGAAAATGTTAGGGTGCTCGTAGTAATGGTGCTTGTGCTTGTTGCGACCAAACCCACTCTACTTCTTGCCGCTTGAATTTTTTTCAGTTGCTCTTCGGCCAATCGGGTGCGCAGCTCTGCAGGCGACGCACCAGCTATTTTCCTCATCATCTCAAACCTGTCCTGCTTGATATTAAGCTGGGGTTGATTAGATGAGCCTCCATCCATTTTGGGCAAGATTCACAAATTTGTTGCTGCCAAATTTGCGACTGCCCAAGAGTATGCAACACTGATTGTTAACCTTCCTTGGACAACAACCAGCCAGTGCGACTTCTGTGGACACCAACCAGTGATCAGCTGTTTTGACACGCGATCGCTGGCAAGCGGCCGGAGCCCGACTTACAAATTGCACTTTAACAATTAATTTGCAAATGCACTGTATTATTGTCTTCACCGTGTCTTTAAAAAGACACTGTACAAGTTTTTTGCCACTAACGCGGCCTTTGTCCAATTTTTAATTCACGATTTAACAAAAATCACAAGACGAGCTTCAGATCAGCTGTGTGCTTATCAGCAGTCGCGACGAGACTGAATATATATTTTAAGTTTCCATTAACACTTTCTATCTTTCATAGTTCAATAATACCACTGACCATACATGGCTGTGATTTGGGGCATAGCTGGCCGGACTGGCAAATAAAATACCCCCATCGGGTTGGTGGTATTATGGAAATATTTTTTCCTGTTCTTATTTAGGCTATACTTTATATTTGTTTAGTTTACCTATTAAGTTGACTCTCGTTTTGTCAATAACCTTTTGAAAAAAAAAAATATAGAGGAAAGTTTTGAAATGAGCTCTGATCACTCTCCCATTATTGTAACTTATGGTTCCACAGTCTGCCACAAGCAGAAGCCTTATAGGGTCATCAATACAAAAACAAACATAAATGCATTTAAGAACTGGCTTGAAGAGAAAACTACCCTAGATATATCTCTAAAGACAAAAAAAAACAAGTCAGAACGTTGCAGTCGGGCGCAACCGACTGCGTGATACTCTGTTCCCATAGGGGCTTCTGGCATATTACATTTTAAAGTTTATCTTAATTTGTTAAAGTCGCCGCTCGAATTAGCTTCTGACTCAAAATAACTATATATTTATTAAAATTCTAAAAATATAAATATGTAAATGAGTAAAATTTTTATAAATTATGGCTCGCTTCAATCGTTTGTATGAATATGATGATTTTATGAGCTAGACAAAAAAATATAACTGCACCATGCATTTTATAATTTTTATGCAAAGCAGTCTGTTAACTTAAGAGTTGTCTGTTAATTTGAAAGTATGATTGATTTTCTTTACATAACCAATTGAGTCTTTTAACAGTGCCACTTGGGAATCGTCTGAAGCATTGCCAACATACGAAAATAACGAATTAACTGACCTAGGCTATGGAAAACTATATTAATATTAGGTGGTCAATTATTTAAACATTAAATCGAAATACATATATTTATTTGTCTCTTACAATCTTTTCTGCCAACTTAGCAAGAAATTAAGCTTATTTATGTAGGCGGTACATGCTTATTGCAGCTTAGCGCCACCTACCGGATTATTCTTGTGATGGTGATTCTGCTCAATTTGCCACGCCCCCAGTAGTCGTAGACATGTAATTTTTGGCCAATTCTTAGAAGGAATCTAAATTGACGTAACAGCCAAATTTGGAAGCTTACCTTCCAAAAATGTGGAAATTACAGGGTATTTTTCGGTGCGCCACGCCCTAAAGGGGCGTAACCATTATTTTTGGGTCATCGATAGAGGAGGTCACCAGTAACTCAATTAGCCAATTTTGAAGCTTCTAGCTCTAAAACTTTAGGAGATATAAAAGGAAATTTTGTGCAAAATCTAGATATTCAGATCCGATTTGCCACGCCCCCAATTGGCGTAGACACTTTATTTTTAGCCTATCTTTGAAAGTAGTCGAAGGTAACATAAGTTCCAAATTTGGAAGCTTACCTTTCAAAAATGTGGAAATTACAGGGTATTTTTCGGTGTGCCACGCCCTAAAAGGGCGTACCTTTTATTTTTGGGTCATCGATAGAGGAGGTCACCAGTAACTCAACTAGCCAATTTTGAAGCTTCTAGCTCTAAAATTTTAGGAGATATAAACTTTTGCGGTTTGCCACGCCCCCTATGGGCGTAGATATATCCGCCATATCTTTTTGATCGTGGGTTGTCAACGCGAGTATATACTCCAAATTTCAAGTCTCTAGCATCAATAGTGCTCGAGATATAGAAGAATATGTATAAATCACTATATAGTCAGATCCGAATTGCCACGCCCCCAAGGGGCGTGGATATATAATTTTTTCATCGATCTTTATAGGATCTTAACAGTAACTTACATGCCAAATTTGGGCATTCTAGCTCTAAAACTGCAGAAGATACAGTTTTACCCGATTTGCCACGCCCCCAATGGGCGTAGATATATCCGCCATACCTTTTTGATCTTGGGTTGTCAACGCGAGTATACGTTCCAAATTTCAACTCTCTAGCACTTCAACTAACAGGGTTTCTGACATACCGGAAAATGCATTTTCCGATTTGCCACGCCCCTAGTGGGCGTATCGGGAAAATCTTAACACTTTATAATTCGAGGGTATACACGAGTATGTGTTCCAAATTTCAAGTCTCTAGCTTCAATAGCGTTGAAATGGTTTGCGTTCATACGGACAGACGGACAGACGGACAGACGGCCAGACGGACAGACGGACAGACGGACGGACAGCAAGACGGACATTGCACAAAACCAATATACTCTTTTTCCCTTTGGGAACAGAGTATAAAAAAAACGAAAGCTTCGAAAGATATGGCAAACAACTCGTAGCCCAATTGACAAGAGAAAATTTAACAAAGCTGCCAAGGAATTAAACTGCAGACTATGGGAAATAAAAAATGAAGCGACAGCAGAATATTTTAAAAATCTTGATCCATATACGAATGACCTTGACTATAGCCTTAGGAAAGCGATGAGATACCTAAAGAGACCGGCCAGAAGAATAACAACAATCGTCGACAGCAGGGGACAGACATAATGCTGCGAAGGCTGAGGCATTTGCAGAACATTTAAGCTCAGTTTTTAAGCCAAATGAGCAAAATGATACTCACACAGTTGAAATTGTAGAAAATT
Organism: Drosophila leonis; assembly: GCA_035045365.1. Lineage (NCBI taxonomy): Eukaryota > Metazoa > Arthropoda > Insecta > Diptera > Drosophilidae > Drosophila > Drosophila leonis. The sequence continues at coordinate 642,955 of JAWNPC010000346.1, read as the reverse complement.
TTTTAGAATCTCCTTGCCAAATGAGTCTACCGATAAGCCAAACTACTTTTTCCGAAGTTGAAAAAGAAATAAAAAATCTAAATAAGAAAAAATCCCCAGGATACGACAAAATCTGTGCTGGTACAATTAGATATCTTCCGACAAAATGCATCCGATTGCTAACATACATATTTAATGCTATGCTCAGATTAGAACACTTCCCTAGACAGTGGAAATGCGCGGAAGTTATAATGATTCCAAAGCCCAACAAGCCGGAAGACTGCACATCGTCGTACCGATGCAATCGTACCCAATCGATGCATCCAACCTGCTTCAAGAAGAACTTGGTCTAATTGAAGCATGGCTAAAAAAGTGGAGAATAGTGGTGAACGCCCAAAAGTCAGTGCAAGTAACATTCGCTCTCAGACCCGGAAACTGTCCCACAGTCTCACTAAATGGCTCCATCATTCCAGTCAGCGAAACGGTAAAATACCTGGGAGTACACCTAGATCGGCGGCTTACCTGGAGGCAGCATATAAACACAAAACAGAGACAGCTAAAAATCAAGACGAAGAAAATGTACAGGGTATTAGGACCGCGTTCGCAGCTAAGCCTTGAAAACAAAATACGGCTATATAAGGCCGTCCTAAAACCTGTATGGACTTACGCGTTGCAGCTCTGGGGAACAGCCAGCAAGTCAAATATCGAGATACTACAGCGTTACCAGTCAAAAACCCTTAGAACAATAACAGGTGCTCCTTGGTATATGACAAACTTTGACATCCATAAAGATCTCAAACTTCCTCTTGTCAAAGAGGAAATACAAACAAGTAAGAACGTTGCAGTCGGGCGCAACCGACTACGTGATACTCTGTTCCCATAGGGGCTTCTGGCATATTACATTTTAAAGTTAATCTTAATTTGTTAAAGTCGCCGCTCGAATTAGCTTCTGACTCAAAATAACTATATATTTATTAAAATTCTAAAAATATATATATGTAAATGAGTAAAATTTTTATAAATTATAGCTTGCTTCTATCGTTTGTATGAATATGATGATTTTATGAGCTAGACAAAAAAATATAACTGCACCATGCATTTTATAATTTTTATGCAAAGCAGTCTGTTAACTTAAGAGTTGTCTGTTAATTTGAAAGTGTGATTGATTTTCTTTACATAACCAATTGAGTCTTTTAACAGTGCCACTTGGGAATCGTCTGAAGCATTGCCAACATACGAAAATAACGAAATAACTGACCTAGGCTATGGAAAACTATATTAATATTAGGTGGTCAATTATTTAAACATTAAATCGAAATATATATATTTATATGTCTCTTACAATTTTTTCTGCCTACTTAGCAAGAAATTAAGCTTATTTATGTAGGCGGTACATGCTTATTGCAGTTTAGCGCCACCTACCGGATTATTCTTGTGATGGTGATTCTGCTGCAATTTTAACTCAAGAGCTCTGCAAAATAAAATTCCAATTTGCCACGCCCCCAGTGGTCGTAGACATGTAATTTTTGGCCAATTCTTAGAAGGAGTCTAAATTGACGTAACAGCAAAATTTGGAAGCTTAACTTCTAAAAATGTGGAAATTACAGGGTATTTTTCGGTGCGCCACGCCCTAAAAGGGCGTAACCATTATTTTTGGGTCATCGATAGATGAGGTCACCAGTAACTCAACTAGTCAATTTTGAAGCTATTAGCTCTAAAACTTTAGAAGATATAAACTTTTGCGGTTTGCCACGCCCCCTATGGGCGTAGATATATCCGCCATATCTTTTTGATCGTGGGTTGTCAGCGCGAGTATATATTTCAAATTTCAAGTCTCTAGCATCAATAGTGCTCGAGATATAGAAGAATATGTATAAATCACTATATAGTCAGATCCGATTTGCCACGCCCCCAAGGGGCGTGGATATATAATTTTGTCATCGATCTTTATAGGATCTTAACAGTAACTTACATGCCAAATTTGGGCATTCTAGCTCTAAAACTGCAGAAGATACAGTTTTACCCGATTTGCCACGCCCCCAATGGGCGTAGATATATCCGCCATACCTTTTTGATCTTGGGTTGTCAACGCGAGTATACGTTCCAAATTTCAACTCTCTAGCACTTCAACTAACAGGGTTTCTGACATACCGGAAAATGCATTTTCCGATTTGCCACGCCCCTAGTGGGCGTATCGGGAAAATCTTAACACTTTATAATTCGAGGGTATACACGAGTATGTGTTCTTAATTTCAAGTCTCTAGCTTCAATAGCGTCGAAATGGTTTGCGTTCATACGGACAGACGGACAGACGGCCAGATGGACAGACGGACAGACGGACAGACGGACAGACGGACGGACAGCAAGACGGACATTGCACAAAACAAATATACTCTTTTTCCCTTTGGGAACAGAGTATAAAAAGCGTAGAAAGATATTTAAATAGGCTACATGACCACTGCAATGTTGTAGCTTCTAGACTTCTAGACAACACAAATAATAGCCGACGACGTTTAAAAAGATATCACGTTCCGGACTTGCCAAATAGAGAATAGGCTAACTAGAAATGTAAATGTGTAAATATATGGACTAATCTCATTGGAGGTCAATCCATCCGGTTATGTGTTAGTTACTGTTAATTTTAGTACATTTGCTTATTGTTTAGTATAAGACAGATTGCAAATAAAACATTAATAAAAAAAAAAATAACAAGTAAGAGTGCTCTAGTCGAGACTGCTCGACAAGAGATATCCTGAACCCTGCGAAGATGCGATATTCAAATTATTTTACGCTTCTTTTATATATACATATACACAAACAACACATACACACACACACACATGCACACGCACGCACAAGCACTTTCTCTGCTACTGCGCAGTTTACGCAGCGACTGCGCGCAGGAAGCGCTTGGGCTGCAGTATGGGCTATATTTTGGAAACTTATTTGTTGAATAGGTTTGCTTCTAGATGGACTTTCGTAATCACAGCGTACTAATGACATTCATATGTATGTATTTGCCAAAGTACAAGTCTCTAGGATTTGAAATACGTTTTTTTTTCAAATTTGTGGGAAGGGGGCGTGGTATCCAAAATCCAAAAATTGGAAAATGTTTGTATTCATTACACTGATATGCACAGTAAATCTGAAATCAATAACTATAACGATATTCAAAGCCGAAGAAAAGTTATCGATTTTTATCGATAATAAGGAAATGGGATGAGTTATCGAAAAAAAATGAGAAACTCGTACTGCGTAGGATATACACGAGTATACATTTCAAATTTCAGATCTCTAGCATTTGTGGTTTGCGAGATCGCTGCGCTCACACGGACGGACGGACGGACAGACGGACATGGCTATATCGACTCAGTTTGTCGAGCTGATCAAGAATATATATACTTTATGGGGTCTGCCATGTCTCCTTCTGCCTGTTACATACATTTTCACAAAAAACTTTTACCCTGATTTCCCATTTTCAATGGGTTCAGGGTATAAAAATACGCATAATCAACACTTTAAATGACGAAGAAAGCAAACTAAGCAAAATGGAAACCATCCCTTACCGTTACAATCACAAGACAAAACATGACACCACTGGACAAACTCCCGCACACATATTCTTATATGCCGGACAACCAAATTTAGATACACTAAAAATAAAAGAAAATGTAATAAATAAAATCAACAGTGACCGACAAGAATACGAAGTCGATACCAGATATATTTTGTTAAATTAGCAAACAGTCGTGTGTTGGTTAATTAAGCCATCAGTCTTTTATTACCGTGAAAAGAATAATCCGTGGTGCGTTGTGGTGTTTTATAAAGTGCCTTAAAGTTTGAAAGTTTGTGCAGCGTCGGTAATTATAACTATTATTGAATTCTGCTTCAATATTTCTATTCTCTCATGAAACTAATTTTTGTGTTTTGTGCAAGAATATCTCTAGCTACGTTTTGTCTCTCGGCTCTTTTGTTTGTTGTTTGTTGTTGGACTTAGCTCTCTAAACACATAAATTCCTCTCTGTTTTTCTATTTTGTTTTTGATCACTTCTTCCATTTTGGTTTGATTAACCCCAATTGCCAATATGATTTGCTGCAAAAAATCATGTACTATTCGGCAAGTTGTTGATTCTACACAAGTGCAATTTGTTAGTTGCTGGTTGTGTGAGAATTTTATGCACACAAAATGTGCAGGTATCACCGGGCGTGAGTATGATAAAATCAAATTGGTTGTGGTGGTTTACGCTGGTCTTGTCCGGTTTGTTTGGAAAAACAAATCAATTTTTCCAAAATGTACAACTCAGTGCGGGTTCAATTTTTAAAACTGAGTAGTATTTCAAAGCAGTTATCTAGTGACCTAGAAGCTGGTGAAGAAATACTAAATCAGTGCAATTTTGATACTCCACATATTCAAGTGGTGACTCCATCGCTGTTGGTACCCCCTCCTTCCGTACGAATATCATCTCCCAATTTATTAGCGCCTTCCTCCTTGTCCTGATTTTATATCAATTCCGGCTTGTAGTGATTTGTCTGAAACACCTGTTGCTAGTGATGTTATAGACTCTCGAGATTATATACAGGTTTCTAATAAAAAATTAAAAGCTTCCCCGATTGTTGCTGAAACAATGACCAACATTCTGACCACTTCTCCCTCCCTAACTATATCCACTTTATCTGTCGTATATCCTCGAAAGCAAGTTTGCTTATCAAGTTTTCATCTAACACGACATACGATGCAATAACGGCTTTTATTGCTAGTAAATCTCCAGCCAAAGTTTTTATTTCAAAGTTTTATTTTGCGACTCCTCGTGAAATTGCTTCATTTAAAATCAATGTGCCTATCGAATATTTCACAGCTATATGTGAGCCTAAATTTTGGCCGCCACATATAGTTGTACACGAATTCAAACCTGAGAACCGTAATAGATTGACTCCTATTACTTTAAATCCTACTTAATTTTCATCTAATATTGTATCAAAAAACTAAATTTTACACATTCCTCACCTCAGCTGTCTCTGGCATATCAAAACGTTCGAGGCCTAAATTCTAAACTCAGAAGACTGTTTTTTATACCCTGATTTCCCATTTTCAGGGTATAATGGTTTTGTTAAGCTGCCAAATGTATGTAACAGGCAGAAGGGGGCGTGGCAGACCCCACAAAGTATATATATTCTTGATCAGGGAGACGAACTGAGTCGATTTAGCCCTGTCCGTCTGTCTGTCTGTCTATCCGTCTGTCCGTCTGTCCGTATGTATGAACGCGTCGATATCAGAAGTCCCTGTATGGCACGCGCATATCGAGTTTGTTTTAGAAAATCGATAACTATTCCCGTTCTTTTGTTATCGATTAAAAACCTTATCGAAATGAAGTTAATAAATTATATCTCTTACATCTTTGGAGCTAGAGTCTCCAAATTTTGCATTTAGTTTCATTTATATTTTATACAATTTCGGTTTTTGTTAGATTTTGGATATTGGTTCAAAATTTTTCAAAAATTTTCAAATTGAAGGTTAGTTGCAAATATAGCCAATATGTGAATGAGTTTGAGATTTTATACAACTGCAAAATATTCAATATAATATGTAGATCATATGCTGAAAATTTCATTGAAATCCATTAAGTATCACAGAATTAATTAAACAAGTAAGAGTGCTCTAGTCGAGACTGCTCGACTAAGAGATACCCTGAACCCTGGAAAGATGCGATATTCAAATCATTTTACGCTTCTTTTATATACATATACACAAACAACACATACACACACACACACACATGCACACGCACGCACAAGCACTTTCTCTGCTACTGCGCAGTTTACGCAGCGACTGCGCGCGGGCAGCACTTGGGCTGCAGTATGGGCAATATTATGGAAACTTATTTGTTGAATAGGTTTGCTTCTAGATGGACTTTCGTAATCAAACGTTTACAGCGTAATAATGACATTCATATGTATGTATTTGCCAAAGCACAAGTCTCTAGTATTTGAAATACGTTTTTTTCAAATTTGTGGGAAGGGGGCGTGGTATCCAGCAATCCAAAAATTGCAAAATGTTTGTATTCATTACACGGATACACACAGTAAATCTGAAATCTATAGCTATAACGGTATTCAAAAACGAAGAAAAGTTATCGATTTTTATCGATAATAAGGAAATAGGATGAGTTATCGAAAAAAAATGATAAACTCGTACTGCGTAGGATATACACGAGTACACATTTCAAATTTCAGATCTCTAGCTTTTGTGGTTTGCGAGATCGCTGCGTTCACACGGACGGACGGACGGACGGACGGACGGACAGACGGACATGGCTATATCGGCTCAGTTTGTCGAGCTGATCAAGAATATGTATACTTTATGGGGTCTGCCATGTCTCCTTCTGCCTGTTACATACATTTTCACAAAAACATTATACCCTGATTTCCCATTTTCAATGGGTTCAGGGTATAACAAAACGTTTTGTCAATTGCAACATGTGACCAGAAACCCACCCCTGTTTTCGTTTTTTCTATACATGTGCACACATACATTGAGACATTCGAATGCGAGCATTCTTGCCTGTTCTAAGAATCACAACAATTACAGCTGACTGTTTGAATTTTGTTATAATTGTTAGCTGCCTTTAGTCTAAAATTTGCTACTGCTTGTCTAAGCAGTGCAGTGGCGGTGTTGTTAGAAGCGGGGCACGCCGTGCCGTGCGCGCAGATCTGGGATCGAGCCCCGCCGATGTCAAATATTTTTATGTCGTATTTTCTTAATTTTTTATTTTTTTCTTTTATTAAATTATTATTACACTTTAAAAATTATATTATATTCTTTAAAAAAAAAAACATGCTTTTTGATTGTGAAAGTGCAAGATTAAATTTAATTAAATTTTGTATAAGTTTGTAATATATACAAGATACGGAATATATTTAAAAACGCAGCTCGGACGGGGTTCAGGGGATCTCCTAGTCGGGTAACCACGACTAGAGTTTTCTTACTTGTTTTGAGTAGTTTTAGTGTTCAATATCATGTTATTGCTTTCACAGAAACATGGTTAAATCCCAACGTTTATAATAGTGAGATTCTCTCAAATAATTCCACTATTTATAGAGATGATCGATTGATGTCTTGATTGCTGTTAAGGCCGATATCCTCTCCAAATCATTTAGTTTCACGTTACTTCACGATGCCAAGATTATTGGTGTTAAAATAACTCTACCATCGTGTTCTCTATTGTATTAAAGAAGTTTTTGAACATGCAAAGGATAAGGACCTATTTCTTATGCTGGGTGACCTTAATATACCTAACACTTCTTGGTCCTCAACTCCCACCTCAAATTACCGTATTCCAACAACGGATTTCTTTGACGAGTTGTTTGACCTCTATTCAAATCATCTGAATCGTTCACTAGATCTTGTTTTTTTAATGATGATTCTATCATTAATGTCTCCAGATCATCCCCTTTATGTATACCAGAGGATATACACCATCCCACTTTAGAGGTCTTACTTTCCATAAATAGTCCACCAATTTCAACGCCACTTCACTACCACAACAACTATTTTTTATAACACTCTAAATACCATACTAGATGAGTGTGTTCCTATGCACTTCCCTATACCTGTTACTAATAAACCTCCCTGGTTTACTCAGACTCTTTCTAATTTAAGAAATATTAAGTCTAAATATTAAAAAAATTTTAAAAAGTCTGGGTCGACTGTTGACTGGTTGAAATATTCTGTAACCAAGTCAAATTTTATTATTTTAAATTCTCAGTGCTACGAGAATTACCTTATACGTTGCAAACGGCAGTTCGTACGTGACCCCAAGCAATTTTATTCATTCGTAAATTCGAAGCGTAAATCTTCTAGTTTACCATCCACATTTTTCTTTGGATTGGACAATTCTTGTAATGATCACGATTCCTCTGATCTTTTTGCAAATTTTTTCCAATCCACTTATTCTTCAGTAGATCCCTATACCACTTCTTACCCTTACTTAATTTCTGCAACAAATAATATTAATGCTTCCAATGCTTCCTGCATCTCTGGTTTCAGCCATTCGGTCATTGAAATCATCCTTCTCTCCTGGAGCTGATTATAAACCCAGTTGCGTAATTAAAGAATGTAGTGTTTTCCTACAGTCACAATTACTAAAGCTATTTAATTTGTTCCTGGAAACCTCTGTTTACCCTTCTGTTTGGAAAGAGGCTGTCATCATCCCCCTACATGAAAAGGGCGGGAGGTCTGATATTTCTAATTACAGATGTATTGCGAAACTACCTGCTATTCCGAAGTAATTTGAAAAAATAATAACATCGACATTACAACATTTTTGTAAATCCATTATCTCACCTTCTCAGCATGGATTCGTTCAAAGTCGATCAACATCGACTAATCTATTAGAATTTACTTCACTAGTCAATGACAGTTTTTTAAATAAAATGCAAACTTATGTTATATACACTGACTTCAGTAAAGCATTTGACTCAGTACACCATGACATATTACTTCAAAAGCTTGATCATTTGGGACTTTCCCCTAAGCTTGTTTCTTGGATTGCATCCTATTTAAAGGGTAGGACCCAAAGAGTTGTGTTGAGAACAGCTTTTTCGAAACTTGTTTTTGTTTCGTCAGGTGTACCTAAACGTAGCTATTTGGGACCGTTACTTTTTTCCCTATTTATAAATGATCTTCCTAGCTGTATATCTCATTCAAATATATTTATGTATGCAGATGATGTAAAACTCTGTCTATCGTATTCTAATTCACTCGATCATCTACGCCACATCTACAAGATGATCTTAATTCCTTTCAACTGTGGTGTGTGCCTAATCGGTTGCATTTAAACTGTTCTAAAAGTATGACAATGACCTTCAGTCGTACTATTCCATATATTGCTAATTATTCAATTAATAATGACTCATTACAGCACATTTTTTCAGTCAAAGATCTTGGTGTATTCTTCGACTCAAAACTTTGTTTCAATACTCATATCTCAACCGTCATAAATGAAGCCAAAAGTGTTCTTGGCTTTATTAAACGTTGGGCAAAAGAGTTCAATGATCACAAAACTACTTTATATTTCGCTGGTACGCCCGACTTTAGAATATTGTTCAATTATATGGTCTCCTCAGCATAAATTGTATCAGGATCGTATTGAATCGGTCCAGAAACAGTTTTTACTCTTTGCCCTACGTGATCTAAACTGGGACCCTAATCTCCGTTTACCGTCTTACCATAGTAGGCTTCTTCTTATTGATCTTCCATCATTAATCAATCGTAGAACAATCCTGGGGATTGTTTTCCTACATAATTTGATTATTGGTAATATTGATTCATCCCGTCTGTTAATGCAGCTTAATTTTTCTTTTTCACGTTTTATGCGTTAATTATAATAAATTTTACCACGTGTTTTCCTCAGAACTCTCTCTTCCATTAATAAAATCCTTGCTTTCAGGTCATCTTATTGAAATCACATACAATACCCACTAGTAAGCAGGTCATAAATTTGATGATCTGGCAAATCTCCCACATTGTGTAGTGATTTCCCAATCCTTTCTATTCTTTTTTTATCTCTCTACTCCTCATCCTTTTTATTAATTATACTCTATTCCCAAAGGGAAAGAGTATATTGGTTTTGTGCAATGTCCGTCTTGCCGTCCGGCCGTCTGTCCGTCTGTCCGTCTGACCGTCTGTCCGTATGAACGCAAACCATTTCGACGCTATTGAAGCTAGAGACTTGAAATTTGGAGCATATACTCGTATATACCATCGAATTATAAAGTGTTAAGATTTTTCCGATATGCCCACTAGGGGCGTGGCAAATCGGGAAATGCATTTTTCGGTATGTCAGAAACCCTGTTAGTTGAAGTGCTAGAGAGTTGAAATTTGGAACGTATACTCGCGTTGACAACCCAAGATCAAAAAGGTATGGCGGATATATCTACGCCCATTGGGGGCGTGGAAAATCGAATAAAACTGTATCTTCTACAGTTTTAGAGCTAGAATGCCCAAATTTGGCGTGCACGTTATTGTTGAGATCCTATAATGATCGATTAATTATGTATTGAAAAATTATATATCCAAGTCTACTGTTGGCGTGGCAAATTGGAACTGACTATATAGTGAGTTATACATATTCTTATATATCTTGAGCACTATTGATGCTAGAGCCTTGAAAATTGGAATATATACTGGCGTTGACATCCCAAGATCAAAAAGCTATGGCGAATATATCTACGCCCATAGGGGGGGTGGCTAACCGCAAAAGTTAATATCTCCTAAAGTTTTAGAGCTAGAAACTTCAAAATTAGCTAGTTGAGTTACTAGAGACCTCCTCAATCGATGACCCAAAAATAATTGTTGCTCCCCTTTAGGGGAACGTAAGGTTCCAAATTTTGCATTTACGTTACATTCACCTACTTCTAAAGATTGTTTAAAAATAATAACTCTACGCCAACTGGGGGCGTGTCAAATCGGATCTGAATATCTAGTGTTTTGCACAAAATTTCCTTTTATATCTTCTAAAGTTTCAGAGCTAGAAGCTTCAAAATTGGCTTATTGAGTTACTGGTAACCTCCTCTATCGATGATCCAAAAATAATGGTCACGCCCCTTTATGGCGTGGCGCACCGAAAAATACCCCGTAATTTCCACATTTTTGGAGCGTAAGATTGCAAATTTTGCTGCCATGTCACTTTACACTCCTTCTAAGGATTTGCCAATTACATGTCTGTGACCTCTGGGGGCGTGGCAAATTGGAATTATACTTTGCAGAGCTCTTGAGTTAAAATTGCTGCAGAATCACCATCACAAGAATAATACAGTAGATGGCGCTAAACTGCAATATTCTTACGTATCGTATTTAGTCATAAGCGTATACCGTTTCATAAATAAGCTTAATTCCTTGCTAAGTCGGCAGAAAAAATTGTAAGAGACAAATAAATATATGTATTTCGATTTAATGTTTAAATGCTTGAAGTAATTGACCATCTAATATTAATATAGTTTTCGCATAGCCTAGGTTAGTTATTTCGTGTTTTTCGTATGTTGGCAATGCTTCAGACGATTCCCAAGTGACCCTGTTATAAAACTCAGTAGGTTATGCAAAGAAAATGTGACGTCATACTTGCAAATTAACAGACAACTTTTAAGTTAACAGACTGCTTTGCATAAAAATTAAGTGTAGGCATGTCAACGTTATATTTTCTTGTCTAGCTCATAAAACCATCATATTCATACGAACGATTGAATCGAGCCATAATTTATAAAAACTTTACTCATTTACATATATATTTTAAGAATTTTAATAAAATATATATTTATTTTGAATCAGAAGCTAATTCGAACGGCGACTTTAACAAATTAAGATAAACTTTAAAATGTAATATGCCAGAAGCCCCTAAGGCAACAGAGTATCACGCAGTCGGTTGCGCCCGAATGCAATGTTCTTACTTGTTTTATTATGATACTCTAACATTTTGGCTTGAGCTGATTCTAGTTAATTTGTTAGTGTTGAATGCTCTATTTTGTTAAATAAAATTTCGCATGGTTTTTGTTTGGTTGTCGATTGAATTGTGTTGTTATATTCTTTAACTGCTCGGTATATAATCTCAGAATAATCCATTATATTGAATTCTTCTTTCTATTTGACCATTGCTTAGACTGTGTCTGGGATCTGCATAATAAATAGTTATACCTGAACAGGACATTGATGATATTTGGATTTCTATCGTATTTATTTTTGTTACAAATTTCGCAATGTCGTATGTGTTGGTTAAGATTTTTATATAACGTTGGCCAATAATAGTATTTAAGAATTTGTTTAAGATTTTCATCGAAATCTCTCTGAGCACGAGCATGTGTTTCTTCTATAATGATTTATTTGTCGCTTTTGTTTTCGATATCTTAGACGAATTTTCTAGTAAATAAAAATTTGTTGGTGAACATATTTTTTAGTGTATTTTGAATTTCGTATAAGTCTTCTAGACTGTTTATGTTTGGTTGCAAAAATTCCTTGAGTATATTAATTAAGTCGTTTAATGTGTCATATTCTATATTCTTGTTTTATTGAAATGTTCGCAATTTTCGTAAACTGTAATTCTATTTTTTTTTAAAATAATTAGTTGTTGTTTAAATTGGTTTAATGGTTTGCTAGTTTCTTCAAATATGTAGTCGTGACTACTATCATCTGAATGTATAGTTTCATTTTCAGATGAAGATTCATCATCGGACACGGGATTATTTACTGTGGAAATGTTGTTTATCAAAATTCTAGATAAAGCGTCAACAGCTACGTTGGTTGACCCAGGTTGGTAAAATATAGTAGGAGAAAATTCTTCTATGAAAGCATGCCATCTTTTCATTTTTATACCCTGAACCCATTGAAAATAGGAAATCAGGGTATAATGGTTTTGTTAAGCTGTCAAATGTATGTAACAGGCAGAAGGGATGTGGCAGACCCCATAAAGTATATATATTCTTGATCAGGGAGACGAACTGAGTCGATTTAGCCCTGTCCGTCTGTCTGTCTGTCTGTCTGTCTGTCCGTCTGTCCGTATGTATGAACGCGTCGATCTCAGAACATATAAGACCTAGAGAAATTTTTTTTGGAAGTCCCTGTATAGCACGCGCATATCGAGTTTGTTTTAGAAAATCGATAACTTTTCCCGTTCTTTTGTTATCGATTAAAAACCTTATCGAAATGAAATTAATAAATTATATCTCGTACATCTTTGGAGCTAGAGTCTCCAAATTTTGCATTTATTTTCATTTATATTTTATACAATTTCGGTTTTTGTTATATTTTGGATATTGGTTCAAAATTTTTCAAATTGAAGATTAGTTGCAAATATAGCCAATATGTGAATGAGTTTGAGATTTTATACAACTGCAAAATATTCAATATAATATGTAAATCATATGCTGAAAATTTCATTGAAATCCATTAAGTATCACTGAAGTAATTTAACCAAACGTTTTGTCATTTGCAACATGTGACCAGAAACCCACCCCCGTTTTCATATTTTCTATACATGTGCACACATCCATTGAGACATTCGAATGCAAGCATTCTTGTCTGTTCTAAGAATCACAACAATAACAGCTGACTGCTTAAGTTTTGTTATAATTCTTAACTGCCTTTAGTTTCGAATTTGCTACTGTTTACTTAAACAGTGCAGTGGCGGTGTTGTTAGAAGCGGGGCACGCCGTACCAAGTAGATCTGGGTTCAAGCCCCGCCGATGTCAAATATTTATTATGGTTTTTTTTTTTCACACACACAATGGCGGTGGAGGTCAAGTGATGTTGGTTCGACTCCAGGTGGGGAAATGTATTTTCTTAATTTTTTATTTTTTTCTTTTATTAAATTATTATTACTATTATTCTTTAAACAAAACTATTTTTTTGACAAACATGCTATTTGATTATATATATATATATATATATATATATATATATATATATATATATATATATATATATATATATATATATATATATATATATATATATATATATATATATATATATATATATATATGTCGTTAAATATGTATATATATCAAAACGCAGATCGGATGGGGTTCAGGGGATCTCCTAGTCGGGCACCCCCGACTAGAGTTTTCTTACTTGTTTTTTTTTTTAAATTTCTTTTTTATGTGAGCTGACCTATTTTTGTGTTGAGGTGTATTATGTTGGGATATTGTATTTCTTAGAGTAACTTAAAAGGTTGTGTTAATTTTTAATAAATTTGGTTTTTATCCGTCCGTCCGTCCGTGTGAACGCAGCGATCTCGCAAACCACAAAAGCTAGAGATCTAAAATTTGAAATGTATACTCGTGTATACTCTACGTAGTACGAGTTTATCATTTTTTTTTCCATAACTCATCCCATTTTCTTATTATCGATAAAAATCGATAATTTTTCTACGTTTTTGAGTACCGTTAGAGCTATAGATTTAAAATTTACTATGTATATCCGTGTAATGGGTACAAACATTTTGGATTTTGCATACCACACCCCCTTCCCCCCAAATTAAAATAAAGCGTATTTCAAATACTAGAAGAGACTTGTGCTTTGGAAAATACATACATATGAATGTCATTAGTACGCTCTAAAAGTTTGATTACGAAAGTACATCTAGAAGAAAACTAATTCAACAAATAAGTTTCCATTATATAGCATATACTGCAGCCCAAGCGCTGCCCGCGCGCAGTCGCTGCGTAAACTGCGCAGTAGCAGAGAAAGTGCTTGTGCGTACGTGTGCATGTGTGTATGTATGTGTGTGTATGTGTTGTTTGTATATATGTATAAAAGGAGCGTAAACTGATTTCAATATCGCATCTTCCCAAGGTTCAGGGTATCTCTTAGTCGAGCAGTCTCGACTAGAGCACTCTTACTTGTTTAAATACATTCCGTATCTTGTATACATTACTTAAAAATAAAGAAAATTCGACATTTCCACTGCTTGACTCGAACCAACATGTGTGTGTGAAAGAAAAATAACAAATTGACAAAATAACATCGGTGGGACTCGCACCGAGATCGGCAAGGCACGCCGTGCCCCGCATCTATCAACTCCGCCACTGCACTGCTTAAGCAACCAGTAGAAAATTCGAAAATAAAGGCAGCTAAGAAATATAACAAAATTCAAGCGGTGTCAGCTGTAATTGTTGTGATTCTTAGAACAGACAAGAATGCTCGCGTTTGAATGTCTTAATGTATGTGTAATGTATATTATAATAAATAACATACACTATAATAAATATTGGGAACTAATTAAAAATGAAATTTCTTTGTAAGTCATGAGTCAACCTACTGTCGTTGTCTTGTCAGCTATCGTCTACTTTTTGTCTTAGCGTTCGCAATAGCTGTAGATATGCAAAGATCATACGATTGTATCTAACAAATCTAACAAAAAAGAAACGTGGTGTGAATTTTAAATATATTATATTATTGCTAAGCACTAAAATTCTTTATTAATATTTGGTGCATAGCACAAGAGGTACGTACATAGCACAAGAGGTACATTATATTTTATATTATTTTTATGTTATATTTTAACTTAAGCAGCCAGCTTCACCTATACTAACTTACGCGGTTGCTCAAATTTTGGGCCTTCACTAGACCGAAGACCTCGCTGAAGAGTCAGCGTTTCTTTTAGTTTTTGGTTTGGGCAATACGACTACACCACTTCCACGCCTCAAATCACAATCAACAGCTTTAAAACTCCCTCATCAACAACAACACCGAGCTTCACAACAACAACAACACTAAGTTTCACCACAACAACAACAAGTAAGAACGTTGCAGTCGGGCGCAACCGACTGCGTGATACTCTGTTCCCATAGGGGCTTCTGACATATTAAATTTTAAAGTTGATCTTAATTAGCTAAAGTCGCCGCTCGAATTAGTTTCCGATTCAACAATTTAATCGGTATCCAGGGAACACCACGAGGAGGCCATCGAAATTTCAAGAACCTTCGAGTCGACTTGAAATGAGTATATTAAGTCATTTCCATGTTTCTAGCGGCAGCACAACACACTTGATATTACTTCCAATTATGTATATATATTATACAGTAGAGTCTCGATAATTTGTACCCCGCTAAATCAAAAATCGCGATAAATCGAAAAAAATTCTATCCCCTTGATGGGGGATATCTATATGATAGAAATCTCGATAATTTGAATTTCTGTGTAAATCGAAAAAAAACTGATCCCCTTGCCATTTCGAATTATCGGGACTCGACTGTATTATATTATATTCCATATATATATATATATATATATATATATATATATATATATTATATTTACACAGAGTTTAACTATATATTATATTAAAATTGTAAATATATATTTAAATCAGTAAAATTTTTATAATGTATGGCTCGTTTCAATCGTTCGTATGATTTTATGAGCTAGACACAAAAATATAACGGTGCCATGCACACTTAATTTTATGCAAAGCAGTCTGTTAACTTAAGAGTTGTATGTTACTTTGAAAGTGTGAATGATTTTCTTTGCATAACCAATTGAGTCTTTTAACAGTGCCACTTGGGAATCGTCTGAAGCATTGCCAACATACGAAAACCACGAAATAACTGACCTAGGCTATGCGGGATACTATATTAATATTAGATGGTCAATTACTTCAAGCATTTAAACATTAAATCGAAATACATATATTTATTTGTCTCTTACAATTTTACCAGCCGACTTAGCAAGAAATTAAGTTTATTTATGTAGGCGGTACATGCTTATGACTAATTCCGATACGTGAGAATATTGTTTAGCGCCACCTACCGTATTATTCTTGCGATGGTGATTTTGCAGCAATTTTAACTCAAGAACTCTGAAAAATATAATTCCAATTTGCCACGCCCCCAGAGATCGTAGACATGTAATTGGCCAATGCTTAGAAGGAGTTTAAATTGACGTAACAGCAAAATTTGCAAGCTTTCGCTCCAAAAATGTGGAAATAACAGGGTATTTTTCAGTGCGCCACGCCCTAAAGAGGCGCAACAATTATTTTCGGATCATCTATAGAGGAGATCTCTAGTAACTTAATTACCTAATTTTAAGTTTCTAGCTCTAAAACTTTAGGAGATATAAGCTTTTGCGGTTTGCCACGCCCCCAATGGGCGTAGATATATCCGCCATACCTTTTTGATCTTGGGTTGTCAACGCGAGTATATATTCCAAATTTCAACACTCTAGCACTTCAACTAACAGGGTTTCTGACATACCGGAAAATGCATTTTCCGATTTGCCACGCCCCTAGTGGGCGTATCGGGAAAATCTTAACACTTTATAATTTGAGGGTATACACGAGTATGTGTTCCAAATTTCTCTAGCTTCAATAGCGTCGAAATGGTTTGCGTTCATACGGACAGACGGACGGACAGAAAGACGGACATTGCACAAAACCAATATACTCTTTTTCCCTTTGGGAACAGAGTATAATAACCAGCATAAAACACATGAACAACAACAGTTAAAATCTCCGAAAACCACACTAAGCTTCACAAATACAACAACAACAGTAAGAAGCTCCAACACCCACACTAAGCTTCACAAAAATAACATCGACAGTAAGACACAACAAAAGCAGCCAGCCACCGGCTACGACTTTAGGCAATTTCAAACAAGTAATATAAGTAAAGTACCAAACCTAAGTATAACGTATCAGCTGAGACGATAATGTAGAGTATTTGCTATTGCAATCTGAGTTTTTAAATATATTCCGTATCTTGTATCTATCACAATTAATTTAATTAAAAAAAAAAATGATTAAATTGCCAAATCAAATAGCATGTTTGTCAAAGATATTTGTTTGTTCTTTTAAGAATAATAGTAATACTAATATAATAATAGAAAAAAAAATTCAGAAAATCAGGAATCACCGCACCTGGAGTCGAACCAACATCTACGTATCAAAGCGTATCACCTCTAGCGACACCGACAATGCGTGTGTGAAAATAAAAACAATAAAAAAGTTTTGAGATCGGCGGGACTTGAACCGAGATCTGCATTGCAACGCGCTCACCGCTTTATCAACAACGCAACTTCACTGCTTGAACAATTAGAAGCAAATCCGAAACTAAAGTGGCAACTAAGAAACAAAGTTCAATCAGTGTGAATAACAAGTGTTGTGATTCTTAGAACAGACATGAATGCTGGCGTTTGAGTGTCTCAATGTACGTGTTCACACGGGTACGAAAAATGCATCACAGCTAATCACTGTTGGTTATATGTTGTTCCAATTGATCAAACGTTTTGTTAAATAACTTATGATCTACTAATTATATTAAATATTTGTCAATTGAGTAAAACTGCAAACTCATTCGCATATTGGCATATTGGCTGTATTTGCAACTAAACTTATATTTAAACAATTTGATCAAATAGGTATCCAAATTAAAAAAAAAAAAATACAGATGAAACTAAATACGAAATTTTGAGACTCTACTAGAGTCACTCTAGCTCCAAATATGTACGAGATACAATTAATTCCCATTTTCAATGGGCCCAATGTATAAAAAGCAAAACAATTGATACTTTTACAAAAAAGGTTCAATTATTAAATTAAATAAGAGACTTTATATATATGATATTCCAAATTTTAACAGCTTTATCAAAATGCTATCGTCATCTTGGACCCAATGATCACAACGTCATGCAGATATAAAAAAAGTAAAAAAGCTGTGTTAGTAAAGTAATTAGAATTTAAAAAAATATATAATATAGAAACAAGTAAGAACGTTGCAGTCGGGCACAACCGACTGCGTGATACTCTATTCCCATAGGGGCTTCTGGCATATTACATTTTAAAGTTTCTGACTCAAAATAAATATATTTATTAAAATTCTAAAAATATATATGTAAATGAGTAAAATTTTTATAAATTATAGCTCGCTTCAATCGTTCGTATGAATATGATGGTTTTATGAGCTAGACAAAAAAATATAACGGTGACATGCCTACACTTAATTTTTATGCAAAGCAGTCTGTTAACTGAAAAGTTGTCTGTTAATTTGCAAGTATGACGTCACATTTTCTTTGCATAACCTACTGAGTCTTTTAACAAACCCACTTGGGAATCGCATTGCCAACACACGAAAAACACGATTAGTATTTGGTGGTCAATTATTTCGAGCATTTAAACATTAAATCGAAATACAAGGAATTACGCCTATTTATGAAGGCGGTACACGCTTATGACTAAATCCGATACGTAAGAATATTGCAGTTTAGCGCCATCTACTGTATTATTCTTGTGATGGTGATTCTGCAGCAATTTTAACTCAAGAGCTCTGAAAAATATAATTCCAATTTGCCACGCCCCTAAAGGTCGTAGACATGGAATTATTGGCCAATCCTTAGGAGTCTAAATTGACGGAACAGCAAAATTTGCAAGCTTACGTTCCAAAAATGTGGAAATTACAGGGTATTTTTCGGTGTGCCACGCCCTAAGGAACGTAACAATTATTTTTAGGTCATCGATAGAGGAGGTCACCAGTAACTCAATATTCCAATTTTGAAGTTTCTAGCTCTAAAATTTTAGAGTGCTCTAGTCGAGACTGCTCGACTAAGAGATACCCTGAACCCTGCGAAGATGCGATATTCAAATCATTTTACGCTTCTTTTATATATACATATACACAAACAACACATGCACACACACACACATGCACACGCACGCACAAGCACTTTCTCTGCTACTGCGCAGTTTACGCAGCGACTGCGCGCGGGCAGCGCTTGGGCTGCAGTATGGGCAATATTATGGAAACTTATTTGTTGAATTAGTTTTCTTCTAGATGGACTTTCGTAACCAAACTTTTACAGCGTAATAATGTCATTCATATGTATGTATTTGCCAAAGCACAAATCTCTAGTATTTGAAATACGTTTTTTTCAAATTTTGGGGGAAGGGGGCGTGGTATCCAAAATCCAAAAATTGGAAAATGTTTGTATTCATTACACTGATATACACAGTAAATCTGAAATCAATAACTATAACGATATTCAAAGCCGAAGAAAAGTTATCGATTTTTATCGATAATAAGGAAATGGGATGAGTTATCGAAAAAAAATGATAAACTCGTACTGCGTAGGATAACTCGTGTATATCCTACGCAGTACGAGTTTCTCATTTTTTTTCGATAACTCATCCCATTTCCTTATTATCGATAAAAATCGATAACTTTTCTTTTACATTTTAAATTTCAGATCTCTAGCTTTTGTGGTTTGCGAGATCACTGCGTTCACACGGACGGACGGACGGACGGACGGACGGACGGACGGACAGACGGACATGGCTATATCGACTCAGTTTGTCGAGCTGATCAAGAATATATATACTTTATGGGGTCTGCCATGTCTCCTTCTGCCTGTTACATACATTTTCACAAAAACATTATACCCTGATTTCCCATTTTCAATGGGTTCAGGGTATAAAAATTTTGACATCGACGAGGTTGGAACCCAGAACTACACGACATGGCGTGCCCGCTTCTAACAACACCGCCACTGCACTGCTTAGACAAACAGTAGAAAATTCGAAACTAAAGGCAGCTAAGAATTATAAAAAAATTCAATTAGTAATTATAGTAGTAATATAGAAAAAATGAAAACAGGGGTGGGTTTCTGGTCACATGTCGCAATTGACAAAACGTTTTGTTTAATTACTTCTGTGATACTGTGAGGAGCAATATATGTATGCACGTAGTAGTGTGTATAAACACATGTAGTTGCTATGTGTTTATATGCATATACGTGCATATGTATGTATGTTGCTCCACACAGCGACGCGAGTACTGTTGGAGCGGCCCTTGCGACGGGAAAGGTTCAGAGTCCGAAAGATGGTCGGCTCTTTCGCTCCTACAGATTCAGCAATTGGCTCGCGTCGCCCCCACGACGATCATCGGCGACCGTTGGCCGAGGTACCGTTCGTGGCCGAGTGAAAGTAGTGCATGCTTTCACTCCCACAGCCATAACGGTATTTCGGCCAATAAGCGGCTGCCACGCGATCAGACGACATTTGGCGTCGCAAAAGATCCCGTGATGTTGCCGTTAAATGGGGCACGAGCGACAGACGGGCCCCGCTCCAGAGCCGAGTGAGGACCCGTTACAGCACGAAGCAGGGCCTGCGTCTGTGCTATAAAAAGGCGCCCGTGGCTCAGTAGAGGGACAGTAAAAAATATCAAAATGTGAAAGTGACCGCGATAGTGCCGAAAGTCAACGCGAAGGTAGTGATCAGCCAAAAGGACATCGAGGGACATCGAAGGACACCGATATCGAAAGGACATCGATATCAAGGACTTCAACCAATTAAGGAAATCGTGGGAAAAATCCAAGGATATCCAAGGAGGATATTAAGGACCATAGGGAACCCAGCGAGGACAGAGGATCATCAGCTGCCACCAACAAGGACATTGGTGCGGCGCAGCTGAACCTAGAGCTAGAAGTTGTCGAAACCTGTGACAGGAGTGATTAGTGTTCACGTAGCCGTGCGAAAGAGTGCGTCTTGTGTCTGAGGTGAAGCTTGTGTGTTGTAAGCGAATCCAGTCGTAGGAGTGGCCTGTAAGTCATCCGAGCGAACTGCCGGAGAATACAGCGCAAATCCTGGCGCATCCTGGAGTGCGTAAACCACCCAAAAGCTAACCAAGGCACAACCGCTTGTACAGCCCGAGTACGCTGAACGCATATCCTCCAATCCTTTGTACAGGTGTGCATGATGGGAGGCGAGTCCTTGCATATAGCAGGAGTACCTCAGGCAGGCATAAAATATTGTATTTCGTGAAGTGTAAATTATACGAAAAACGTTCAGAATATATATATCAACTCAAACCAAACACATTATCGACTACTTATTATCGCAGGGGCTTCAACAAATAAACTGGCCCGGCTTGAACTCGGGATAAACCGAAGGTTCGTTACAATACTTACTGGATTTCAATGAAATTTTCAGCATATGATCTACATATTATATTGAATATTTTTCAGTTGTATAAAATCGCAAACTAATTCACATATTGGCTATATTTGCAACTAACCGTCAAATTAAAAATTTTTGTAGCCAATATTCAAAATATAACAAAAACCGAAATTTTATAAAATATAAATGAAACTAAATGCAAAATTTGGAGACTCTAGCTCCAAAAATGTACGAGATATTGGCGTGGAGGAATTGAAATTAACTGTGCATGTTTATTTGATAGGTTTTTATACTCTGTTCCCAAAGGGAACAAAAAAAGAAAGTATATTGGTATTGTGCAATGTCCGTCTGTCCGTCTGTCCGTATGAACGCAAACCCTTTCGACGCTATTGAAGCTAGAGACTTGAAATTTGGAACATATACTCGTGTATACCCTCGAATTATAAAGTGTTAAGATATTTCCGATACGCC
Organism: Drosophila leonis; assembly: GCA_035045365.1. Classification (NCBI taxonomy): domain Eukaryota; kingdom Metazoa; phylum Arthropoda; class Insecta; order Diptera; family Drosophilidae; genus Drosophila; species Drosophila leonis. The sequence continues at coordinate 621,074 of JAWNPC010000346.1, read as the reverse complement.
CACTAGGAGCGTGGCAAATCGGAAAATGCATTTTCCGGTATGTCAGAAACCCTGTTAGTTGAAGTGCTAGAGAGTTAAAATTTGGAACGTATACTCGCGTTGACAACCCAAGATCAAAAAGGTATGGCGGATTTATCTACGACTATTGGGGGCGTGGCAAATCGGATAAAACTGTATCTTTTACAGTTTTAGAGCTAGAATGCCCAAATTTGGCGTGGACGTTATTGTTGAGATCCTATAATGATCGATGCGGCTAACCGCAAAAGTTTATATCTCCTAAAGTTTTAGAGTTAGAAACTTCAAAATTAGCTAGTTCAGTTACTGGTAACCTCCCCTATCGATGATCCAAAAATAATTGTTACGCCCCTTTAGGGCGTAGCACACTGAAAAATACCCTGTAATTTCCACATTTTTGAAGCGTAAGCTTGCAAATTTTGCTGTCATGTCACTTTAGACTCCTTTTAAGGATTGGCCAAAAATTACATGTCTATGACCCCTAGGGGAGTGGCTGCAGAATCACCATCAGAGGAATAATAATTAATAATTAGGTGGCGCTAAGCTGCAATAGTCTTACGTATCGGATTTAGTCATAAGCGTGTACCGCCTACATAAATAAGCTTAATTCCTTGCTAAGTGTGCGAGTCTCGATAATTTGTACCCCGCTAAATCGAAAATCGCGATAAATCGAAAAAAATTTGATCCCCTTGAAAAAAATTCGTTAATTTGTAAAAATTCCATACATTTTGGTCCCCTCGTTAATTCGTAGTTTTTTTTACAGCTCATAGAATATCAAACCTCTTATAAATTGAAATTTTGTTTCGTAACCTCTTATAATTCGTATTTCAATGTGAAACTTTGTATCGTTAAATTACCGTTGCATTTAGCAAACAGCTATAACGCCTTAATGTCGCTGTGCATGTTGAATTCTGCGCTGCTCACGCTGTTTTCGTTTAGTTTGTCGAGTTTTATTCTAAGCGCAACATTATTTCATTAAAATGGCAAATAGACGTACGCATAAGAGCTTGTCAATCGCGCAAAAGCAAAACATTATTTCAGCCATTGATAATGGAACAAAAAAAATTGACGTGGCAAAACAATTTAATATCGCACCATCAACAATCACGTCAATTTTGTATAAAAGAGAGTTTATTCTGCAAACATCATCTCATAGTAAACTGAAACGTCAGAAACATGCTGAACATCCGAATGTAGAAAAATCTGTACTCTTGTGGTTTACGCAATGCCGTGAGAGTAATGTTCCCATTGGCGGAGAACTATTAAAAGAAAAAGCTTTGTTTTTTGCCAGAGCTATGAACATAAAAGATTTTAAGGCAAGCAGCGGTTGGCTAGATCGTTTTAAACAACGAAACAATATCTCTTTTAAAAAAATGTGCGGCGAAAGTGCATTTGTTAATGAAGGTGTTTGTTCTGACTGGAAGGAATTGTTGACTGACCTGATTAAAAACTACGAAGCTAAGGATATATTTAATGCAGATGAAACTGGATTGTTTTATAAGTGTTTACCAGATCGAACATACTGCTTTAAAAATGAAAAATGTCATGTGGGGAAGCATAGTAAGGAAAGAGTGACATTGTTATTTTGCGTAAACATGGATGGCACTGAAAAACTTAAGCCCTTGCTTATTGGGAAGTCAGCAAAACCAAGGTGCTTTAAAAACATTTCTTACTTTCCAGTGCATTATCGGCACAACAAGAAGGCTTGGATGACATCAATAATTTTTAACGAATGGCTTCAAATATTAAATAACACCATGGCAGCTAAGAATCGAATGATATTGTTATTTATAGACAACTGTACGGCGCATAGTGTAAATTCGCATCTACGACACGTAAAGATTGAGTTTTTGCCACCTAACACCACATCCAAGCTGCAGCCCCTTGACATGGTTATTATAAAAGATTTTAAATCCTTATACCGTAAAGCAATGGTTATTAGTCTAGTTAACAGCATTGATCAAAAGAAAAAGTTTACTTGCACAATGTTAACAGCTACACAAATTGCTTACAAAGCTTGGAAAAATGTAAGCATTTCGTGCATTAAAAACTGCTTCCGTGCTTGTGGTTTTAATAAAACATTAAACTATGATTATTTAAAAGATAGTCAATCAAACATAGATTATCTGTGGACAGCTATATCTGAACACTCTGAAAATGCCGGATCTTTTGAGGAATATGTTAACGTTGACAATGACATTGCTGTAACTGGTATGGTAACAGATAACGACATTTTGGAAGAAGTTTTGCAAGTCAGTAATGAAAGTGATGAGGATGATGATGACGCCGAAGAAGATGAAACTTTAACAACCACACAAGCCATAGCTTTAGTTAATCGATTGAAATATTTTCTTTCAACAAAGGATATTCAAGATAGTGTCTTTGATAGTCTTATTACATTAGAAAATGAAATAGAAAAAATTAAAGAAAAAAAAAGTGTAAAACAATCAAAAACAAGTAAGAACGTTGCAGTCGGGCGCAACCGACTACGTGATACTCTGTTCCCATAGGGGCTTCTGGCATATTACATTTTAAAGTTAATCTTAATTTGTTAAAGTCGCCGCTCGAATTAGCTTCTGACTCAAAATAACTATATATTTATTAAAATTCTAAAAACATATATATGTAAATGAGTAAAATTTTTATAAATTATAGCTTGCTTCTATCGTTTGTATGAATATGATGATTTTATGAGCTAGACAAAAAAATATAACTGCACCATGCATTTTATAATTTTTATGCAAAGCAGTCTGTTAACTTAAGAGTTGTCTGTTAATTTGAAAGTGTGATTGATTTTCTTTACATAACCAATTGAGTCTTTTAACAGTGCCACTTGGGAATCGTCTGAAGCATTGCCAACATACGAAAATAACGAAATAACTGACCTAGGCTATGGAAAACTATATTAATATTAGGTGGTCAATTATTTAAACATTAAATCGAAATACATATATTTATATGTCTCTTACAATTTTTTCTGCCTACTTAGCAAGAAATTAAGCTTATTTATGTAGGCGGTACATGCTTATTGCAGTTTAGCGCCACCTACCGGATTATTCTTGTGATGGTGATTCTGCTGCAATTTTAACTCAAGAGCTCTGCAAAATAAAATTCCAATTTGCCACGCCCCCAGTGGTCGTAGACATGTAATTTTTGGCCAATTTTTAGAAGGAGTCTAAATTGACGTAACAGCAAAATTTGGAAGCTTACCTTCCAAAAATGTGGAAATTACAGGGTATTTTTCGGTGCGCCACGCCCTAAAGGGGCGTAACAATTATTTTTGGGTCATCGATAGAGGAGGTCACCAGTAACTCAACTAGTCAATTTTGAAGCTTTTAGCTCTAAAACTTTAGGAGATATAAACTTTTGCGGTTTGCCACGCCCCCTATATGCGTAGATATATCCGCCATATCTTTTTGATCGTGGGTTGTCAACGCGAGTATATATTTCAAATTTCAAGTCTCTAGCATCAATAGTGCTCGAGATATAGAAGAATATGTATAAATCACTATATAGTCAGATCCGATTTGCCACGCCCCCAAGGGGCGTGGATATATAATTTTTTCATCGATCTATATAGGATCTTAACAGTAACTTACATGCCAAATTTGGGCATTCTAGCTCTAAAACTGCAGAAGATACAGTTTTACCCGATTTGCCACGCTCCCAATGGGCGTAGATATATCCGCCATACCTTTTTGATCTTGGGTTGTCAACGCGAGTATAGGTTCCAAATTTCAACTCTCTAGCACTTCAACTAACAGGGTTTCTGACATACCGGAAAATGCATTTTCCGATTTGCCACGCCCCTAGTGGGCGTATCGGGAAAATCTTAACAGTTTATAATTCGAGGGTATACACGAGTATGTGTTCCAAATTTCAAGTCTCTAGCTTCAATAGCGTCGAAATGGTTTGCGTTCATACGGACAGACGGACAGATGGCCAGACGGACAGACGGACAGACGGACGGACAGCAAGACGGACATTGCACAAAACCAATATACTCTTTTTCCCTTTGGGAACAGAGTATAATTACAGACTTTTATAAAAAATAATTTGATGTTATTAAAAAATTATGAATTTTGGTACATATTATAATTATGATTTTATGTACTCAATTTTAATTTTATGTTATTAAAAAATTATGAATTTTGTTATTATAATTATGATTTCATGAACTAAATTAAATTAATTACTGAATTAAATTTATTTTATGTTGATATATAAAAACCTCGTTTATTTAAATTTTTTTTTTTGAGCCTCGCTTAATGGAAATCCCGATAATTTGAATTTCCGTCTAATTCGTAAAAAACCTGATCCCTTGCCATTTCGAATTATCGAGACCCGACTGTATATATATATTTCAATTTAATGTTTAAATGCTTTAAATAATTGACCAACAATATTAATAGAGTTTTGCATAGCCTAGGTTAGTTATTTCTGGTTTTTCGTTTGTTGGACACGCTTCAGACGATTCCCGAGTGGCACTGTTAAAGGACTCAGGAGGGTATGCAAAGAAAATGTGACGTCATACTTTCAAATTAACAGACAACTTTTAAGTAACAGACCGCTTTGCCTAAAAATTAAATGTAAACACATCATCATAATTATAATCATCATAATTTATAAAAATGTTTCTCATTTACATATATATATATTTTAAGAATTTTAATAAAATAAATATTAATTTTGAATCAGAATCTAATTTGAGCGGCGACTTTAACAAGTTAAGATAAACTTTAAAATGAAATATGCCAGAAGCCTTTATGGGAACAGAGTATCAAGCAGTCGGTTGCGCCCGACTGCAACGTTCTTACTTGTTTTTTCCATACGACATTAAGGACAAAGAATTCCACCATGTAATTTCATCTTCTTTATAATCTAATTTATTTCGATATTAAAATTTTTGGCTTTGATCTAGTCTAAACAATGACATTACTTAAAACTACTTAATGAAAATATTAATTGCGGGGCTTACTTTATTAAAGATAGGGTATCTGTTATCCGAGGTTTATAAAGGGAGGTTTAGCATTAGCATATATATTTACAAATGTGGGTAATTTTTGCGGTCGATACTACTGAAGAAAATTTTTATTTTATGTTACGTATTTACTTCTTTAGTAAGGTTATGCTATTGTATTTAGTTATTTATTAAGTTCATTATTATAGGTGGAGATATTGCCGTGGAGGAATTGAAATTAGCTGTGCATGTTTATTTGATGGTTTTTTTTTTTAGATTTTTTATACCCTGAACCCATTGAAAATGGGAATTCAGGGTATAATGGTTTTGTTAAGCTGCCAAATGTATGTAACAGGCAGAAGGAGACATGGCAGACCCCATAAAGTATATATATTCTTGATCAGAGAGACGAGCTGAGTCGATTTAGCCCTGTCCGTCTGTCTGTCTGTCCGTCTGTCCGTATGTATGAACGCGTCGATCTCAGAACATATAAGACCTAGAGAAATTTTTTTTGGAAGTCCCTGTATAGCACGCGCATATCGAGTTTGTTTTAGAAAATCGATAACTTTTCCCGTTCTTTTGTTATCGATTAAAAACCTTATCGAAATGAAGTTAATAAATTATATCTCGTACATGTTTGAAGCTAGAGTCTAAAAATTTTACATTTAGTTTCATTTATATTTTATACAATTTCGGTTTTTGTTAGATTTTGGATATTGGTTCAAAATTTTTCAAAAATTTTCAAATTGAAGGTTAGTTGCAAATATAGCCAATATGTGAATGAGTTTGCGATTTTATACAACTGAAAACTATTCAATATAATATGTAGATCATATGCTGAAAATTTCATTGAAATCCATTAAGTATCACAGAAGTAATTAAACAAAACGTTTTGTCAATTGCAACATGTGACCAGAAACCCACCCCTGTTTTCGTTTTTTCTATACATGTGCACACATTCATTGAGACATTCGAATGCGAGCATTCTTGTCTGTTCTAAGAATCACAACAATAACAGCTGACTGCTTGAATTTTGTTATAATTCTTAACTGCCTTTAGTTTCGAATTTGCTTCTTCTTGTCAAAGCAGTACAGTGGTGGTGTTGTTAGAAGCGGGGCACGCCGTGCCGTGCGCGCAGATCTGGGGTCGAGCCCCGCCGATGTCAAATGTTTTTATGTCGTATTTTCTTACTTTTTTATTTTTTTCTTTTATTAAATTATTGTTACTCTTCAAAAATTATATTATATTCTTTAAAAAAAAATACATGCTTTTTGTATATTTTTTTGTATTTTGTATAAGTTTGTAATGTATACAAGATACGGAATATATTTAAAAACGCAGATCGGACGGGGTTCAGGGGATCTCCTAGTCGGGTACACCCGACTAGAGTTTTCTTACTTGTTTTTTATTTTTTTAATTAAAATTTTATTTTTATAGATGTTATTTATTTATTATTATTCCATATTATTTTATTTTATTTTTATTATACCCTGAACCCATTGAAAACGGGAAATCAGGGTATAATGCTTTTGGCAAACTCCATAAAGTATATGTCGGGTCACTGTTATTTTCGGACATTATAGCGCAGCGAGTTTCGATCGCACTCGAGTTCCAAATTGTACTGCCTTGAATCTGAACTCTCTTCTTTGTGCCTACCATCAAACCACACTCGGCGACAGCGTCAGAACGCTGACGCCCCGCTAAAACGGTACTTCTTAAAGCGACAAAGTACAAGCAACCAATCACAAGACAATTAGAGGCTGATACAATATTCCTTAATATGATGAAATTAGGAAATCTGGTGAAAACCAGAATTCCCATACACAGCAACACACACACACAGTGCGTGCATACAGTTCGCTTTGACATATGTAGGATTCTGGTGTAAACCAGAATATCCATACGCACATACATAGACACACACAGCGCGTACGTGCAGTACGCAGCAACAATCACATACTGTGCGTACATACAGTACGCTCCGACACGGCCATCCTGACTTTAACACGTCCTCGTGTAGGAAATGCTAACATTTAAGCTATCTTCATTTCTTTTTATTACAAACAAATAATATAATACTTTTAAACACATTTCAGTTTTCCTTTCTTAATTCGTATAAACTCATTATGTTAACAATTCATTTTAGTTCAATTCATACAACATATTTTTAGGTTTGTTTACAAATACTTTAGCGTTACCATTATTATTATTATTCTTCTTTTTTTTTTTTTCTTTTTTTTTTTTACATTATTTAATTCTTTTTTTTTAACATTACAGTTATACAATCAATGCCCCACACGCCATGATCAAAACAAACATTAGTATGTTTTGCACTTGTGCTTGCATTATCATATAATCAAATACTCTGCCCTTTTCTTAGGTCAGCCGTACAACATCATTTGTCACCCTTATTGGTGTACTTCACTCTCTTTAGTGACTTCAAGATTCGCAATATTTTCATTTTCACTATCTTCACAGGCTGCAACCGTGTTATCAATCTCAACAGTATTATTATAATCATCACACACATTCAGCTCTTCGGGCACTTGCCCCTCCGGCAATCTTCTTAAATCTTCATGAGCATATTTGTAATTTCGTTTATTGGTTAAAGACCTTAAATTGTACCTGTCACCGTCTAGCACATCAATTATTTCAAAAGGTCCCTTTGGACTCAATTTGGTTTGATGCCTTTCTTCGCTTTTAAGTAGCACAAAATCTCCAACTTTGTGTCTAATTACTTTTGCCTTATTTTTATTAAATCGTTCTTTGTCATAAATTGCTGTAGCTAAAACATTCTTTTCAGCTTGTGCTCTTACATCTGACAGATCAACCTCATCTTCAATATCGCTAGGTGGAAGTAATCCTAGTGGACGTGCTATCTTTCCCAATAACATTTCTAACGGACTAGCCTTCGTCACGCGGTTAGTTGTACAATTGATTGCCAACTGTACCTCTCCTAACACATCTTGCCAAGACTGAGTTCCAGTTTCAACCGCAGTCAGCATATTTTTCAACGTTCTCATTGTTCGTTCCACTTGGCCATTAGCTCGGCTAGCACCAGTGGCAATCAAATGCAAGTTTATTTTCTTATCTGAACAGAATTGGCTAAACTTTCCACCCGTAAAACACCTACCCTGGTCAGCTATTATTCGGTTTGGTACTCCAAACAACGAAACAGCAGATTGAACAGCCTTTATGCAACTCTCACTGTCTAATTTAAGGCTATGACTAAGATAGACATACTTGGTAAACGCGTCTACTTGAATAATTACATACTCCTTCTGGTCACTTTTGCCACTTAGTTTTCCAGTTATATCGATGTGGATAGTGTGCCAAGGAATATTGACTTTAGGAATTGGATGCAATTCAGCTTGTATTTTTCCTGAGGTTGATTTGGATATTTTACAAGTGATACAGTTATCAACAAATTTTCTAACATATTTTGACATATTGTCAAACCAATAAAAATCGTAGACTTTATCCAGTGTCTTCTCCCAACCTAAATGCATTATCGACTCATGAACTTGGTTGATAACAGACCATCTGAAGGCACGTGGCACTACTGGTAAACAACGTGTTCTGCCATTCCTCTGTATTTTTCGGTAAAGAACTTCTGCCCTTAGTTCATAGGTTTTCGCAATACCTTCAGCAAGAGTAAAATCTTTTAATTTAAGCACAATTTCGGCTATGTCCGAGTCTCGACGCTGTTCAGCAATGAGCCAGTTGCTTGAAATTTCAGCCAAGTTAACTCTCTTCTCGTTAATCACCCTTACCGCACAAGTGGGCTTCGGTAAAAGAGGATTTCTTGACAAAATTTACATGTGCCATTCTTTTCCCCTCTCTGTATTGAATATCGAATGTAAACGCCTGCAAGTAAGCCCACCAACGCTGTGCTCTGGGGGTCAAGTCTTGTTTGTTTCTTGACGCCTTTAGCGAGTTACAATCAGTAAACACAGTAAAGTTCCTGCCTAACAGATAATGTCGAAAATGTTTAATGGAGTTTACAACAGCCAGAGTTTCCAACTCATACGAGTGGTATCTTGACTCTGCAGGTGAAGTAACTTTACTATAGTACTCAATTACGTGGGGTTTGTTAATAATTTTGTGCAATAAAATTGCACCGTAGCCATCACAACTCGCATCTGTATGCAACTCAATTGGATGATTTGGGTCAAAAATTACAAGGACTGGTTTATCGGTAAGAATAGAAACAACTTTTTTTCGTATCTGCTCATGTTCCGTTTTCCAAACGAATTTACTTTTGTCTGAAGTTAAAAAATACAACGGCTTCATCAATTGTGAAAATCCCCCAATAAATTGTCGGAAATAAGATGCTAAGCCAATGAATTGTCTTAGCGATGTGACTGACTGTGGCGGCGGAAGAGCAGTTAATGCTACAATTTTCTGAGGGTTTGGACGAATTTCACCAGCACTAATATTGTAGCCTAAATATTGAACCGATGTTTTAAAAAAAAAACACTTTGTAATGTTGAATGAAAATCCAGCTTCTATTAATGTGTTTAAAACAATTTCTAATCTTTCTAGCGCTTGATCTTTTGTTGAGGCAATTATCATTATGTCGTCCATATAGACGATAACATACCAATTTGCTAAATCACCTAGAGCTTGCATTACCAAACGTTCAAACACAGAAGGCGCGTTTCTAAGCCCAAACGGCATGGATAAAAATTCATATTGACCATCTGGGGTCACAAACGCTGTATACTCAATAGAATCGGTGTGTAAGGGAATTTGGTAATAACCGCTGGCCATATCTAAACACGTAAAATAATTAACTCCTTGAAGTCTATTTATTTGATCCTGTATAAGTGGCAACGGGTATTTATCGGCGACTGTATTCGAATTTAGCTCTCTATAATCAACACAAAGTCTATCTGAACCATTTTTTTTCTTGACCAACAATATGGAACTTGCGTAAGGTGAACAGCTTGGTCTAATTATTTTGTATTTTAGCAATTCGTTAATTTTTTCCCTTACTAAATCTCGCTCGCATGGACTTAAACGATATGGCCTTCTTTGAACTGTTTTACTTGGATCAATTAATCTAATTTTCATTTCGCCAACCTTGACCTTAGTACCTGGAATACCTTTTATAAAAGAATTTGAATACTTTGCCAACAATGAATGCAGTTTTATTTTGTCGTGACCCTCAAGTTCTGTATCAATATCGGTCGACTCACCACCAATACATGAATTAATTATTTTGGTTCTTGAGATTTTAAATTGGTTTGATGACACAACAATATCGAAACCCTGATTTAGTATTTCCCGTCCAATGACAATATTGTTTTGCATGTGATCATCACTTATTATATAAAACAGAATTTCAATACAATTGTCATCAATTTTTACATTACTTAATATCTGTACAGTACTACAAATTCCACCACTACCTATGCCTTTCAGCATAACCACATTATTGAATCTTTTGCCAGAAAATTTTTTACTTATCTTTTCTTTCATCAACGAACATTCTGCTCCAGAATCGAAGGTGATTTCGAAAATTTCTCCTCTATGGTCCATGTGTCCCTTTGGTACTGCAACGCTGCACTGCTCCACTCGCTTTTCCTGGTTGAATGTCTTGTTTCTATTAGCTTCCTTCTTTGGGCATTGGGTAGATATGTGACCCAATTCTCCGCACTTGTAGCATGTTACGCTTGATGTTTCACGGTGATGACCTTCTTGCCTACCACGTCGTTCATTCGCACCACTTGCAAAATGATTTTGTTGTTTCTTGAGTCGGCAGTCAATCATTTTATGGCCTAATTTGCCGCAGAAGTGACACACTATCGATGATTGTTTTTGCCGTTTGGGAAAAGTTTCGGATTGATGCTCCATAAAGCCAGATTTCCTTTTATTAAAAGTGAACGCTTTTAATTCGGACTGCAAATCGCTTCTTGTTGTAACATTCGACGTGAAGCTTAAACGCTGCAATCGATTATCAAAACTTGCTAGCAATGCAAGAGTCACAGAGACAGCAATCTCTTCAATTCCCATTTGGCGCCATTTCGTGGTCAGCTCTGTAACCATGCGGCTTGCATGCACTGCGAGACACTCGCCGTCAGTCGGTCGATTCGACAGCATACTTAGAAACATTGCGGCTGGTGTTTCTACGGTATCAAAACGCTGTATGAACAGTTCTTTAAACTCGGCCCAGGTAATTTCGGCGTAACACACTTGCGAAAGCCATTGAGAAGCGCTTCCCTCTAATACTGAGCTCAAGGCCATGACCAACGTGCTGCCTTTTAATGCATTTTCTTGAAGAATAATTTCAACGGTAGTACACCACGATGAAGCGTTGGCGCCCGACTTGTCTGGGTTGAATTTGGGTAGTTGCACTGATTTATTCTGCACTGCACTGCCTGATGCCGTTGATTGTATGGCCCGAACCAGTTCAATTAAATTTTTATTTTGCAACTCCATTATGGTTTTCAAAGATGCATCAACTGTTGAAGGTAGAGGGCCAGATCCCACTTCTGATGTCGGGTCACTGTTATTTTCGGACATTATAGCGCAGCGAGTTTCGATCGCACTCGAGTTCCAAATTGTACTGCCTTGAATCTGAACTCTCTTCTTTGTGCCTACCATCAAACCACACTCGGCGACAGCGTCAGAACGCTGACGCCCCGCTAAAACGGTACTTCTTAAAGCGACAAAGTACAAGCAACCAATCACAAGACAATTAGAGGCTGATGCAATATTTCTTAATATGATGAAATTAGGAAATCTGGTGAAAACCAGAATTCCCATACACAGCAACACACACACACAGTGCGTGCATACAGTTCGCTTTGACATATGTAGGATTCTGGTGTAAACCAGAATATCCATACGCACATACATAGACACACACAGCGCGTACGTGCAGTACGCAGCAACAATCACATACTGTGCGTACATACAGTACGCTCCGACATATATATATTTTTGATCAGCTCGACAAACTGAGTCGATATAGCCATCTCCGTCTGTCCGTCCGTCCGTCCGACCGTCCGTGCGAACGCAGCGATCTCGCAAACCACAAAAGCTAGAGATCTGAAATTTGAAATGTATACTCGTGTATATCCTACGCAGTACGAGTTTCTCATTTTTTTTCGATAACTCATCCCATTTCCTTATTATCGATAAAAATCGATAACTTTTCTTCGGCTTTGAATATCGTTATAGTTATTGATTTTAGATTTACTGTGTATATCAGTGTAATGAATACAAACATTTTGCAATTTTTGGATTTTGGATACCACGCCCCCTTCCCCACAAATTTGAAAAAAACGTATTTCAAATACTAGAGACTTGTTCTTTGGCAAATACATACATATGAATGGCATTATTACGCTGTAAAAGTTTGGTTACGAAAGTCCATCTAGAAGAAAACTAATTCAACAAATAAGTTTCCTTAATATTGCCTATTCTGCAGCCCTAGCGCAACCCGCGCGTAGTCGCTGCGTAAACTGCGCAGTAGCAGAGGAAGTGCTTGTGCGTGTGCATGTGTGTGTGTGTGCATGTGTTGTTTGTATATATTTATATATAAAAAAAACGTAAAATGATTTGAATATCGCATTTTCGCAGGGTTCAGGGTATCTCTTAGTCGAGCAGTCTCGACTAGAGCACTCTTACTTGTTTATTTTAATTTTTTTTTATTATTTTTTTTTAAACTGTTTTTATTCATAAAAATTTTCTCAGTTTATTGCACTTGCCGACGGCAAGTGAACACGCTGGATTCCAATTTTTTTTTTATTTTTTTTTTTTAATTTTGTCAGTTGCCGACGTCAATTACATGATCAGCAATCACTTTTCACATCACATTTCCTGTATTTTCTATTTGCACTAACTCTAGGGTATTTTTTCGGGTTTTTGCACTGGTGCACTGCACTGCACTGTTGAATTAGTTAATATAGCTGCTGCTGAAGCGGGGCGTCCCACGTCGTGGAACTTTCGGGAATTGTCTAATTTTTCCACCAACTGGTTTGTTGGGGAATGCAGACGGACCCGAAGATGATTTAGAGGGCCCCGAAGAAAATTTTGGAATCACGTGCTGGCTTTTGTCTTTGGTTAGACTGAAAAATTTTTGCACTGCCTGATACTGGCAAGTGAGACTCTTGCCAGAACTCTATTTGCTAGGAGTAAAATTTCATTTAAAAACAAGTAAGAAAACTGTAGTAGGGGGTACCCGACTAGGAGATCCCCTGAACCCCGTGCGATCTGCGTTTTTAAATATATTCCGTATCTTGTATACATTACAAACTTATACAAAATGTAATTAAATTGCTAATCTTGCACTTTCACAATCAAATAGCATGTTTTTTTTTTGAATATAATATAATTTTTAAAGAGTAAGAATAATTTAATTTAAAAATTAAGAAAATACGACATAAAAATATTTGACATCGGCGGGGCTTGAACCCAGACCTACAAGGCACGGCGTGCCCCGCTTCTATCAACAGGCAGCTAAGAATTATAACAAAATTCAAGCAGTCAGCTGTTATTGTTGTGATTCTTAGAACAGACAACAATGCTCGCATTCGAATGTCTCAATGTATGTGTGCACATGTATAGAAAAAATGAAAACGGGGGTGGGTTTCTGGTCACATGTTGCTATTGACAAAACGTTTTGTTTAATTACTTCTGTGATACTTAATGGATTTCAGTGAAATTTTTAGCATATGATTTACATATTATATTGAATATTTGTCAGTTGTATAAAATCGCAAACTCATTCACATATTGGCTATATTTGCAACTAACCTTCAATTTGAAATTTTTTGAAAAATTTTGAACCAATATCCAAAATATAACAAAAACCGAAATTGTATAAAATATAAATGAAATCAAATGCAAAATTTGGAGACTCTAGCTCCAAAGATGTACGAGATATAATTTATTAACTTCATTTCGATAAGGTTTTTAATCGATAACAAAAGAACGGGAATAGTTATCGATTTTCTAAAACAAACTCGATATGCGCGTGCTATACAGGGACTTCCAAAAAAAATGTCAAGTCTCTAGCTTTTATATGTTCTGATATCGGCGCGTTCATACATACGGACAGACGGACAGACGGAGAGACGGACAGACGGACAGACGGACAGACAGACAGACGGACAGGGCTAAATCGACTCAGCTCGTCTCCCTGATCAAGAATATATATACTTTATGGGGTCTGCCACGCCCCCTTCTGCCTGTTACATACATTTGGCAGCTTAACAAAACCATTATACCCTGATTTCCCATTTTCAATGGGTTCAGGGTATAACAAGTAAGAAAACTCTAGTCGGGGGTGCCCGACTAGGAGTTCCAGTGAACCCCGTCCGATCTGCGTTTTTAAATATATTCCGTATCTAGTATATGTCGCATAATGGACGTATTTTGGACACTGTATGTGTCTGTCACATTATGAACATAGTTTGACCACTGTGCTTGCCAGACCAAGCTGTGCAATGAGTTTGGGATATTATGAAATGATTCTTAGAATTTGACTACAACGTAGAATATGACTAACGCCTAGGTACCGTACGAGTGAGGCGACGGCGTTGTCGCGCTGTCGCCAAGTGTAGTCCAGCTTGGCGTGTAAGAAGAAGTAGATCGATGCGTGATCAGAGAATGCGAAGTAGTTGCGTTCAGACAGTTGTATGCGCCGGTTGGAATTCACTTCACTCTCAAAGTTTGTTAGTCAATATGGCAGACCAGCAACCAGAAATAAACAACTCTGCGACATCAGAAGTGGGATCTGCTTTGCCTACAAATATCACCGATGCATACTTGGCAGCTTTACAAGTGCAAAACAACAACCTTTTGGAGATCATTAAAAATATGCAGACACCAAGGGCTCCAGCAACTGATGAAAAGGGAAAACATGTAACTCTGCCAAAATTTAATCCTGAGAGAGCTGGAGTAGATGCCACAGCTTGGTGTACGACAGTGGATCTCATATTTGCTGATAAAATGCCCGAAGGAAGCATCCTGATGATATCTTTGAGTAAGGCGCTAGAGGGAAGCGCATCACAATGGCTGTCCCAAATATGCTTTGCTGGCATTACATGGCCACAATTCAAAGAACTCTTCGTGCAACGCTTTGTTGGCATAGAAACGTCTGCGGCTATACTGATAAAAATTTTGAACGGGCGACCAAAGTCTGGAGAAAGCTACACCGAATATGGCAGCCGAATTGTCACCTTAATAATGTCAAAATTTAAATCTAATGATCTGGAGGAAATCGCGGTTTCACTAGCTCTGGCCCACATGGCGCAAATTGATGACAAATTGTCGCGCTGGGTTTTTACAAACAATATTAAAACCCGAAATGAAATGCAACAACAACTACAAGCGCACACTTTTAAGAAGCGGAACCTAGATGACGACTCATCTACAACAGGCTCGGAGCGTAAAAAGTCTAAGTATCTCTCTCAAGTGAAATGCAACTATTGTGGAAAGTCTGGGCATAAATATGCTGAATGTCGTGCTCGGCAGAGGACACCAATTCAAGGAAAAAGCCACTACGGAAGTTCAACGCAAGGATCAAAAGACCGGACAACTGTCAAATGTTTCAAATGCGACGAGCTTGGACACTTCGCATCCGCTTGTCCAAAAGGACGATCACAAGGAAACGACCGAGTAATTGAGAAACGTGTAGACATCTGTACTGTAGCTCCGCCATCAGGAACAATAAGCAGTTCAACCGGTGAGTCCGTTCCATTTTGCTTCGACTCTGGAGCTGAATGCTCCTTGGTTAAGGAAAGCATCGCCGATAAGTTTAGTGGGACGTAAATTTATAGTTTATACTGACTGTAATTCATTAAAGGCCAGTCGCACAAAACTAGATTTAACACCGAGGGTGCATAGATGGTGGGCGTTTTTACAGGCATTTGAGATCGAAATAGAATATAGAAAAGGCGAGCGAATGGTGCATGTTGACTTTCTCTCTCGGAATCCAGTGCTTGAACAACATAAAAGTCTGAATACCTGAATGACGAATCAATTTGACGGAGGTATCTGACAACTGGTTGGTTTCGGAACAACAGCGAGATTCCGAGATACAAGAAATAATTTTAAAGTTAAAAAGTAATGAGTTACCAGGAAATATGGACAAAACCTATGAATTGCGAAAAGGAATACTACATAGGAAAATACAGCGAAATAGTAAGACCAAATGTTTGCCGGTAATACCAAGAGCTTTTCGATGGGCCGTCATAAATCACGTCCATGAAGCTATAATGCATCTGGGTTGGGAAAAGACGCTCGACAAGGTCTATGGTTATTACTGGTTCGAAAATATGTCCAAATATGTGCGTAGATTTGTAGAAAACTGCATCACATGTAAAGTATCTAAGCCACTTGTGGGAAAAGTGCAAGTCGAGCTGCATCCTATTCCTAAAATAGAAATACCATGGCATACGATACATATTGACATGAGTGGTAAAAATGATATGAAGGAATATGTCATCGTTCTTATAGATACTTTCACCAAGTTTGTTTATTTTAATCACACACTAAATATAGATTCTGAAAGCTGCATTAAGGCTGTAAAATCAGCCGTATCTTTATTTGGTTTACCCACTCGAATTATAGCTGATCAAGGACGTAGTTTCGCGAGTAAAAGTTTCCGCGAATTTTGCTCATCTCAAAAAATTAATCTACATTTAATTGCTACGGGTGCCAGTAGAGCAAACGGTCAGGTAGAACGGGTCATGAGTACCCTGAAAGGTATGCTGACTGCTGTCGAAACCAGTCAGAGATCATGGCAGCATGCGTTGGCTGAAGTGCAGCTAGCAATGAATTGCACGATTAATCGTGTGACTAAGTTTAGCCCTTTAGAATTATTGATTGGTAAGGAAGCTCGACCTTTTGGCTTGTTGCCGATAAATGAAGATAACAATGATGAAGTAGACAAAGAAAATTTGAGAAAGGAGGCTAAAAAAAATATGGAAGCTCAAGCAAAATACGACAAAAATAGGTTTGATAAAAATAAAGCTAAAATAGTAAATTTCAAAGTGGGTGATCACGTTTTGCTCAAAAACGAAGAACGTCATCAAACTAAACTTGATCCTAAATTTAAAGGGCCATTTGAGATAATTGAAGCATTGGATGGAGACAGATATTTACTAAAATCTTTAACATGTAATCGAAAGTATAAGTATTCTCATGAATGTTTAAAAGCACTACCAAATAATCAGATACTCGATGAGTTATGTAAAGATAGAGACAGCACAATGGAAGTTACATCTGTTGCCCATTATGATAACTGAAGACCGCACCATAGCAGAAGAGACATGTTATGGCGGGGGTCGTATGTGTAGAAGGAATTACACAAATGATAAGTTTGTAAGTGTAGAAGGAATTACACAAATGATAAGTTCGTATGTGTAGAAGGAATTACACAAATGATAAGTTTGTATGTGTAGAAGGAATTACACAAATGATAAGTTTGTATGTGTAGAAGGAATTACACAAATGATAAGTTCGTATGTGTAAAAGGAACTACACAAATGATAAGTTAATTGTATGTGTAAAAGGAACTACACAAATGATAAGTTAGTTGTGTGTAAAAGGAACTACACAAATTTGTTTGGTTAAAAAAAAAAAAAAAAAAATGTGTTAAAGGAATTACACGAATGTTATGATTTATTAAATTAAAATTATGTTACGAAAATGTAATTATGCTATGATAAGAATGAAATTAAAACTGATTTGAATTGTGTTACCTGATGAATAAGAATATCGAATAGAAATGTATTGAAATATCCATAGAGCCTTTGAATCCTGAAGCGTTGTCACTTATGTGGTTGAGTTAAGACAACACACGAGGACGTGTATTTTGTCAGGAAGGCCGTGTCGCATAATGGACGTATTTTGGACACTGTATGTGTCTGTCACATTATGAACATAGTTTGACCACTGTGCTTGCCAGACCAAGCTGTGCAATGAGTTTGGGATATTATGAAATGATTCTTAGAATTTGACTACAACGTAGAATATGACTGGCGCCTAGGTACCGTACGAGTGAGGCGACGGCGTTGTCGCGCTGTCGCCAAGTGTAGTCCAGCTTGGCGTGTAAGAAGAAGTAGATCGATGCGTGATCAGAGAATGCGAAGTAGTTGCGTTCAGACAGTTGTATGCGCCGGTTGGAATTCACTTCACTCTCAAAGTTTGTTAGTCAATATGGCAGACCAGCAACCAGAAATAAACAACTCTGCGACATATACATTACAAACTTATACAAAATTTAATTAAATTGCCAATCTTGCACTTTCACAATCAAATAGGATGTTTGTAAAAAAAACTAGTTATTTTTTAAAGAATAATAGTAATAGTAATTTAATAAAAGTAAAAAATAAAAAATTAAGAAAGTCCGACATCACTGCACCTGGAGTCGAACCAACATCTGCTGATCAAAGCGCATCACCTCTACCGACACCTCCATTGTGTGTGTGAAAAAAAAAAAAACAATAAAAAATTTTTGACATCAGCTGGGTTTGATCCCAGATCTGCTTGGCACGGCTTGCCCCGCTTCTATCAACACCGTCACTCCATTGCTTAGACAAGCAGTAGCAAATTCGAAACTAAAGGCAGCTAAGAATTATA
>JAWNPC010000340.1:0-11683 GCA_035045365.1 Drosophila leonis | reverse complement strand
AGGAGAAAAACTTTTAAGGGAATAGATGTTGAATACGTTTAACTGCGGTGGTGTTTAGTTTTATATTAATCTTTATTCTTCTGAGCCAGTGTATATATACCCTGGCTCATGCATAAATTCAACCCTTAAATCTATCTTATCTATTGCTGAGTTTGTAAGGCTCAGCGTTGGTGTATCTAATTTTAGATTCTAAACATGTGGTCCTTATCCATTGGTGTTGCACTACCTGCTAGTCGTTGAGTGCGAAGAAGGCATGTTTACAATCTTTGTATATTATCGTATGATAATATACACTGGACACTTATCTATTGCTGAGTTTGTAGGGCTCAGCGTTGATCTGTCTTATTTTAGATTCCAAACATTAGCCCTTATCTGTTGGTGTTGCGCTCCCTGCTGGTCGTTGAGCGCGAAGAAGGCATGTTTACAATCTTTGTATATTAACGTATGTTCAAGCCTGAACATTCTGCGGGGGGCCAGAAAATGTGACAGCTATCAACTGCTGCCTCTGGTTTCTCCTCTTAATAATATACAGGACCAATACAACTATTATAATTATTATTAATCCTAACGAAATGTGTCCATTCATAGTTTGGAAGGCCAGGTCGTCAATGTGTACCACAATATGGTGAAGTGGCGTCGGGATCTCCTGCGGCGTTATGATGGTGACTATCCTATCCTGGCTGAACATCCAGCATACTGCTCGCTTGTGCCTTCATTAGTTTGTATACTAATTTAAGCCTCTTTGGAGAAATTCCGCCTTGAATCCCAGCAATGATCCTGTCATCATTTGACACCCATTCTTCCGAATCGCTGGTGTTTCTTTCAAGCTCACAGAAGTGCTCGAGGTAGTCCAGGGAAATCGTTGTTGATGCGCTGATTACCTTGTTGGTTGATGATCTAGCTATGTTGCCGGAAACAATCCATCCAAGTTCAGTCTTTTGTCCCAGTGTTTCGTTGATTTTCCTTACTTTTCCCAACATTATTAGGGGAAGTAAATCAACGCCAATGACAACATCAACTCTACTGGGTGCATTGAAATATGGGTCTGCTAGCTCACAGCCCATCCAATCCTTCTTGACATCCATGTCAATTTTCTTGCTCGGTAGAGCTATCTGCAGTTTTGGCATAACGAGTGCCTGCGTTGTGGTAGCGAATTTGCTTTTAAACCTTGGTTTAATTTTTAAGCAGACGCTATTTTTCAATATCTCAACATTTTGTGAGATTCCTTTTACTTCCACGTTCCGTTTAATTCGGCGCAGTTTTAGCTGTTGCGCGGCTTCTTCAGATATCAGCGTTTTTTGTGAGCCTCCATCTATAAGAGCCCTTAGCTGCTCGTATTTTCCAGATTTATTACGAATCCGAATAAGCGCAGTTGCCAGCAACGTATCTTGTCCTTTATTATATTTTAGACAATTGCTGCTGACGGTCTCGTTCTTATTTGCATCCTCATGAAGCAAATTGTTGTGGGGTTTGGAGCATTGATTGCATGTCCAATTCTTTATGCAATCTTTAATGCCATGACTGCTTAGACACTTAAAGCATAGCGCATTTTTAGAAACAAACTCCTTGCGCTTTTTAACCGGCTCAGCTCTGAATTTCTGACACCTGGTTATATCATGGCCATCCAGTTGGCAAAAACGGCATCTTTTGTAGCTCGTCTTCTTTTCTTCCATTGGCGTATGGATGGCACTCTTTTGCACTGAGTCTATTGAGTTATACAGTTGCTCAATAAACTCCAGCACATTGTCCAAGGACTGTATTTCTCTTGCCTTCTTTACATGCTGCTCGTAAAGTTGTAAGACTTCCGTCGAGAATCGTCGCAGCAAAATCTGAGCGAATAACACATCAGCATCCTTACTGATTTTGCCTTTTTCTTTAATGATAAAGATGCACTCAGTCGCTGTGTCCAAGAACTTGCGGATACTGCCTTCATCATTGTTCTTCAGCAGTTCCATGTCCACTAGCTGGTTAACGGCGTTAGCAAATATTTTGCGCGTATTCTCGTAGCGCTTGCATATAAGCTCCCACGCTGAATTGTAGCTAGCAGACGATCCAATTAACAAATGGCTTACGACCATTTTGGCTTCTCCTTTAAGGCATGATTTGAGGTAGTTCAGCTTCCTTGTGTCGCTGATATCTTTCCTGTTATGAATCACCTCGGAGAACAGTTCGAAGAACGTTGGCCACTCTTTGGGACTTCCATTAAAGTGAGGAAGATCCACTTTCGGTAGCTCTGGAATGTCTTCCTTTATGTTGTGCAAGTCACTTATTCTTCTGTTAAGTTTCTTTGCCAGTAAGTTGACGTTGCACTCCAGTTCATCAATCTCGTCGATATCGAAGGCAAATTTTTCATATTTTGCTTCTAAATCCGTGAGCGTTGACTGGACTTTGTTCCATAAGAAAATCAACTTGTCTTTATAGACAAGGATCTCTTCCTGGTTACAGAGCTCTAGGTTGGCATGCACTTCTTGAATGTGCTGCCTTACTTTTAGAGCTCTTCTATCCACAAGGTCTACCATCACATCCGTTGGGCTTACACTTTTTCGTGAAAACATTTCTTCCTGTTGAATATGTTTTGCCTTGGATGTTTCCGGTTGCATTTTCGTGTTTTTGCTGGATGTTGGTTGGTCGGCGTCAATGGCATGGTCGGCAACTTCGACCTTCATCAGAGACTCTTTAAAGGTCCTGATGTTTTCCACTATACCATCATATACTTTCTCCTTAAAATATTGATGGTCGACGACACCAATTTTTACCAGTATTGAGTGATTGGCAGTGAATTCTGCTGCCAATTTTTCAAGGACTGATAGCGCATCCTTATTCGCGATGGTCCGCTGGATATTAGTATAAAGCTCTGATTGCTTTTTGAGCAACTCCAGAGTTTTTCCAGACAGCATCTTATTAGTGTTTGTGTGAATGTTTTTTTATTTTTTATTTTTCACTCTTTGGCTTGACCCGTTGGAGGTTTTTTTGTTTTGATCGCCTGGTTGATCGTGCTGTGCCTCTACTCACAGCTTGGATTGGTAAGCCAAAGAAAAAAATTTTTTAAAACAATTTTGCACTATACTTTTACAAAAACGTTTAGTAGCCTTGTAGTTGGATCGAAGGACCGTGAATACACTTGACTGTGATGGTGTTCAGTTTTGTATTCCGGCTCGATCTCCGGTTCGAAGGACCTTGAATACGTTTAACTGCGGTGGTGTTTAGTTTTATATTAATCTTTATTCTTCTGAGCCAGTGTATATATACCCTGGCTCATGCATAAATTCAACCCTTAAATCTATCTTATCTATTGCTGAGTTTGTAAGGCTCAGCGTTGGTGTATCTAATTTTAGATTCTAAACATGTGGTCCTTATCCATTGGTGTTGCACTACCTGCTAGTCGTTGAGTGCGAAGAAGGCATGTTTACAATCTTTGTATATTATCGTATGATAATATACACTGGACACTTATCTATTGCTGAGTTTGTAGGGCTCAGCGTTGATCTGTCTTATTTTAGATTCCAAACATTAGCCCTTATCTGTTGGTGTTGCGCTCCCTGCTGGTCGTTGAGCGCGAAGAAGGCATGTTTACAATCTTTGTATATTAACGTATGTTCAAGCCTGAACAGATGTTTGTATTTCATATAGTAAATATGTCATTCGAGTTTTTTTTTTAATTTTCATATTTTAATAAAATGTATTTACTCTTTAAAAAATATTTAAATGAATTAATTTTATTCTTTAAGGCTATGTAAGATAACTAACAGAATACATAGATTAGGGGAAGAGACAGTAACTATCACAGATAAAGTTCAAGGCGATATTTTATAGATTTTAACTCAAGAGCCTGTTCAGTAGCCCTTGAGGGTCGTTGGCGTCTGAGTGCAGACCTTTGGGCTTTGGTTTTAGGCAATTTGGTTGAGAATCTAGTCTCTCGAGGTATTTTTTGGCGACCTCCTGAATTCTGTCTCCTATTTTTGCCACTTTGAGCTCTCGCTCGAGGGCCTAGCTCTCATGTACCAAGCGGCTCCAGTGATCTATCTCAGCGTTTTCACGCGAAGAGCACGCAGTTTATTTGGGTGCGGCTAAATACGAGGTAAGATATGAACTCTTGTAGATAGAAATGTTGCATAGAAATGGCTCGTTTCGTGTTGCAAGCAACGAAGAGATTTTTGTCTACTTTAACCAGAAAGTATGATAAACTGATAAAATATAAATATTTTTTATTTAAATATAATATAGAAATATCTACAATATTTAAATTTAATTTATTTTTTTTTTTGGGATTAAGTGCAGAACCTGTACTATAACTAAAAGTACAATAACAACACAAGGTTAGAAAATTATAAATAGAACCAAACCCCATAACGAGTCATGAGGATTTCAAATGGTGGAGGTCTTATTGATGTCCAATAATCTTGGCAAAGCCTTGCCGTTTAAGTCGCCTTAATGGTCTGGCGGGAAGTAGTCCTCTTGCGAGCAGGTTGCGGTGTCTCAACAGTCTTTCGCTGTATCTGCTCGTGTGCATTCCGATCTGCTCTTCGACTGTAAGCAGTTTCAGATCTTTGTGGAGTGTGGAACCACGTACGTACCAGGGACAGTTCGTTATCTGTCGAAGTACTCTATTCTGTAGTACTTGTATCCGTTTGCAATTGGATTTGCACTCCATAAAGCCATATAGGCAGAATGCAATGTCCATATACAGCTCTTTTGCATCTTAGCGGCAATCTGCTCCTCTTATTGTTGAGCCACCGCAGTTGCAGCAGTCTATGACGACATTTCTTAGCTGCCGCTTTGAGGTGTAGCCCAAAGGTAAGGCGCTTGTCCAGGATGATGCCGAGGTATTTGACTTGAGACGGCTGCTCCAGGGCAACCCCTTCTAGCTGAATTGGTGATGTCTTCTTAAGGGTGAAGCATGGGTTTATGGTTTTCAGCGGGTTAATCTTGAGGTTGCACCGCTTAAATTTTATTTTGAAACATTGTGTTTATGCGAAATTTTCTCTATATATATATTTTAGAAATTAAATATTCCTATAAAAAAAAATCATTTCATCCCATAAGCGTTTTGTAATTTGTAAAAACCAATTAGGCAAATGCTTTTAATTAAATTGAAAGGCTTCTTTTAAACGCTGAACCTATGTTAAATGGAAATTCATTGTCATTGTCCGTTCAGTTCCAGCCGATTTGCAGCTATGATTAATGCCAAAGCTAAGCTGCATTGGCTGCCAACTGTCACCTGTAAAGTGTAGCACACACTGTGCCTCGTTCGTCTTCAAGTATTCAACTCTTAGTCTGAGCTGAGCTTAGTGGAAGGCCTAAAATCCCAGCTAGCAATTATTTGTTCTCCAAGTACTAAATGCCTGAAAGTAGGCAATAAAAAGGCGTAGCGCACAAAGTCTTTTTCAACACTAAAAGCTACTCAACGCTTACGTTTCCCCCTTTTTTTCTGCAGCTAATTGATGAGCAGCAAATGGCGCGTAGAGCAAGAAAAAAAGGAGGACGAAGGAAGAAGCAGAAAAGTGAAGAGCAAAATGCGAGCAGGGAATGCGCAAAAAAAGGCTTTTACCGTAGGCAACTGTCAAGCGAAATCTTTGAGCGCATTGCTCAAACGCTTTGCGAACAATTAAAGGTGCAGCCAAAATGGCTAAAATGGCACAAAGTGGCTAAAAGTGGCTAAAGATGGCCACCATTTAGCCAGAGTCCTTGAGCTCCGGGCTTTAGAAATTAGAATTAATATTTTTTCGCTGAGTTAACACAATTTCAAGTTGGTTGCGCGACCAAAACTGAATAACGGTCAGCTCTTCTTGTTGTTGTTGTTGTTGTTAGCACCTGTGTGTGCCTATGCTAGTAGATGTGTGTGTGTGTGTGTGTGTGTAGGTGTTTGTGTACTGCTGCTCCTGCCAAGGGAAATGTAAGCTTTTGCACGTCTTTTGCTGAGCCAGCTGCAACGATGGCAGCTGCAGCTGCGCTGATAATAAATTCATGATGAAGTGCAATTTATACACTTCATATGCGAACCCCGCCCACTCACGGCTGAACCCAGCCCAACCCAACCATAGCCAGCCAACCGCCTTGTCCACTCTTTCTGCTGAGCTTCGCAACGTCCAAACAGAGGATGGAGATGAAAAAAAAGAATTTCCAAGTTTTTCGCAGCGATGCATTAAGCCTTGAAATGTTTGCGGCTAAAACTAATTACGAATGCGACGTCTCTCGCTCACCCACAAAAGTTTTCCTTGACTAAAAGTGTTCGCAGTATGAAAATGTTCCACTTTGAATGCAATTTCATTTGAAATTAATCTAATTTTTAGTGCATTTTCTTTCGTTGCTGATTCTGCATTCTGTAATTCTCCAATTCTCTAATTCGGTATTCAGCGTTTCAGTTCGCTTCTGCATGCAAATGAGCTGCCCTTATGTATCAGCCAATTTGTGCATCACGCCCACAATGCGCCGCCCACACATCTGAATATTCTTCATCATGCAAATGATTTCCCTTTCGGCCATCCAGCCAACCAGCCAGTCGGGCAGCCGGGCAGCCAGGCAGCCAGGTGGCCGGTAATGGACTTGCAATAGGCTTGTCTCACGCATACATTACGATTCGACGCATATATTGGTTGAGCGAAATATTTCCTTTTGCCATATTAAAGATGAAAATTCAATTTTCGTGTAATTTAATAGTGCTGAAATTATTTGTTTTAATTGCACTGAGAAAATTCAATTTTGACATGAACTGAATATGTTTGGCTTCTCAAGGCTAGCTGTAATTGAAATACAGCTAATTGAATTATTTCCAAGCCAATTGCCAATGACTTTCCTTTCAATTAGTGCTTCAATTAGAAATATATCAATATTAACTTTTTATGCAAAAAAATTGTAAAATAAATACTTTTAATTATTTGCTAATTATGTTCACTTAACTTTCTTTAGAATCAGCCAGTCAGCTGTCCTTATAGTATACGCTTTAAGTTTTATATGTAGATTAATTTATAGCACATTAAATTAACTTAAAATTAGTAAAGGCTTTTAATATTATTTTTAAATCGAATAATATCGTACATAGCTCAGTAAATTGAGTCTATCGAGTATTACAATTCTGACTGCCTAAAACTAGTTTTCGGTCCAAAAGCAGTTAAACTTTTTCAAATTTACCACGAGTCAGTGTATATATATAAATTAATATCCTTCCAGTCCTGTAGTGGCTGAAGATTAGGTTTAGAGGCGACTGTGCCTCTTATTGCTGGCCTCGGGTTCAGACAATAAAACAAGTTATTTAACGGCTAAGTGCCGGAGTGAATATTTATTTAAGCGACTTATTGGAAGAGCGCTAAATTCAAGACTGATTTCTTAATACACAGAATATTTCACTTAAGCTAAGCCAAAACTCGCATCACGCCACAATGTCATGGTCGGCAAGCCGACTCAGCAAAATCTTAGGCAATAAGGGAACTCTTGCATCAAAACAAAAGTGTCCGGTTACCGCCGCTGACCATTGCAGCTATAGCGCGCTGATACAAAGTATGCAGTGTCGCAATTGCGAGGGCTGTTCCTTAACTTATGAAGCACGCGATAGCTAGGGTTGGTTATAAACTTATGAAATATCCTATATTAAGTGTTATGTGTTAACTTATATTAGTTTACCTGTGCAGCAGATCAATATAATCCTTTTTAGCTGTAAACCCAATGAATATATAAATTATGCTCAGTAATGGTCCTCTCATAAGACGTGGAAATAAAATTTTAGACAAATCAAAAGAGGAGCATTAACTTCCATTTAACATTTCGAGTTTGTAACTGTTAAACTATAAAATAACTATTTTTCCTTTTGCAATACCTATATATAAAAGCATTTTGTATGACGACTTCTCTATACGAGTAAATGCTCAAAATTTCTAGTCTTTAGCTTTAAAACCGGCGAAATGCGTTGTATGCAAAGCATGAAAAGTAACAGATTCATAGACAGACATTGTACAAAACGAATATTCTTTTTTTCGCCACGTGAACGAGTATAAGAAACTCATTAAGGAATTTAGAAAAGGTATTTAATAACTAAGTTGCTATTGAGTTTGAGAAGAACAAGCACAGCTGCAGCCTCAAATGCAAACGTTACTTTACTTCTCTTACTCAATTCTCTTAAGACATAATTAATAAATATAGTTTGATTTTTGTTCATTTAATTGTTTTGCAATAAAATATTACATATTTAAATCAATATATATTCTTTTAAATTTAAAATATTGATATTTTATTTATTTGTAAATATACTAAGCATATATTTAAAGCAATTAATTACATTTTATTGTTTCATTAATATTTCTTATTCTATCGATGTTTAATATTTAATTGCATTTGGCCAGCAGCTGAACACTTTTCCCTATTAGTTCCACAGCCAAAATGCAATTTAGTTAGCCACACAATTTAACTTGTCAAATCGTTTATAATTTATTCGATTCATGTTTAATTACTGTAACAGTCAATTATTTGGTCACGAATTAAATATGTATGTAAATGTGCATTGAACAGAAAGTAAAGGACCTTCAGTTAAGAAATATATATATATATATATATACATAGGTATATAAGTATATATATATATATTGCTTGTGCACAACACTGCAACAGTTTGATTGCTTGGCCCGCATTTTGTATGCCTAATTAGGTGCTCAAATTATGCACATATAATATCAAATATTTATTTTAAGGCACATGTCCTTGCAGTGCTTAATCGGAATTATTACTAAGAAATTTCAACGGGATTAGACCAAATAGTTTTGGAATGCAAATGACAAAATGATGAGCTATACAAAGCGAATAACGTATAGATTAAGAACATGTTCAGGTTAAAGTTTCTCTTTTACTTTAATAATAAATTCATTGCAATTTAAAGTATTTTTGTAAAGAATATTTTATATGTGGTTTCTTGTCGCCCTCTTAGAACAATGCGCTAAGTCTTGTCAGACATGGCAGTTAAGCTACATTGTTTCAAGCTCTAATCAAATGTGTTTACAAAAAAATATATTGTGCAAATGTTTTTTTACCATTAAAATTTAAACAAAACAAGTAAGAAAACTCTAGTCGGGGGTACCCGACTAGGAGATCCCCTGAACCCCGTCCGATATGCGTTTTTAAATATGTTCCGTATCTTGTATACATACAAACTTATACAAAATTTAATTAAATTGCTAATCTTGAACATTTTCACAATCAAATAGCATGTTTTTTTTTTAAAGAATATAATATAATTTTTAAAAAGTAATAATAATTTAATAAAAGAAAAAAAAATAAAAAATTAAGAAAATACGACATAAAAATATTTGGCATCGGCTGGGTTTGAACCCAGACCTGCAAGGTACGGCGTGCCCCGCTTCTATCAACACCGCCACTGCACTGCTTAGACAAGCAGTAGCAAATTTGAAACTAAAGGCAGTTCAGAAATATAACAAAATTCACGCAGTCAGCTGTTATTGTTGTGGTTCAAGAATGCTTGCATTCGAATGTCTCAAATTGAGACTCTCAATGTATGTGTGCACATGTATAGAAAAAATGAAAACGGGGGTGGGTTTCTGGTCACATGTCGCAATTGACAAAACGTTTTGTTTAATTACTTTTGTGATACTTAATGGATTTCAATGAAATTTTCAGCATATGATCTACATATTATATTGAATATTTGTCAGTTGCCTAAAATCGCAAAATCATTCACATATTGGCTACATTTGCAACTAACCTTCAATTTGAAAATTTTTGTAAAATTTTGAGCCAATATCCAAAATATAACAAAAACCGAAATTGTACAAAACATAAATAAAACTAAATGTAAAATTTGGACACTCTAGCTCCAAATATGTACGAGATAGAATTAAAAAACTGTGTTTCGATAAGGTTTTTAATCGATAACATTAAAACGGTATAAGTTATCGATTGTTTGAAACAAACTTGATCTGCGCCTGCTATTCAGGGACTTCCAAAAAAAAATTCAAGTCTCTAGCTCTTATAGGTTCTGAGATCGACGCGTTCATACATACGGACAGACGGACGGACGGACGGACGGACGGACGGACGGACGGACGGACGGACGGACGGACGGACGGACGGACGGACAGACAGACAGACGGACAGGGCTAAATCGACTCAGTTCGTCACCCTGATCAAGAATATATATACTTTATGGGGTCTGCCACGCCTCCTTCTGCCTGTTACATACATTTAACAAAACCATTATACCCTGATTTCCCATTTTCAATGGGTTCAGGGTATAACAAGTAAGAGTGCTCTTGTCGAGACTGCTCGACTAAGAAAAATTGATAAACTCGTACTGCGTAGAGTATACATTTCAAATTTCAGATCTCTAGCTTTTGTGGTTTGCGAGATCGCTGCGTTCATACGGACGGACGGACGGACGGACGGACGGACAGACGGACATGGCTATATCGACTCAGCTTGTCGAGCTGATCAAGAATATATATACTTTATAGGGTCTGCCACGTCTCCTTCTGCCTGTTACATACATTTTCACAAAAACATTATACCCTGATTTCCCATTTTCAATGGGTTCAGGGTATAAAAAGAATTTATGATACATATATATGTAAATATGTAAATATGTTTATTAGAAAAAGCGTCAACAGTCTATATGTTATTTTTTGTGTTGTAATATGTTTGTATTGTGCGGTTAGGTACCTTGTCAAGAAAGTGTATTTTTAGTCTTCTTGTCTGAAGTCTTGAAATGTTGAATGTGAGTGTGAGTACGGAACGGTCTCATGTTTGATATTCTCTTTGATTGCAGTGTTTTATGTTTAAGTCTGTGTATCATCCAATAACGAGTCTTAATATTCTACATTCAAGTGATTGATTCGACGAATTGAGCTGTCGTACTACCAAATAAGCTGTAACATGGATTTGTATTACAGGTCTGCAAGAATACATTCATTTCGTACAGCATAGTACTGTACAGTAGTAAAGAGTTCTTAAAATACTGCACCCATTTCATTTCTGTACAGTATTTCCACTGTACAGAAGAATCGAGTACAACATTACTACTGTTCTCAACTAGAGTGAGTACAGTAAAATGTAGTACACTTCGTGAGTGAGTACAATATTTGTCTCGTTTCTACATGTTGTACACCATATACAATTATGAGAACAGCATTTCTGTCATGTCTAACAGCTGTGCAGATGTAGACATGGCTGGTAAAGAACACGACGCGAACGAAATAAATTTTAATGAAAGTGTAAGTTTTTGGTAAAATAAAATGATATATTACTTATAAATGTTGATTTACTAAGAAATGTGTTATTTTACTAGAAATTTTTATTTTTTTTTTATTTTTAATTTTTTTTTTATTTTTTTTTTGTTATTTTTCTTGGATAACATATTCCTATTTTTTTACAGTCAACTACGGACTTACAACAAAATAATGTTTTTTCACTCGAACATAGAAATTTTTTATGAAGCGTCATCAATACCAACTCAGTGTACAGTGAGTATACTGCACACCAAAATAGTGTGCAGTAAAAAACACTGTACACTAGTTTAAGTGTACTCATAAGGTGCTGTACAGCATGGGAGTGAGTGAGACGGCTAGCTGTACATACAGACAGTTTGTACAACATTCACATGCACCCATTTAAACTGTACACAAAAAAGGTGTACAGGTTTTTATAATGAATGATTCATTTGCCCATTTGGATGCATTCATGCAGATGT